>OU015475.1:4447043-4572456 GCA_907164805.1 Brachyptera putata
ATTTGTGTAAGCACCGTGCATGAACCCCATTAATAGTAGATATTATTGGAGACACATTTATAATGATTTGATGTATTTATATTCTTATATATGAGAAAAACAAATTACTATTCATTTATTTATATATATCTATTGGGTTCAAAGACGTAATGATGACTACGATCTATTGGCGTCGGTGAATGATATGAGATAATGAGAGCAAAGGTTGTTTCATTCGGTGTTTTGGATAGTGGGAAGGAATTGTTAGGGAACCATTTCAGTATTGATCTGAACGACAGAGGGAAACCACGACCATGGCGGGAATCAAACCCCGGTCTCCTGAATGATGGTGCAGTGTGCTAACCACTCGACTACCGGTCTCAGTGACACCAATGACACTCTCTGTCAGTAAATCAATTTCTTCTCCCTCTTACATTATATTGTGCAGTGGTTTTGTTAGGTATTGTACCTATTTAACTTGTATACCATTTCAACCTATTATTCTTTTCAATAACCAATAGAGGGGGGAGGGAGAGAGAGAGAGAGAGAGAGAGAGAGAGAGACCCATTGACTGACGTGATACAATATAAAGTCACCCCACATAGTGTTGAGCTATTATATTTACTTATATCCACGAGAGATGAAGGTTCCGAGCGACCGTTCCCCTATTCTACACTATTAGCACACTGGTGTTTCAAACCTTCATATCTATGTGTGAATGTATGTACGAGAGATGAAGGTTCCGAGCGACCGTCCCCCCTATCCTATACCATTAGCGCACTGGTGTTTCAAACCTTCATATCTATGTGTAAATGTATTTACGAGAGATGAAGGTTCCGAGCGATCGTCCCCCCTATCCCACACCACTAACACACGGGTGTTTCAAACCTTGAATCGTGAATACATGAATGGTAGTCTCATCTGACATCCAGAAGTGCTACAAACGGTTCTATCTCTCTCTCTCTATCTCTCTCTAGGCGATACATCTGAAGGGGAAAACTACCTCAATTATTCTGTCAAAAGTTTGAAACCCGAGTCCTTCAATCATGACTTTAAATCTGTTTCACGACTATTGGAAAGCAGATATGGGGTCACAAGGCTCATATTTATATATACTTGCACCTTGGATTTATAGCTATCGTACCGATGGATATAAAACAGCATTCTAGAGCTGTGTAACCAGTATATTGTTTATATCGAAAGTTAAAAATGTGCTGTTATCGAGGTACAAACTACATTACTTTCTTATATATTGCACTACGCATTTAAAGTATAGTTGTAATTATATACTAGCTGACTCGGCAAAAATTGTTTTGCCATCGAAGTGATTTGTAGTGAATGTTGATTGTTATGCTACCTAGCGTGTATCCCCGCAGATGGTGAGTAACATGAGTAACATTGTGCAACTTCGTCGGTTCAGTAAGCAACGCTATTACTGGTGTTGTCCTTGAAGTGCCAATTTTTCGATTATTGCTCATAGGAGAAAGCTTGGCGGAAGATTTTAGGACCTTCTACCAGCCCTATCGAATGTGCGTGAGGAATTTCACGACACTCGGTCGAGCCGTTTCGGAGGAGTTCATCCTCCAACATGTGACACAAGCTTTTTATATATAAGAAGATATACGCTGTGTAACCAGCCATTGAAAACTAAAAATGTGCTGCTAACGCGGTACAAACTATATAATAGTTTCTTGTATATTGCATTGCGCATGAGTTGAAATGATATACGTCATAACTTTTTAACGCATAAAAACAGAACGTGTGCCCGTAATTTGGGGTGATCCGGGAGGCGGGGGGAATTTCGAACCCGGTTCGATCCCCGCCGCCGACCATCTTTACAGGGGTTTTCGTAGTTTTCCTCTGTAGTCCAGGCTAATGCTGGGATGGTTCCTACAATAAGTCGGCCATGACCGCTTCCTTCCCATTACCCAAGAACCTTCGTCTCATCATCCCATCATATCATTAATCATCCATCCGACGCCATTAGATCTGCGCTATCATAACAGTGCGTCGTAAAACCCAATATATATATATATATATATATATATATATATATATATATATATATATATATATTCTTTAGTCATGAGAAAGTCTGTTGGTATCACTACATCGTGGATTAATCCAAACTTGTTTTCACGAGAGAGACGACGTCTACCAGAAGGATAAACAAATAACCACCGTTATATTGATAGAGTTGTTATTTTGAGAGCAAAAATACATCTCGCACATCTTACAACTCATATACTGCGTTTTCCCAGCATTTGTAACTTAATACCCTTAAAAATACGTCAAATTTAAGTACACCCTTCTCCGGCTTATTCCAGCCAAGATTATATACTGGCAATAGGAGGGTTTTTTTTGGGGAAAAGGGTTTTTGGGTTAGTTTAAAAAAATTTTGGGTTTTTGGGTTTTTTTAAAAATTTTTTAAAATTTTTGGGGGGCTTAAATCTTTTTTTTTCCAAAATTTAACCAATTTATTTTTCCCCCAACCCCCCCCCCCCCCTTTTGGGGGGTTTAAGGTTTTTCCCCCCCCCCCCCCTTTAAAAAACCCCCCCCCCAAAAAAGGGAAAAATTTTTTTAAGGGAAAAAGGGGAAAAAAAAAAAAAAATTTTTTTTTTTCCCCCCCCCTTTTAAAAAAAAAAAAAAAAAAGGGGGGGGGGGGGGGGGTTTTTTTAAAAAAAAACCAAAAAAAAAGGGAAAATTTAAAGGTTTTTTTACCCCCCCTTGGGGGGGGGGCCCCCCCTTTTTTCCCCCCGGGGCCTTTTTAAACCCCCCCCCTTTTTTTAAAAAAAAGAAAAAAAAGGTTTTTTTAAAAAAGGAAATTTTAAACCTTTTTTTTTAAAAAAAAATTTTTTTTTTAAAAAAAAAATTTTTAAAAAACCCCCTTTTTTTTTTAAAATTAATTTTTTTAAAAAAAAAATTTTTTTTAAAAAAAAAAGGGGTTTTAACCCCGGGGCCCAAAAAGGGGGTTTTAAAAGGGGGGGGATGGGGGATTTAAAGGGCCCCCCAAATTTCCGGGGGGGGAAAAAAAGGGGGGGGAAAAAAAAAGGGGGGGGAAGGGGGGGGGGGGCCCCCCTTTTGGGGGGGGGTTTTTTTTTTTTTTGGGGGGGAAAAAAGGGGTTTGGTTTTCCCCCCCCCCCCCTTTTTTCCCCCAAAAAACCCTTTTTTTTTAAACCCTGGCCCCTTTTTTTTCCCCCCAAAGCCCTTTGGAAAAAGGGGGGCCCCCTTTTTCCCCCCCCCCCCCTTTTTTTTAAAACCCCTTTTTTTTAATTTTTTTCCCAAAAAAATTTTTTGGTTGGGAATACACCTTTTTAAACTTTTTTCTTTCCGTTTTTTTTTCCCCCCCCTTTTTTTTCCAAAAAATTTCCTTTTAAAAACCCCCCAAAAGGGGGGGGTTTTTTTTTCCCCAAAATTTTTAAATTTTTTCCCTTTTTTAAAAAACCCCCTTTTTTTTTTTTTTTTTTTTTAAAAAAAAAAACCGGGTTTTTTAAAAAGGCCCCCAAAAGGCCCAAAAAAAATTGGGGGGAAAAGAAAAAAAAAAAAAAAAAAAGGGGGGAAAAAGGGGAAGGGGGGGGGGGGGGGGGAAAAGGAAAAAGGGGGGAAAGGGGGGGGGGGGGGGGGGTTTTTGGGGGGGGGAAAAAAAAGGGGGGAAAAATTTTAAAAAAGGGGGGTTTTTTGGGGGGGAAAGGGACCCGGGAGGGGGGGGAAAAAAAAAAATTTTTTAAAAAAAAAAAAAAAAGGGAAAAAACAAAATTTTTTTGGGAGAGGGGGGGGGGGGGAAAAAAAAAAGGGGGGAAAAAAGGGGGGGGGGGGGGAAAAAAAAAAAGAGAGGAAAAAAGGGTTGGAGGGAGAGAGAGGGGGGAGAGGGGGGAAGGGAGAGGGAAGGGAGGGGGGAAAAAAAAGGGGAAAAGGGGGGGGAAAAAGGGGGGGGAAGGGGGGGGAGGGGGGGGGGGGAGGGGGGGAAGGGGAAAAAAAGGAAATTTTTTTTTTTAAAAAAAAAAAAAAAATTTTGGAGAGGGGGGGGGGGGGGAAAAAAAAAAAGGGGGTTTTGGGGAGAGAGAGAGAGGGGGGGGGGGAAAAAAAGAAAAAGAAAAGGAAAAAGAGAGGGGGGGGGAAAAAAAAAAGGGGTTTGG
Source organism: Brachyptera putata (assembly GCA_907164805.1). Taxonomy (NCBI): domain Eukaryota; kingdom Metazoa; phylum Arthropoda; class Insecta; order Plecoptera; family Taeniopterygidae; genus Brachyptera; species Brachyptera putata. The sequence goes on from OU015475.1 coordinate 4,451,159, forward strand.
GGGGGGGAAAAAAGGGGGGGGTTTCCCCGGGGGGTTTTTTAAAAAACCCCGGGCCGGGGGGGAAAAAACCCCGGGGGTTTTTGGGGGGGCCCCCGGGGGGGGGGTTTTTTTTTTTCCCCCCCCCTTTTTTTCCCCTTTTTTTCCCGGGGGGCCCCCCCCCCCCGGGGGGGGGGAAAAACCCAATTTTAAAAAAAATTTTTAAAAAAAAAAAAACCCCAAAAAAAAAAAAATTTAAAAAAACCCCAAAACCCCCCCGGGGCCCCCCCAAAAAAAAAAAAAAAAACCCCAAACCGAAAAAAAACCCAAAATCTACGAAACCCAAAATTTACCCAAAAAACCCCCTTCCCCCGAAAAGCCAAAAACTCCCCAAAACCCAAATATCGAAAAAACCAAATCTCCGGAAAAAAAACCCAAAAACCCAGAAAAAACCCAAAAACGAGAAAAAATCCCAAAAAAAAAAGCCAAATGGGTTTGAAAAAGTCTGGAAACGGGTTTAAAGTTTTAAAAAGTAAAAAAAATGTCGGAAAATGGCTTTTTTTAAAATTTGAGTTTTTTCCCGGATTTGAGTGCTTTCCCGGTTTATTCAGTCAACACTCCCTCAAATTCCCCATTACCCCCAAAAAACCCAACCCGTTTGGGGGGGGCGTTCTAAATACCAAGAAAATTTTTTTACACTTATTAAGTTTTCCCTCTTAAAAAAGGGTTTAAAATTTACAAAATTAAATATTTATTAATTAAAACCAAACATTTCTTGGAGTTTTATTAATTTTTCATTCAATTTTTCATTTACATTTACATTTAAATTTTCACGGTTTTGTAAAAGAAACAAAATAGTAAAACAAAAAAGACAAAACAAAAGTACAAAGTAGCGAAATACGTAAATATAAAAAGTAGCGTGATTAACCCCAAAACCTTTAAAAAAAAAAACAGTTTTTTCGGGGCAGTTAAAAACCAAATTTTCCCGGTAAACCCCCGTTCCCGGGGTTTTCAAAAACGTAAATAAAAAATTTCTAATTTTAAAATTCCCCCCCCCCCCGAATTTTTAACAAAATTTTCCCCAAAGAAAAACTCTGTTCCCGGGTATACCCCCCAACCCCCCCTTGGCCCCGGGTGAAAAGGAAATTAAAAAACTTTAAAAAAAAGTTGGGTTCCTTAAAAATAGCGTGGTAGGGAAAATCAAGGGGCCCCTTTTGGAAAAAACCCCTGAAAAACCCCGGGGAAGATATTCCCTAATTTAAAATTTTTAACAAAATTAAAGGAAAATGGCAAAAGTTGCTGAATCAAAAATGATTTGAAAAATTGAATGTTGGGGTGGTTTTACTAAAAAAAAGCGTTGGTTAAGGCCCCAAAATGGGGAAATAACCGGGGGAGTGACAAAGTGCAAAAAAGGGGTAATTAGAAAAAAGCCTTAACCCCCCCTTTTTTCCCCGTTGGAAAAGGGAAACCCCGAAAAGTTTTTTTGGATTTATTTTTCTTAAAAAAGGAAGGGAAAGGGCCCCGGGGGGAAGAAAAATTCAATTTTTTTACCTTAAGGGGGGGCCTAAAAATAACCAAACCCCCTATCGAAATTTTTTGCCCGGGGGGAGGAAGTTTTACCAACACTTCCCCCGGTTGGGGGCCGGGTTTTCGGAAGGAGGGTTCATCTCAAACCAAGGGTTTTTTAACAAACCAAGCCTTTTTAATTTAATTTTAAAGGAATTTAGAATTTTTTTCGGGGCCCCCTTTTAACGGGCGAATTTTTTTGAAAAAAGGTTGACAAAGATTTTTAAGGTTTAAAAGAAAAGGGGAAGGGTTTTTCATCAGATGTTTTGGATGGTGTTTTTTGGGTTAAAGTTTTTGGGTGGGATTGAATTCGAAATTCTTGAAAACTTCCCCTTTTTAGAATTGACCGCCTGTGCCAAACGAAGGCCAAAGGGATTTTCCTTTATTTCCCCGGGTCGGCAACCCCCAACGCCCAAAACTAAAAACACCCAGACCCCGTTCGGTAACCCGTCAACCCCCCACAAAAGAATTAAACCCCTCTTGGGGAAGTGGGCTGGAAAAAAACCAAGGGGAAAGGGGAAAGTCAGTTTGAGGGGGGAAGGGGGGGGGGGGGGGGGGGGGGGAAAAAAAGGGAAATAAACCCACGTTTTGGTCCAAAAACCCCCCTTTCCATTTTTTCATTCCACGCGTGTCTTCTTTCCCCCGTCATAAAAAACCCCCCCCCCAGGGTTTTGGCGGGGGGGAAAAATAAAGGTGGGGGGAAGAAAAGGGAAGGGGATTTTTAAATTTCATGGTTTGGGGGTATTTAAGAAGAAAGAGGGTTTTTAATTTTAAAAGGCGTGCAAGGGGAACAATTGGGCGGAATAAACATTTTATTGGGGTTTAAATGAAAAGAAGACTCAATTTCTCTGTCGGAAAAACTTTGGGGTTCCCTAGATCAAAAAGAGAAAAATTAATGGGCCCTTTTTATTCATACCCTAATATGAAAATATATTGATATTATATCCCGGGGGAAAAAACCATTTATATAAAATATATAATTTTATATTTTATTAAAATTATAAAATATTATAAATTTTAGTTTTTATATTATTAAAATAATAAAAAATATAAAATTTTTTTTTGTAATATTATTAGGACCTAAAACCATATATATTTGAAAATTTGGGGAAAAAACTTAAAAAACTACCTTCCTGGGCCCACGAGTAAGAGAAATTTGACTATGCTGATAACTTTTGAAAGGTATAAGATATCGAAATTCTAATACGGGGAAAAACAGATTTCTAAATTTCCCTTTAAGAGGTTCATAAAACTGTTCAAATTTATTTTGGGGATAATTGCCAAGGGCGGCTACCAAAAAAATTTTTGGTTTAAATTTTTTTTTTCACCCCTTTTACGGCCTGCAAAAAGGGAAAAGGGTAAAGTTTATTTTTCACCATTGGGTTTTAAAAATCTCTTTTTCCTCCCCTTTTCAATTTTTGTTTCTTAACACATTAAAAAAAAAAAAAAAAAATAAATGATTTTTTCCGCAAATTTTTTGAATTTTTACCTCTAAGGTTTGAAAAAACTTTTTTCCCCAATTTTGAAGAAAAGTTAAAGACACGGAAAAAAAAGTTTTTAAAGGGGAAAGAAAAAAGAAGGGGGATTTAAAGGGAAAGGGGGGGAAGAGGGGGGAAAGGGGGGGTTGGGGGGGGGAAGGGGTTGGGGAATGAAATGCAGGGTTTTTTATTATACGGGAAGGGGAGGAGTGGGAAAATACGGGGTCATAACCCGGGGCCTTGACTTTTTTTAACGAATTTTTTTTTTTGAAAACTTGGAGATATTTTACTTGGGGAAATCAGAACTATTTCATTGCCCGCTTTACAATAAATTTTGACAGACCGTGGGGGTCCAGCTTAATTATTATATCGAATTTCAATTTCAACATTAATTTTAAAGGGTCCCCAGTTTTCCCTGGGGGAAAAATTTTCCCGCCGGGATGTTTTTTTTAAAAAATTTAAAATTGGGTTTAAAAAAAACCCCCTGTAATTTAGGGCTTTCATCTAGTGGGCGTTTGGTGAAAGATTTTTGGGGATGATTTTGGAAAGGGGTTTTAAATTTAGTGTATTTTGGAAAAGTGGGAAGGATCGGTCATTTTTAAGGAACCATCCCCGTATTACCTGAACGACCGAGGGAAACCAAAAAAAAGAAAAATACCCCGTCAGGGGGTCGACCATGGGCGAAATCGAACCCCCCGGGCTTCCCGAATTACGGTGGAAACGTTCAACCCCCTTGACCCCTCCCCTAGTTAAATTCCCAAAAATACTTCACCCCCATTTTTAATCAGAAGTACCCCTTTTTTAATCCCCAATTAAATGGCCCAAATTAAAGGGGGGTCATTAAGGGGGGGAAGTAAAACCCAAAAAATTGGGGTGATGACCAAAACCAACCCCAACAAAGGGGTTTATCAGTAGCTGAAAGGGAAAAAAAGGGACAAATTTTTTAAGGGCAACTGACGACAATGAAAGCTCGAACCACCGGTGGTAATGTGTAGGGTAGGGGGGACGGTTTCCCCGGAAAACCCTTTATCTCCGTTAAAAAATGTAAAATAGATATAAAAAGGGTTTTAAAAAACCCTGCGTAAATTTTAGGATGGGGACGGTCGCTCGGAAATTCACGCCCCGTAAAAAGTTTAAAAAGAAAGGGGGGGGGTGAAAGGTTTAACCCCCCGTGGGGGCTAAGGGGTAGGGTGGGGGGAAAGGTCGCTGGAACCCCCCTCCTCGTGGTAATTTGGGGGGGGAAAACCCGACATAAATGAAAAGGGCATTTTTAATGTAATTTTTGGGGGGGGGGCTTTAATTAAAACTCTCGTAGTTGGTAATGATTCCTTACCCCTGGGGCTTTTACCGTTTTTATGGGGGGGTGTGGAAAATTTTTTAAACTTTGCAAGTTTTTGGGTAAAAAGGGGGCCCCACCCCCCCCATTTGGGGAAAAAAAAGATGGGGGTGGGGGGAAATTTAAATTTTTAAAAGGAATGATTTTTTAAACGAGAAATTTTTTGCAATCGAAAAGAGAGGCCTGGGGGAGATTTTATTGGATTCCCCGATTTTGAAGGTTTTGATGTTTCTTTTTTTTTTTTAAAGAGGTAAATGGAAAATAAACCTAAATTTTTTTGATAGGTGGGCCAAAAAACCTTAAAAAAATTTTGAAAAAGGTTTCCCCTGTTTTTTTTTGAAATTTTTTCATTTGTGGGCCGGGGGGGGAAAAGGGAAAAAAATTTTAAACTTTTTATTTAAAAATGGTGTAAAAAATAATAAATTTTGAAATTTGAACAATCGTGCAAACGGGAAAACCAAAAAAATTTTAAAATATGGTTAAAATTTAATTAAAGGGAATTTAGCCGGGGCCAAAATTAGGGAAACAAATTTTCCGGGAAACTCCAAACTTTTATTGAAAGGGGGAAAGAAATTTTTATTCCATTTTTTGGGAGGATTTTTTAAAAACCCCAATTTTGGTTAGCCTGGGGAAAACGCAAATTAAAAAAATATATTTTCCCCGCAATTAAAAGGAAACCCCAAAAAATTGAAATTTTTAAAAATTATTCGAAAACTCTTAAAGAAAAAATTGTGGAATTTTCCCCGCCTTTGGAAATAATCCAAGGGTTTGGAAAATTTTAGTTGGCGAAAGGTTTTCCCCAATTCCCAAAACCCCCCTTTTACCCCCCCCTTTCCCCCCCTTTTACAAAGCACAATTTTCCCTTTTTATTAAGCTTTTAGTTACTTATGCTAAACTTGATAGGAGAGTAAATTACACCACCTTAATAAAATTTTTGTTTTTTTCAGTTTTAAACTCATCCGTTCGAATTCACCCAAAAACCTGATTTAACCCCTAAACGCTCCCATGGCGAGGTGAAAATTTTCCCCTTCCTTTCCAAAATCCCCAAAATTCCCCCAGGGGAAATACCATTTAAAAAATGGAAAAAGTTTTAATTGGGGGCGAAACCCGGGGTTTATCCCAATTTTAGAGGGGTTTAAGCGAATGTTTGGAGAAAAAAAAAAACCTTTCCCATCCCCCCCCCCCCCACCTTTCCGGCCCTCAAAAACCCGTTATTTCCCAAAAAGGGTTTTTGGCAAAATTGGGTTCCGGGGTTGGGGCCCCAAAACTTTATAATCAGAGGGCATGGGCGGGGAAATGGCCCAAAACCCCGCGTGTAGTTTGACCATATCCACTGGGTTAAACGGGGCCCGGGGGAAAATTTTGTTCCCCGGGCAACACGATTTGGGGGTTCGCTTATTTGGGAAAAACAATGTTAAAAAAAAATGGAAATTTTTGTTTTTTGCCCCCCGTGCGGGGGGGGGGGATCCAACCAACGAGATGGGGTAAAGGGCGGAAAATTTTTGCTCGTTTAAAACCTATCTGTTTTGGGACCAAACCGGTTTTTGATCCAAATCGCCGTTCTTTCCCCCCTTTTTTTTTTTATTGGTCTTAACCCAATTTGGGGGATTGGTTTTTTTCAACTTCGTAAACGGCGGTTTGGGCCCTTTCCCAGAGAAACCGGCATCAACCGGACCCAAAGGGGACCACGCGGAAAAAGGGGCCATTATCCCCCACTGGGTTACCCAGTTTCCCATATGAAATTTCGTTCCCCGACAATCAAGTTTGGAGTTTGCTTAAAGGGGTTCAATGTTTAAAAAAGGGAAAATTTGTTTCTGCCGCCGTGCAGGGAAAGGAATTCACAACGAGATGGTGAACGACGAAAAGTTCGCTCGTCAATACCCATCTTTGGTACCAATCCGGGTTTTTTGATCCAAATCGCCGTTCTCCCGTTATGCTCTTAACCAAGTTGGGGGCCATGATTTTTTCAATTTTAGTCAAAACCGTTTGGCTCTCCCAGGAAACTTTCATCAGACCGGGCCAAAATGGCACCAAACCTGTGTCCCGTGACCATCTATCCACCCCTGCTTACCCCCGGGGCGATATAAATTTCGTTTCCCCCCCAATTTAAATTGGGGTTTGCTTATGGGGAAAACAATTTTAAAAAAAGGGGAAATTTTTTTCTGCCCCCCCGTGCAGGGCGGAAACCCAAAGAGATGGGTGTAAAAGACGAAAAGTTTTTGTCTTGGTTTCCAAAAACCATTGTTGGGGCCCAAAACCGGTTCCCAAACCGACTCGGGCCGGGTTTTCCCCGTTTCGTCTTAACCCAAGTTGGGGGCCCTCGATTTTTGGGAAATTCGGGCGGGTCCCCTGTTTGGCTCCCCGCGAGAGACCTACATAGATCCAGACCAACTGGCACCACGCGTGTACTGTGCCATCTATCCACCACGGCTTACCCAGTGTCGATATAAAAATTTTGTTCCCCCGACAATCAAATTTGGGGTTGCTTATGGGGGAAACAATGTTAAAAAAGGGAAACTTGTTTTGGCCCCGTGCAGGAAAGGGTTTTAAAAAACGAGATGGTGTAACGACGAAATGTTCGTTTTCGTCAATACCATCTGTTGGTACCAATTTCCCCCGGTTTCCCATGTACCCCCAAAAAGGCCCCCGGGCCCCGTTTTGGCTTTAAAATAAGTTTTTGGGCCCTGATTTTTTCAACTTTTGTCGAAACCTGGTTTGGCTCTCGCGGAGGAACCCGACATCAGATCGGGGGGCCAACGGGGACCCCGCGTGGTCTTTTGAATTACCCCCATTTCACCCAGTGTCATATTTAAAAATTTTGTTTCCCCCAATCAACGAAATTTGGAGTTTGCTTATGGGGGAAACAAGGGTTAAAAAACGGAAACATTGTTTCGCCCCCGTGGAGGGAAAGGGGATCAAACGAGTGGGTTAACGACGAAATGTTGTCCCCGCAATCCTATCTGTTGGCAAAAGATCTTGAAAAAAAAAAAAACCCCCCGTTTTTTACCGAATCGCCTTCCCTGTTCCGCCCCCCGCCCTTTTTTCGCTCTTAAAATTTTAGGGGGGGGGCCCTCGATTTTGCAACTCGGGCGATCTTGGGGGGGGTCCCCGCGAGGAAACCGACATCAGATTCCCGACGCAAAACTGGCTCCACGGGGTATCTTTGGGCCAAACTATTTCCCCCACTGCTTACCCAGGGTCGATATAAAAATTTTGTTCCCCCCCAATCCAAATTTTGGGGTTGCTTATGGGGATAACAATGTTAAAAATTTTTAAAATTTTTCCTTTGGGGGTGGGGGCGGAGTTCACAACGAGATTGGGGGTTAACGACGAAATGTTGTTCGTCATCCATCTGTTTGGGACCAATCCGGGCTTGATCCGACTCGGGCCCTTTCTCCCCCGTTACAGCTCTTACCTAAATTGGGCCCCTCGATTTTTTAAAACTTCCGGGGGGGGCCCCCCTAAACCGGCCCCCAGGGGTTTGGCCCCTTCCCTGGGGGGGGGGGGGGGGGGGGGGGGGGGGGGGGGGGGGGGGGGGCCCCCCCCCCCCCCCCCCCCCCCCCCCCCCCCCCCCCCCCCCCCCCAAAAAAGAACCTTTTTACCTTTCAAGGGAAATTTTTTCCCGGGGGGGAAAACGGCAAATACCCGGAAACCCCCCAACCCCCCACCCCTTTGTTAGTCTGTGACCCCCAAAAAACTAAAAAACCCCCACCACGTGGCTTTAATTTCCCCGGCAAAAATTTTGTTTGATTAAAAAAAAAACCCAAATACGGGAAACCCAAACTCGGAAGACCAAATCTACGAAGACCCATATCACCGAAAACCCAATTCTCCGAAAAGCCAAATCTCCGAAAACCCAAATATCTGAAAAGCCAAATCTCCGAAAAACCAAATCCCAGAAAACCCAAATCTGAGAAAAATCAAATCCCAGAAAAGCCAAATGTTCGAACAGTCTGAGAAACAGGTTTTATAAGATTTGGTCAATCGGGTAAACAAAATGTCGGAAAATGGCTTTTCCAAGATTTGAGTTTTCCAGGATTTGATGTGCTGCCGGTGAGTCAGTCAACACTCCCTCATTACCTCATTACCCCCAAATAACCTAACCTGTCGGTGGGGTCGTTCTACAATACCAAGAATATGATGACATCTATTCAAGTACCATCTTAAAACTGATTGAATTCACAAAATTAGAATATTGTATTAATTGAAAACCATAATATCATCTTGGAGTTGATTAATTTTCATTCAATTACATTTACATTTACATTTAATTACACTGGTTCGTAAACATAGACAAAATAGTAAGACAGAATAGACAAAGACAGAACTACAAAAGTACAAAAGTAGCGAAAGTAGCGTAGATATAGACAAAAGTAGCGTAGATATAGACAAAAGTAGCGTAGATATAGACAAAAGTAGCGTAGATATAGACAAAAGTAGCGTAGATATAGACAAAAGTAGCGTAGATATAGACAAAAGTAGCGTAGATATAGACAAAAGTAGCGTAGATATAGACAAAAGTAGCGTAGATATAGACAAAAGTAGCGTATACATGAACAAACGTAGCGTAGATGTAGACAAAAGTAGCGTATACATGAACAAACGTAGCGTAGATATAGACAAAAGTAGCGTATACATGAACAAACGTAGCGTAGATATAGACAAAAGTAGCGTATACATGAACAAACGTAGCGTAGATATAGACAAAAGTAGCGTATACATGAACAAACGTAGCGTAGATGTAGACAAAAGTAGCGTATACATGAACAAACGTAGCGTAGATATAGACAAAAGTAGCGTATACATGAACAAACGTAGCGTAGATATAGACAAAAGTAGCGTAGATATAGACAAAAGTAGCGTAGATATAGACAAAAGTAGCGTATACATGAACAAACGTAGCGTAGATATAGACAAAAGTAGCGTATACATGAACAAACGTAGCGTAGATGTAGACAAAAGTAGCGTATACATGAACAAACGTAGCGTAGATATAGACAAAAGTAGCGTATACATGAACAAACGTAGCGTAGATATAGACAAAAGTAGCGAGAGTAGCGTAGATATAGACAAAAGTAGCGTGTACACACCCCCTCATAACCATCTTCAATAAAATAACCAAAGTCTTTATCGTTTCAGTGAACTCATTTATCCTGGATAACCCACTTTGTTCCTGAATTCTCATCGTTAAATACATTACTACATCATAATTACCCCTTTCCCCCCCCCCCCCCGATCTGTTTAGCAGTAATTACAGCAAGGAAGCCCTGCTCCCGGATCACCTTCACCCCCCTCCCACGGCCCGGCTGAAGGAAGATAATGACTTGGAAGGAAAAGTTTGTTCCTTGAAGTGAGCGTCGGTAGGAAATCAGAGGCGCCGGTTTGGAGCGCTGACCCGGCGCCACCACCGATATCTCGTAATTAGAGTTTTTATTCAATACTAGCTGACTCGGCAAACGTTGTTCTGCCATCGGAGTGATTTGTAGTGAATCTTGATTGTTACGCTATCTAGCGTGTAGCCCCGTAAATGGGGAGTAACGTTGAGTGACATTGTGCAACACCGCCAATGTCAGTGTACAACGTCATTACTGATGTTGTCCTTGAAGTGCCGAAATTTGTATATTGCTAATAGGAGAAAGCTCGGTGGAAGATCTCGTATAGTTTAGGACCTTCTACCAGCCCTATCGAATGTGCGTGAGGAATTTCACGACATTCGGTCGAGCCGTTTCGGAGGAGTTCATCCTCCAACATGTGACACGAGCTTTTTATATATAAGATTTACAATTTATATCGCGTCTAACGACGGAATGTGATTGGTTGATATGATGAGTAAATGAAATGGAAGGTTATTCTATCAGATGTTTTTGGATGGTGTTTTTGGATGATGTTTTGGATGGTATTGAATTCGAAATTCTTGAAAACTTCCGTTTTCGAGAATTGACCGACTGTGCCAAACAGAAGGCCAACTGTAGTTCCTCATTTCCGGATCGACACACCCAATCGCCAATACTAGAAACACTAAAGACCACCGTTCGGTAACCGTCAACAAACACTAAACGAATTCAACCATCTTGCAAGTGACTGATAAAACCAAGAGAAAGGGGAAAGTCAGTTTGAGGGGGAAGGAAGGGGGGGGGGGGGGGAGAGAGAGAGAAAGAGAGAGAGAGAGAGAGAGAGAGAGAAATAAACCCACGTTTTGGTCATTCCCGTCGCATCTTCCATCTCCACGCGTGTCTTCTTCCCCCTGTCATAAAACCACCCCTAGCTTGTAGAGCGGTAAGAACACAAGGGTGGGGGGAAGAAAAGGGAGAGGGGATTTAGAGTTTCATGGTGGGAAATATTGAAGAAGATGAGGTTTTCAATTTTAAAGCGTGCAAGGAAGTCAATTTGACGGAATATCATTTTATTGGTTGAGTGAAAAGAAGACTCAATTTCTCTGTCGGAAAAACTTTGCGTTCCATAGATCAAACGAGAACATAATGTAATGGAACTTGACATGCATAGGCCCTATATATGAAAATATATTGATATCATATATACTGGGAAAACGCCATATTATATATATATATATATATATATATATATATATATATATATATATATATATATATATATATATATATATATGTAATATTATTAGACCTACCTATATATATTGATATTTGGGGAACGTCTTAAAAACTACCTTCGCTGAATCGACGAGTAAGAGAGTAGACTATGCTGATAACTTTTGAACGGTATGAGATATCGAAATTCTAATACGGGGGAAACACAGATATTCTCAATTCCTTCAAGATGGTTCAGTAATAACTGTTCAACTTGATTCGCATAATTGCCAAAAGTGCGGCTACAGAAACATATATTGCCGCCCCGGTGGCTAAGTCAATTATCGCTAGCGGTAGTAACTGAAGTCACCGTTGGGCGTGGGTTCAAGTCCCGCATAAGGCATGGGTTTTTGTAAACGTCCTTTCATCTTTCATCTCTTCATCGTTTCATTATCATCTGCTCATTCGTACCCCCGTATAACCTAGCTGTTGGTGGGGTCGTTAAGCAACATAAAAAAAAAAAAAAAAAAAAGAAACATATTTTTAGCCGTATACGCCTGACAATTATGCGAAATGGGATACATAGTTATTATTTACACCATCATGAAGGTATTGAAAATATCTGTGTTTCCTCATTCTTAGAATGTTGATATCTCATACCGTTCAAAAGTTATCATAAAAAAACTGATATTCCGCTAAATCGACTCCCATGGACTCTTAAGTTGTAAGAAAAGAACGTATTTTTCTGGAATACGAATTGATTGTTAAAGACACGGAAAACGTGAGGGGAGAGAGAGGGAGAGAGGGAGGGGGAGAGGGAGATAGGGAAGAGGGTTGAGGAAGCGTGAAATGACACGTTTCATATTATACGGGAATGGCAGGAGTGGAACAGTACGGTGTCATACGGGGACCTTGACTTTTATAACGAATGTTTTCTTGAAATCTTGGAGATATTTGAGCTTGGAGAAATCAGAAACTATACATTGCCAGCTGTTCACAATAATTATGACAGACCGCTGGGATCCAGCTTAATTATCAATATCGAATACAATACATACATTATACTTAAGGCGTCCCCAGTCTCCATGGGGTACAACTTTCCCGCCGGGATGATTTTTTTTTTTAAATTTAATATTGGGTTTAAAGACGCACTGTATTGATGACTACGATCTATTGGCGTCGGTGAATGATATATGAGATGATCTATTGGAAAGGCTATTTTATTGAGTGTATTTGGATAGTGGGAAGGAGTCGGTCAGTTGTTAAGGAACCATCCCAGTATCAACCTGAACGACAGAGGGAAACCACGAAAAATCCTGTCAGGATGGTCGACCATGTCGAGAATCGAACCCCGGTCTCCTGAATTACGGTGTAGCGTTCTAACCACTTGACCATCCTCCACTAGTTCATTCCAACAATACTTCACCCCCTATTTTGAGATCAGAAGTACCCATATTTAATACAAGTGAGTGGTCAATTAGGGTGATCATTTAGGGGTGGAAGTAAAACAAAACATTGGGGTGATGACCAAAACCACCCCCACAAAGCGTTTATCAGTAGCTCGCATGGAATAGCACATTGTTTATATGATCAACTGACGACAATGAAAGCTCGAACCACCCGTGCGCTAATAGTGTAGGATAGGGGGGACGGTCGCTCGAAACCTTCATCTCTCGTGGATACATGTACACATAGATATAAAGGTTTAAAACACCAGTGCGCTAATGGTGTAGGATAGGGGGACGGTCGCTCGGAACCTTCATCTCTCGTAAATACATGTACACATAGATATGAAGGTTTAAAACACCAGTGCGCTAATGGTGTAGGATAGGGGGAACGGTCGCTCGGAACCTTCATCTCTCGTGAGTACATGGTATGATTACTCAATGGATATACACACTGAAAGGGCTATTTACACTTGATATTGCGTGCGTGTGGATTCAATTATCTATCTGTCAGTGTGGATAAGTGAGCCCCCTACCCCTCCCCCTCCCCGCTCTTGACGCGTTGATTGATGGGGGTGGTGGAAGGAAGATGGAAGATCCAAACGCAATGATTTTTGATAGAATCGAGAAATGTCTACGTCACGATTTGGAAAAAGAGCCAGGTCCTGGAGGACGATTAAATTTATAATTTCAGATATTGAGATGATGATAGTTTCTTCTACAACGAGGTAAATGAATATCGTAATTATTAGATGAGCGTGGCGGAGATTTTCATTCCATATACCAAACAATTTTGAATTGGTTTTTATGTTTCTTTTTTTTTTTTTTTAGTAATTTTGTACGCGGCATACAGGTCGGGAAAAACGATAATCAACTCAAAACTTTTTCTAGATATTGGTGCCACACCAGAAAAGGTTGGAATTGCTTTTCAGAAAAATCGGTGAAACGGTTATTCCAGAGAAAAATTGGAAAGTATGTAAAATCCCCATAAGAATAAGCCGGGGGAGAAATATTGGAAAAAAGAAATTTTCCAAGAGCTCTCATATTTATACTGAATGTGGAAAGAACTATCATACACATTTTCAATAATTTGTACAACAATCGGATGAGACATAACGAAGAAAACGCAATAAAAGTATACATTTCATAAAATATCAGGATCAAAACTTGTAATGCAAAATGTATATGCGACAGGTTGCTCTATAAATAGCAACAAGTTGCAGGTAAGGTTTTTCAGCGTTTGAAACAATCCAAGGTCTGTAGATGTAGATCGAGCTGACAGAGTATTTCTCAATTCCATTTCCATACTTCTACGCTCATCTCACAACGCACATTCTGCGTTTACCTGGTGATATCTCACACCGTTCTAAAGTTAACACCAAAAACGTGATATTCCGCTAAACCGACTCCCATTGGACGAGAGTGAATTTCACAGATTACTTCGAAAACCTTCCACAAAACATCAGTGAACTTCACCATCAGCCCTGACCGTAATTAATAGTCGAACCAAGTTATGATCCAAGTTTGATGTATCAAAGTTCAGCTGAATGTGAGACAGACAGCCTCCCCCTCCCCCCCCCCTGCCGCCACTCAACAATCCGTCATTGCAAAGCTCGAGATATTAGTGGCTAAACTTGTATCCAGGAGAGAAAGTCGAGGCACCAACCTAATAAACATTTTATATGATCAGAGGAACACTCCGGACGCAACTGGCACCACGCGTGTAGTCTGTGACCATCTATCCACCACTGCTCAATCAGTGTCGATGTGAAATTTCGTTCCCCGACAATCACGATTTGTAGTTCGCTTATGGGGAATACCATGTTAAAACGATGGAACATTTTGTTTCTGCCGCAGTGCAGAAACGGGGTTTCACAATGAGATGGGTGTAACGACGAAATGTTTGTAACGTCAATACCTATCTGCTGGTACCAATCTGGTCTAGATCCGACTCGCCGTTCTCCCGTTATCGCTCTCAACCCAAGTTAGGCCATTGATTTTTGCAACTTCGGTCGATCGCGGTTTGGCTCTCGCGAGAGAACCTGACATCAGATCCAGACGCAACTGGCACCACGCGTGTAGTCTGTGACCATCTATCCACAACTGCTTACCCGGTGTCGGTATCAAATTTTGTTCCCCGACAATCACGATTTGGAGTTCGCTTATGGGAATACAATGTTAAAACAATGGAAACTTCTGTTTCTACCGCCGTGCAGGAACGGAGATTCACAACGAGATGTGTGTAACGACGGAATGTTCGTCTCGTCAATACCTATCTGTTGGTACCAATCCGGTCTTGATCCAACTCGCCGTTCTCCCGTTATTGCTCTTAACTCAAGTTGGGCCATTGATTTTTGCAACTTCAGTCAATCGCGGTTTGGCTCTCACGAGAGAAACTGGCATCAGACTTGGACTCAACTGGCACACGCGTGTAGTCTGTGACCATCTATCCACCACTGCTTACCCAGTGTCGATATGAAATTTCGTTCCCCGACAATCAAGATTTGGAGTTTGCTTATGGGGAATACAATGTTGAAACAATGTTGAATCATTGTTTCTGCCGCCGTGCAGAGACGGAGATGCACAACGAGATGGGTATAACGACGAAATGTTCGTCTCGTCAATACCTATCTGCTGGTACCAATCCGGTCTCGATCCGACTCGCCGTTCTCCCGTTATCGCTCTTAACCTAAGTTGGGCCATCGATTTTTGCAACTTCGGTCGATCGCTGTTTGGCTCTCGCGAGAGAACCTGACATCAGATCCAGACGCAACTGGCACCACGCGTGTAGTCTGTGACCATCTATCCACCACTGCTCACCCAGTGTCGATATAAAATTTCGTTCCCCGACAATCACAATTTGGAGTTCGCTTATGGGGAATACAATGTAAAAGAACGGAAACTTCTGTTTCTGCCGCCGTGCAGGAACGGATATTCACAACGAGATGGGTGTAACGACGAAATGTTCGTCTCGTCAATACCTATCTGCTGGTACCAATCCGGTCTCGATCCGACTCGCCGTTCTCCCGTTATCGCTCTTAACCTAAGTTGGGCCATCGATTTCTGCAACTTCGGTCGATCGCTGTTTGGCTCTCGCGAGAGTACCTGACATCAGATCCAGACGCAACTGGCACCACGCGTGTAGTCTGTGACCATCTATCCACCACTGCTTACCCAGTGTCGATATGAAATTTCGTTCCCCGACAATCAAGATTTGGAGTATGCTCATGGGGAATACAATGTTGAAACAATGTTGAATCATTGTTTCTGCCGCCGTGCAGGAACGGGGTTTCACAACGAGATGGGTGTAACGACGAAATGTTCGTCTCGTCAATACCCATCTGTTGGTACCAATCCGGTCTCGATCCGACTCGCCGTTCTCCCGTTATCGCTCTTAACCTAAGTTGGGCCATCGATTTTTGCAACTTCGGTCGATCGCTGTTTGGCTCTCGCGAGAGAACCTGACATCAGATCCAGACGTAACTGGCACCACGCGTGTAGTCTGTGACCATATATCCACCATTGCTTACCCAGTGTCGATATGGAATTTCGTTCCCCGACAATCAAGATTTGGAGTTTGCTTATGGGGAATACAATGTTGAAACAATGTTGAATCATTGTTTCTGTCGCCGTGCAGGAACGGGGTTTCACAACGAGATGGGTGTAACGACGAAATGTTCGTCTCGTCAATACCTATCTGCTGGTACCAATCCGGTCTCGATCCGACTCGCCGTTCTCCCGTTATCGCTCTTAACCTAAGTTGGGCCATCGATTTTTGCAACTTCGGTCGATCGCTGTTTGACTCTCGCGAGAGAAACCCCGACTCAGACCAGACGAAAAGGGGACCCCCGCGTGTAGTTTTGACCCTCATCCACACTGCTTACCCAGGTCGATTAAATTTTGTTCCCCAAAAACAAGATTGGGTTTGCTTAGGGAATCAAAGTGAAACAATGTTGAATTTTTTTCTGCCGCCCTGCAGGGGGCGAGTGCACAACGAGAGGGTGTAACGACGAAAAGTTCGTCCGTCAATACCATCTGCTGGTACCAATCCGGTTCTCGATCCGACTCGCCGTTCCCGTTTTCGCTCTTTAAACCCAGTTGGGCCATCGATTCTGCAACTTCGGTCGACGCTGTTTGGTCTCGCGAGAGTACCTGACATAGATCCGACCAAGGCACACGCGTGTGTCTGTGCCATCTATCCCCCCATGCTTTACCCAGTGTCGAATAAATTTCGTTCCCCCACAATCAGATTTAGTATGCTTTTGGGGAAAAAAAATGTTGAAAAAGTTGAATCTTTTTCTGCGCCCTGCGGACGGGTTTACAACGAAGGGTAACGAGAAAGGGGCTCTCGTCAAAACCCCTCTGTTTGGGACCAATCCGGTCTCGATCCCCTCCCCTTTCCGTTATCGCTCTTAAAATAAATTGGGCCACGATTTTTTAATTCGGTCGATCGCTTTTGCTTCCCCCGAGAAACCGACATCAGACCAGACGAAATGGGCCCCCGCGTGTTCTGTGACCATCACCACCAGGCCACCCAGTGTCGATATAAAATTTTTTCCCCACAAAACAAATTTTGGGTTTGCTTTTTGGGGAAAAAAATGTAAAAGAACGGAAAAATTCGTTCTGCCGCCGTGCGGGCGGAGATTACAACGAGATGGTGTAAAAAACGAAATGTTTGTCCCAATACCTATCGTTGGTCCAATCCCGGTCTTGTATGACTCGCCGTTCTCCCGTTTTCGTCTTTAATTTGGGGCCATGATTTTGCAAAAATTCGGGCGTCGCTGTTTTGGCTCTCGCGAGAGAAAATGACATCAAACCCGAAAACAAATGGCACCACGCGTGTAGTTGTGACCCTCTATCCCCACGCTCCCCGTGTCGATATAAAATTTTGGGTTCCCCGACAATCACAATTTTGGATTGCTTATGGGAAAACATGTAAAAAAACGGAAACTTTGTTTTTGCCGCCGGCAGGAACGGAGATTCACAACGAGATGGGTGTAACGACGAAATGTTCGTCTCGTCAAACCTACGTTGGTACCAATCCGGTCTTTATTGACTCGCCGTTCTCCCGTTATCGCTCTTATCCTAAGTTGGGCCATTGATTTTGGGAACTTCGGTTCGACGCTGTTGGCTCTCGCGAGAGAACCGACATCAGATCCAGACGCACCCGGCACCACGCGTTTTAGTCTGTGACCACTACCACCACTGCTTACCCAGTGTCGATATGAATTTCGTTCCCCGACAATCAAGATTTGAGTTTGTCATGGGAATACAAAGTTGTAACAATGTTGAATCATTGTTTTGCCGCCGTGGGAGGGACGGAGATGCACAACCCAGATGGGGGGTAACGA
Source organism: Brachyptera putata (assembly GCA_907164805.1). Classification (NCBI taxonomy): domain Eukaryota; kingdom Metazoa; phylum Arthropoda; class Insecta; order Plecoptera; family Taeniopterygidae; genus Brachyptera; species Brachyptera putata. The sequence continues at coordinate 4,468,856 of OU015475.1, forward strand.
CGAAATGTTCGTCTCGTTTAATACCTATCTGCTGGTACAATCGGTCTCGATCCCACTCGCCGTTCTCCCGTTATCGCTCTTAACCTAAGTTGGGCCATCGATTCTGCAACTTCGGCGATCGCTGTTTGGCTCTCGCGAGAGGGACCTGACATCAGATCCAGACGCAACTGGCACCACGCGTGTAGTCTGTGGGCCATCTATCCACCCCTGCTTTCCCAGGTGTCGATATGAAATTTCGTTTCCCCGACAATCAAGATTTGGAGTTTGCTTATGGAGAAACAATGTTGAAAAAATGTTGAATCATTGTTACTGCCGCCGTGCTAGGACCGGGGGTTTCACAACGAGATGAGTGTAACGACGAGATGTTCGTCTCGTCAATACCTATCTGTTGGTTTCCAACGGGTCTTGATCCGACTCCCCCGTTCTCCCGTTATTGCTCTTAACTCAAGTTGGGGGCCCTTGTTTTTGCAACTTTAGGCAAAAGCGGGGGGTTTGGGTCTACCGGAGAGAAACTGGCACAGAAATTGGGGCTCAAAAGGCCCACGCGTGTGTCGTGACCATCATACCCAAAATGCTTAACCCAGTGTCGATATGGGGGTTTTGTTCCCCCCCAAATTTAAATTTGGAGGTTTTTTTTATGGGGAAAACAATGTTGAAAAAATTTTGAAACATTTGTTTCGCCGGGGGTGCAGGAAAAGGGGTTTCCACAACGAGATGGGGGGAACCCGAAAAAGGGTTTGCTCGTTTAATACCTATCTTTGGTACCCAATCCGGGTTTTTGATCCGACTCGCCGTTCTCCCGGGGTTTTGTGCTTTTTAACTCAAGTTTGGGCCCCTTTATTTTTTCAACATCAGTCAAAGGCGCGTTTAGGCTCTCACGAGGGGAAAAAGGGATAAACTTTGGGCTAACTGGGAACCCCGCCGGGGAGTCGTGACCATCTTTCCCCCCACGCTTTCCCCCGTGTCGATATGGATTTCGTTCCCCGACAATTTAAAAATTTTGGGGTTTTTTCTTGGGGGTAACCCTTTTGAAACAATGTTGAAAACATTGTTTCTCGGGGGGGGGCCCGGGGGGGGAGGGGTTTCACAAACGAGATGTGTGTAACGATGAAATGTTCGTTCGTCCCAATACCTACTGTTGGGGAACCCAAACCCGGTCTTGATCCGACTCGCCGTTTCCTCCCGGGTTTTTTGGGTCTTAACTCAAGTTGGGGCCATTTATTTTTTCAACTTCGGGGCAATCGCGGGTTTTTTCTCGCCCGAGAGAAAAATGGCATCAGACTTGGGCTCAACCCGGCACAAAGGGGGTGTATCTTGGGCCTCTATCCCCGCACCATTTGGCTTACCCAAGGGTTTTTCGGGGTAAAAGGAAAATTTTCGGTTTTTCCCCGGGAAAAAAATTCAGAAAATTTGGAAATTCCCTGGGCCCGGGCCCGAGAATTAACCCCCTGTTCCCCCAATTTTTTCCCCAAATCCGTTTGGGGGGTTATGGGGCCCCCCCCCCTTTTTTTTAACTGGGTTTTTTTTGCAACGGGGGCCGTTGGTCCCAAAGCTGAAATTCGCTTGCAACCTAACTTTGGGCCCCCGCTTTCCCCCTCCTTTCATTGTTTCTTAATTGGGGGTTTTTTTCAACATAAAAGCGTTTTTTTCGGGAATGGAAAATTGCCCCGGACGGGGGTTTTTTAAAACTTACACCCTTTTACCATTCCGTTGGATTTCTTCCCGCATCTTTGGGTTCTCGGGAAATTTCAAGTTGGTTTTTTCTCCGCGAGCGGGGGCCCAAGGAATTTTAACGGATTATCCCCGTATACCATTTTCAACGGTTCCCGAAGAATTCGTTTCCTATGGAATAAGTTTGATGAATTTTTTTGGCCCGGGTTTGTCGCCCCCGGAGAATGGTTACCAATTTGGAAAAAATGTTGTTCCCCTCCCCTTGTTACCCCGTTCCCATGGTTCTCCCAATCAAGTTTGGGTTTGTTTGGGGATCAATTTGACTTTTGATCTGTTTCGGGCCTCAGGAGGTTCCAACGAGGAAATGTTAGATAAATTTTCCCTCAATACCTATCGTTGAAATGGTTCTTTCCCGGCCTTCCCTTTGTTCTAAATAAATTGGGGAAAGTTTCCCTTCGGGTCGCGGGGTTTGAGAGATCTCACCAAATCTTTGGGACAAACCGTTTTTAACCCTTCACCCCCTCACCCTTCATTAATTTTCCAATGTTTGGGTTTCTTGGGAATCTTGAAACCAGTTGAAATTTTCCCCCGTGAGGCGGGGTTTCCCCCCCCCCCAGTGTTCGAAAATTTTGTTCCCGAACTTTGGGTTGGTAAATTACGTTTTTTTCCCCCGGTTTTAAAGATGGTTCGATTTTGTTTGATCCTTTGGTTGGTAAACCGCTCAATCCCCCGTTACTCCCCGCGGTTCCCGTTAACATTTGCCACTTTATCCTTTTCAAATTTTTCTTCCCGAAAAAATGCAGGAATTATTTAAAACCCAATTATCCTTCGCCCATCGGCGTTCAAAGGGGGTTAAGGATAATTTGTCTGTTAAACTTCTTATCCTTTTTGGCCTTCGGCCGGGGGTTTCCCCGAAAGGTTAACCAAAATTTGGGGCCTCGTTTTCAATTCGTCATCGTGTTGCTGGCCTTCTGACCTACCTTTACCACTTTTGGGCCAAATTTTTCGTCCATTTTGCACCGCTTGGTTTCCCGAGAAATTTCACAAAGATTGGGCCTTTCATGGTAATTTTTAAAAATTGTTCCCGTGCCGATTTGGGAATTTCCCGGAAATTTTGGGTTTTTAGGGCCCTTTAAATGTAATAACTCTGCCCCGGCCGTGTCGCCGTTTCCCCTTTTTTTACCGGTGCCTTTCAACCTTCGGTTAATCCGGGGTGGCTTCCCAATCCTGCCTCGTCCAAACCCAATGGCCCCGGTGATCGTGGGCCCCTTTTCCCTGCTTACCTGTATAAAATTTCGTTCCCCACAAGTTGTTTTTTTTGGGAAAACAAGTTAGGGTTAAAATTTTTTCCCACCTGGGCGGGCAAAGGAAGGAAAAAGAAAAATTTTTCCAACCTTCCTGTGGACCAATTCCGTAACGGTCCCTCCCTCCCGTTTCTTTCCTCAATTGGGCCATTGATTTCAACTCGCTCGTTTTTGGGTTTCAGAGATGGGATGCAAGATGGCCCAAGGACGGTTCCTTCCCTTCACCAACTGTTCCCGTGAAGATTTCGTTCCCCAGATTTTTTGGGGAAAAAATTTTTTTGCAATGATGTTTCCTGGGTAGGGGGGTCCCCAATGGGTTAACAAATGTTTGTTCCCAATCTTTTTTGCCAATATCTTTACCTCCCGGCCCTTCTCCCCTTTATTGCTCTTTTCGTTGGGCCATGGTTTTGCAACCAGATGGTTTTTCCGAAAAAACTTATCACGCACCAGGCCCACGTTGTTCGGACCATCTCCACCTTGTACCCAGGGATATGGATTTTTTCCCCACAATCAATTGTTGGTTTTATGGGGAAAATGTGAAACATTATTTGTTTCTCCCTTTCGGTAAACGGTTTAAAGGAAGAATTCTTTTGTCTAACCTAGTTGGACCAATTTTTTGCCACTCCCTCCTTGTTTCGTAAAAGTTCCCTGATCGCACCGGTGCGTGGGTCCGCACCAATTTAAGAACGGCCCCCATTGTGCTTGCCATCTATCCACCATTACCCTGTCTTTTTCCCTTCGACTTAATTTGAGGTTTGGGAAAATTGTAAAATTTAAACTTTTTTGCCGCCGTGGGAACGGGGTTTCAAACCCGGGGTTCCAAAGTTCGTCTGTTACCTTGTCATCCGTTTCTCTCCAACGCCCTTCCCTCCCCTTACTCTTTCCAATTTGGGGGGTTTTCCCGGCGGTCGATGTTTCCTCCCCAAAAGGGGGTCCGACGGAACCACCTACTGTAATTTTCCCCCCTACTCGATTTAAATTTTGTCCGACAATGTTGTCGGGGAATTTTTGAACCATTCTTTTGGGGGTCCCCGGTGGGAACGAAGTTGGGTGTAACCATGTTCCCCCCAAAAACCCTTCCTGGCCCAACCCGGGCTCCCCGGGTTGTTATGCTTTACCAATTGGGTCGTTTTTGCAAATTTGCCCGCTTTGGGTTTGGGACCACATGATCCGACCCAAATTTAAACCCTGGCGTGCATATTTCCCCCTTTCATGTGGAGAATTTTCCTCGCAATCCATTAGTCCTTTGGTTATCAATTGTGGAAACTTGTTTTCCGGGGGAGGAAGAGTTCCCATTATAGCATTGCCCTCTTCTGACCATTGGTCCATCTGATCCTCCCTTTTCCTGATTCCGGGGGGGATTTATTTGCCTTTTGGACCCGTTTGGTCCACAGAAGAAACCCAATTTTCCGGCCCAAACCCCCACGATTGTGAACACCCTCTTCCGGCAAAATTTGTTCCCCCGGAAAATTGAACTGATTCCTTTGCAAGTGGAGAATTGTTTTTCGCCCGGCGAAAGGGGTTCCAAACCGAATGGTGCCACGGATTAAAAACCCCTTCATTTCCCCTTGGTTTTCCAATCCGGGTCTATCCTTCGCCCGTTTCCCTTTTGGGGCCCTTTTTGAAACTCATCCTCCGGTTGCCTGTGAGAAAGAATAAAAGGGGAGGGAAATTTTCCCCGCTTTTCGGGTTTCCACCCATTTATAAACCTTCCCTTTTTTTTCTTTTGGGGATAAATTTTTAAAGGAATTTGTTTCCCCGGAAACGGAATTTAAAAGATGGGAACGCAAATTTTCTCCTCAATCCCTCGGCAACCGTCTTTGCCCCCGTCACCGTTTATTCTAAAATACAAATTTGAAAGGGCGTCTGGGTTTTGGGCCCGGGAAAACTACCATGACGGGAGGCCCCCTGTCAATTTCCTTCTTTTAAAAACCTTGACAATGAATTTTCCCCTCGTTTTAAAATTCCTTATGGGAACATTTTAAAAAGGTTTTTTGTTTGCCGTGCGGAACGGGGTCCGCCCAGGGTTTAACCAATTTCTTTACCCTTTTTTAGAATCCCGGGTTTTCGACATCGCGGTTCCCGAATCTCACAATGGTTTCTTTTTCTTCCCGATCCGGTTCCTCCGAGGTACGGAAAGTCTCCGCACTGCCACTGTGTTAGCCTTTGAAAAACTCCCTTTTCCCCTTTCGTTAATTTGTTCCCCAATCACATTGGGTTGGGTTGAAATAATTTTTTTAATCCGGGGGCGGGTTCCAAAAGGTTAACAAGTTGTTGATTTACTTGGTACCAATGTTTGGAGCCCCAATCCTTATTTTTACCCGTGGGCTTTCAAAATGTCTACCCTTTTCCCAAAAAACTTGAAAAACGCTGGACCCCTTTTTTTCCCCTTACCAAGGGCCCACATTTTAATTTTTTTGGGGCCCAAACGATTTGGCCCAGGGGGAAAAAGGGTTTAAAAAAAAAAAGGAACTTCTTTTTTTCCCCGGGGGCCCCGAAACAAAGGGGTTTTTAAACGAAACCGGGCCCCCCGGGGTTTTTGGGTTTTCCCTTTCCCGGGGGGAAATTTTAAACCCGGGTGACTAGCCGTTTCCGTTAATGTCCCACCCCGTTAGCCATTGATTTGAATCGGGCGATCGCGGTTTGGCTCTCGCGAGAGAACCTGACATCAGATCCGGACGCAACTGGCACTACGCGTGTAGTCTGTGACCATCTATCCACTACTGCTTACCCAGTGTCGATATGAAATTTCGTTCCCCGACAATCACGATTTGGAGTTCGCTTATGGGAAATACAATGTTGAAACAATGGAATTTTTTTGTTTCTGCCGCCGTGCAGGAACGGAGATCCATAACGAAATGGGTGTAACGACAAAATGTTCGTCTCTTCAATACCTATCTGTTGGTACCAATCCGGTCTCGATCCGACTCGCCGTTCTCCCGATATCGCTCTTAACCTAAGTTAGGCCATTGATTTTTGCAACTTCAGTCGATCGCGGTTTGCCTGTCGCGAGGTAACCTGACATCAGATCCGGACGCAACTGGCACCACGCGTGTAGTCTGTGACCATCTATCCACTACTGCGTACCCAGTGTCGATGTAAAATTTCGTTCCCCGACAATCACGATTTGGAGTTCGCTTATGGGGAATACAATGTTAAAACAATTGAATTTTTTTGTTTCTGTTGCCGTGCAGGAACGGAGATTCACAACGAGATGGGTGTAACGACGAAATGTTCGTCTCGTCAATACTTATCTGTTGGTACCAATCCGGTCTTGATCCGACTCGCCGTTCTCCCGTTATTGCTCTTAACCCAAGTTGGGCCATTGATTTTTGCAACTTCGGTCTATCGCTGTTTGGCTCTCGCAAGAGAACCTGACATCAGATCCAGACGCAACTGGCACCACGCGTGTAGTCTGTGACCATCTATCCACCACTGCTCACCCAGTGTCGATATAAAATTTCGTTCCCCGACAATCAAGATTTGGTATTCACTTATGGGGAATACAATGTTAAAACAATGGAAACTTCTGTTTCTGCCGCCGTGCAGAAACGGAGATTCACAACGAGATGGGTGCAACGACGAAATGTTCGTCTCGTCAATACCTATCTGTTGGTACCAATCCGGTCTTGATCCGACTCGCCGTTCTCCCGTTATTGCTCTCAACCCAAGTTGGGCCATTGATTTTTGCAACTCCAGTCGATCGCGGTTTGGCTCTCGCGAGAGAACCTGACATCAGATTCGGACGCAACTGGCACTACGCGTTTAGTCTGTGAACATCTATCCACCACTGCTTACTCAGTGTCGATATGAAATTTCGTTCCCCGACGATCAAGATTTGGAGTTTGCTTATGGAGAATACAATGTTGAAACAATGTTGAATCATTGTTTCTGCCGCCGTGCAGGACCGGGGTTTCACAACGAGATGAGTGTAACGACGAGATGTTCGTCTCGTCAATACCTATCTGTTGGTACCAATCCGGTCTTGATCCGACTCGCCGTTCTCCCGTTATTGCTCTTAACTCAAGTTGGGCCATTGATTTTTGCAACTTCAGTCAATCGCGGTTTGGCTCTCACGAGAGAAACTGGCATCAGACTTGGACTCAACTGGCACCACGCGTGTAGTCTGTGACCATCTATCCACCACTGCTTACCCAGTGTCGATATGGAATTTTGTTCCCCGACAATCAAGATTTGGAGTTTGCTTATGGGGAATACAATGTTGAAACAATGTTGAATCATTGTTTCTGCCGCCGTGCAGGAACGGGGTTCCACAACGAGATGGGTGTAACGATGAAATGTTCGTCTCGTCAATACCTATCTGTTGGTACCAATCCGGTCTTGATCCGACTCGCCGTTCTCCCGTTATTGCTCTTAACTCAAGTTGGGCCATTGATTTTTGCAACATCAGTCAATCGCGTTTAGGCTCTCACGAGGGAAATGGCATCAGACTTGGACTCAACTGGCACCACGCGTGTAGTCTGTGACCATCTATCCACCACTGCTTACCCAGTGTCGATATGGAATTTCGTTCCCCGACAATCAAGATTTGGAGTTTGCTTATGGGGAATACAATGTTGAAACATGTTGAATCATTGTTTCTGCCGCCGTGCAGGAACGGGGTTTCACAACGAGATGTGTGTAACGATGAAATGTTCGTCTCGTCAATACCTATCTGTTGGTACCAATCCGGTCTTGATCCGACTCGCCGTTCTCCCGTTATTGCTCTTAACTCAAGTTGGGCCATTGATTTTTGCAACTTCGGTCAATCGCGGTTTTGCTCTCACGAGAGAAACTGGCATCAGACTTGGACTCAACTGGCACCACGCGTGTAGTCTGTGACCATCTATCCACCATTGCTTACCCAGTGTCGATATGGAATTTCGTTCCCCGACAATCAAGATTTGGAGTTTGCTTATGGGGAATACAATGTTGAAACAATGTTGAATCATTGTTTCTGGCGCCGTGCAGGAACGGAGTTTCACAACGAGATAAGTGTAACGATGAAATGTTCGTCTCGTCAATACCTATCTGTTGGTACCAATCCGTTCTCGATCCGACTCGCCGTTCTCCCGTTATCGCTCTTAACCTAAGTTGGGCCATCGATTTCTGCAACTTCGGTCGATCGCTGTTTGGCTCTCGAGAGAGTACCTGACATCAGATCCAGACGCAACTGGCACCACGCGTGTAGTCTGTGACCATCTATCCACCACTGCTCACCCAGTGTCGATATGAAATTTCGTTCCCCGACAATCAAGATTTGGAGTTTGCTTATGGGGAATACAATGTTGAAACAATGTTGAATCATTGTTTCTGCCGCCGTGCAGGAACGGGGTTTCACAACGAGATGGGTGTAACGACGAAATGTTCGTCTCGTCAATACCCATCTGTTGGTACCAATCCGGTCTCGATCCGACTCGCCGTTCTCCCGTTATCGCTCTTAACCTAAGTTGGGCCATCGATTTTTGCAACTTCGGTCGATCGCGGTTTGGCTCTCGCGAGAGAACCTGACATCAGATCCGGACGTAACTGGCACCACGCGTGTAGTCTGTGAACATCTATCCACCACTGCTTACTCAGTGTCGATATGAAATTTCGTTCCCCGACGATCAAGATTTGGAGTTTGCTTATGGAGAATACAATGTTGAAACAATGTTGAATCATTGTTTCTGCCGCCGTGCAGGAACGGGGTTTCACAACGAGATGGGTGTAACGACGAAATGTTCGTCTCGTCAATACCTATCTGTTGATACCAATCCGGTCTTGATCCGACTCGCCGTTCTCCCGTTATCGCTCTTAACCTAAGTTGGGCCATCGATTTTTGCAACTTCGGTCGATCGCTGTTTGGCTCTCGCGAGAGAACCTGACATCAGATCCAGACGCAACTGGCACCACGCGTGTAGTCTGTGACCATCTAACCACCACTGCTTACCCAGTGTCGATATGAAATTTCGTTCCCCGACAATCAAGATTTGGAGTTTGCTTATGGGGAATACAATGTTGTAACAATGTTGAATCATTGTTTCTGCCGCCGTGCAGGGACGGAGATGCACAACGAGATGGGTGTAACGACGAAATGTTCGTCTCGTCAATACCTATCTGCTAGTACCAATCCGGTCTCGATCCGACTCGCCGTTCTCCCGTTATCGCTCTTAACCTAAGTTGGGCCATCGATTTCTGCAACTTCGGTCGATCGCTGTTTGGCTCTCGCGAGAGTACCTGACATCAGATCCAGACGCAACTGGCACCACGCGTGTAGTCTGTGACCATCTATTCACCACTGCTTACCCAGTGTCGATATGAAATTTCGTTCCCCGACAATCAAGATTTGGAGTTTGCTTATGGAGAATACAATGTTGAAACAATGTTGAATCATTGTTTCTGCCGCCGTGCAGGAACGAGGTTTCACAACGAGATGAGTGTAACGACGAAATGTTCGTCTCGTCAATACCTATCTGTTGGTACCAATCCGGTCTTGATCCGACTCGCCGTTCTCCCGTTATTGCTCTTAACTCAAGTTGGGCCATTGATTTTTGCAACTTCAGTCAATCGCGGTTTGGCTCTCACGAGAGAAACTGGCATCAGACTTGGACTCAACTGGCACCACGCGTGTAGTCTGTGACCATCTATCCACCACTGCTTACCCAGTGTCGATATGGAATTTCGTTCCCCGACAATCAAGATTTGGAGTTTGCTTATGGGGAATACAATGTTGAAACAATGTTGAATCATTGTTTCTGCCGCCGTGCAGGAACGGGGTTCCACAACGAGATGGGTGTAACGATGAAATGTTCGTCTCGTCAATACCTATCTGTTGGTACCAATCCGGTCTTGATCCGACTCGCCGTTCTCCCGTTATTGCTCTTAACTCAAGTTGGGCCATTGATTTTGCAACTTCAGTCAATCGCGGTTTTGCTCTCACGAGAGAAACTGGCATCAGACTTGCAGACTCAACTGGCACCACGCGTGTAGTCTGGACCATCTATCCACCATTGCTTACCCAGTGTCGATATGGAATTTCTTCCCCGACAATCAGATTTGGAGTTTGCTTATGGGGAATACAATGTTGAAACAATGTTGAATCATTGTTTCTGCCCGCCGGTGTCAGGAACGAGGTTCACAACGAGATGAAGTGTAACCGATGAACTGTTCCGGCTCGTCAATAACCTAGCTGTTGGTACCCAATCCGTTCTCGATCCACAAGCTCGTCCGTTCTTCCGGTTATCCGCTCTTAACCTAAGTTGGGCCATCGATTTCTGCAACTTCGGTCGATCGCTTGTTATGGCTCTCCGAGAGAGTACCTGACATCATATCCAGACGCAACTGGCACCATCGCGTGTAGTCCTGTGACCATCTATCCACCACTGCTCACCCAGTGTCGATATGAAATTCGGTATCCCCGACAATCAGATTTGGAGTTTGCTTATGGGGAAGACAATGTTGAAACATTGTTAATCATTGTTTCTGCCGCCGTGCAGGAACGGGGTTTCACAACGAGATAGGTGTAACGACGAAATGTTCGTCTCGTCAATACCCATCTGTTGGTACCAATCCGGTCTCGATCCGACTCGCCGTTCTCCCGTTATCGCTCTTAACCCAAGTTGGGCCATCGATTTTTGCAACTTCGGTCGATCGCGGTTTGGCTCTCGCGAGAGAACCTGACATCAGATCCAGACGCAACTTGTACCACGCGTGAAGTCTGTGACCATATATCCTCCACTGCTTACCCACTGTCGATATAAGATTTTGTTCCCCGACAATCACGATTTGGAGTCCGCTTATGGGGAATACAATGTTGAAACCATGATACATTTTTGTTTCTGTCGCCGTGCAGGAACGGAGTGTCACAACGAGATGGGTGTAACGACGAAATGTTCGTCTCGTCAATACCTATCTGCTGGTACCAATCCGGTCTCGATCCGACTCGGCGTTCTCCCGTTATCGCTCTTAGCCCAAGTTGGGTCATTGATTTTTGCAACTTCAGTCGATCGCGGTTTGGCTCTCGCGAGAGAACCTGACATTAGATCCAGACGCAACTTGTACCACGCATGGAGTCTGTGACCATATATTCACCACTGCTTACCCAGTGTCGATGTAAAATTTCGTTCCTCGACAATCACGATTTGGAGTTCGCTTATGGGGAATACAATGTTAAAAGAATGGAAACTTCTGTTTCTGCCGCCGTGCAGGAACGGAGATTCACAACGAGATGGGTGTAACGACGAAATGTTCGTCTCGTCAATACCCATCTGCTGGTACCAATCCGGTCTCGATCTGACTCGCCGTTCTCCCGTTAATGCTCCTAACCCAAGTTAGGCCATTGATTCTTGCAACTTCGGGCGATCGCGGTTTGGCTCTCGCGAGAGAACCTGACATCAGATCCGGACGCAACTGGCACTACGCGTGTAGTCTGTGACCATCTATCCACTACTGCTTACCCAGTGTCGATATGAAATTTCGTTCCCCGACAATCACGATTTGGAGTTCGCTTATGGGGATGTTTCAATGTGAAACAATGTCAAATTTTTTGTTTCTGCCGCCGTGCAGGAACGGAGATGTACAACGAGATGGGTGTAACGACAAAATGTTCGTCTCTTCAATACCTATCTGTTGGTACCAATCCGGTCTCGATCCGACTCGCCGTTCTCCCGATATCGCTCTTAACCTAAGTTAGGCCATTGATTTTTGCAACTTCGGGCGATCGCGGTTTGCCTGTCGCGAGGTAACCTGACATCAGATCCGGACGCAACTGGCACCACGCGTGTAGTCTGTGACCATCTATCCACTACTGCGTACCCAGTGTCGATGTAAAATTTCGTTCCCCGACAATCACGATTTGGAGTTCGCTTATGGGGAATACAATGTTAAAACAATTGAATTTTTTGTTTCTTGCCGCGTGCAGGAACGGAGATTCACAACGAGATGGGTGTAACGACGAAATGTTCGTCTCGTCAATACCTATCTGTTGGTACCAATCCGGTCTTGATATGACTCGCCGTTCTCCCGTTATCGCTCTTATCCTAAGTTGGGCCATTGATTTTTGCAACTTCGGTCGATCGCTGTTTGGCTCTCGCGAGAGAACCTGACATCAGATCCAGACGCATCTTGTACCACGCGTGAGGTCTGTGACCATATATCCTCCACTGCTTACCCACTGTCGATATAAAATTTTGTTCCCCGACAATCACGATTTGGAGTTCGCTTATGGGGAATACAATGTTAGAACAATGTTAAATCATTGTTTCTGCCGCCGTGCAGGAACGGTGATCCACAACGTCATGGCTGTAACGAAGAAATGTTCGTCTCGTCAATACCTATCTGCTGGTACCAATCCGGTCTCAATCCGACTCGCCGTTCTCCCGTTATTGCTCTTAAACTAAGTTAGGTCATTGATTTTTGCAACTTCGGTCGATCTCGGTTTGGCTCTCGCGAGAGAACCTGACATCAGATCCAGACGCAACTGGTACCACGCGTGCGGTCATTGACCATCTATTCACCACTGCTTACCCACTGTCGATATGAAATTTCGTTCCCCGACAATCACGATTTGGAGTTCGCTTATGGGGAATACCAAGTTAAAACAATGGAAATTTTTTGTTCCTGCCGCCGTGCAGGAACGGGGTTTCACAACGAGATTGCTGTAACGACGAAATGATCGCCTCGTCAATACCTATCTGCTGGTACCAATCCGGTCTCGATCCGACGCGCCGTTCTCCCGTTAATGCTCTGAAACTAAGTTAGGCCATTGATTTTTGCAACTTCCGTCGATCGCAGTTTGGCTCTCGCGAGAGAACCTGACATCAGATTTGGACGCAACTGGCATCACGCGTGTAGTCTGTGACCATCTATTCACTACTGCTTACCCAGTGTTGATATGAAAAATCGTTCCCCGACAATCACGATTTGGATTCCGCTTATGCGGAATACAATGTTAAAACAATGGAAATTTTTTTTTCTGCCGCCGTGCAGGAACGGAGATCCACAACGAGATGGGTGTAACGACGAAATGTTCGTCTCGTCAATACCTATCTGTTGGTACCAATCCGGTATCGATCCGACTCGCCGTTCTTGATTCTGCAACTTCGATCGGTCGCTGTCTGGCTCTCGCGAGAGAACCTGACATTAGATCCAGACGCAACTGGCACCACCCGTGTAGTCTGTGACCATCTATCCACCACTGCTTACCCAGTGTCGATATAACATTTTGTTCCCCGACCATCACGATTTGGAGTTCTAAAATCTAATACCTCTATTTCCACTTCAATTCTAATCTTTCGCCATGAACATCACTTTGAAACAATTGTAGGCTTACCTATCGCCACAGGACTAGAAGGACTTTGACTAGTTATTATACACTGGAAAACCTGAATACCGTGCCAATTCGACACTAAAACTAACAACAGAAAGAATGAGCATCTAAATGCCAATATGGCCGACAAAACGCTACAAATAAACTGTCAACAATTTGACAATTATTCGTTCACATTTCAATCTTTTTTTTTTTAACAACATCGAAACTTGATACAAAATCATTGTTCCCCTATCAAGGCTAAGGATGAGAGTAGGATCGTTTGGACGGGGCACCACAAGGGCGATCTTACCACCCCATTTTATTATTATTTTAAATTAAAGCAATGAACTTTGACACCAGGTCTACGCTGTCTGTGACCACACTTCTTCGCCGCAGATAAAGTCTTCAGTTGCCGAAAATCCGGAACACAATATAAACTGTTTTTGCGATCAAAAAACTGTTTTTGTGATTCTAACAAATCATTTTAAATGACGGGACACTTTTTGGGACCGCGAATATAAAATACACGCCAACAAAAGTGTATATAAAATTCATATCCCTACGACACTCGGCCGAAGATTTCCCAAGTAATATATAAACCCCTATAAACTATATCGCATAAACATTTCATCATTTTTATTCGTGAACTTGTCCATGTCTGCTAGTTTTATGAAAGATAGTAAAATCCAGGAGAATCTTGCTTGTAAGTCTCGTTCAGTAATAAAAACCTTAGCCTCACTTCAACGTGTCATGTTTTCTAGCAGACATTTCACTTAGTATTTATTAGTTAGGACACGATGATAGCAACGGATTTTATCTTCTATATATAAAGCTGAAAATCCGGACGGACGGTGAGCATTGTCGGGGCACATGCGCAGTGCGCGAGAGGTTTGCGGGTGCGCGGAGGGGAAAGGGTACGCCGATTGCGCGTGAGCTATAAGGTGATCAGGTGATTTCAGGTGATTTCAGGTGATTTCAAGAGATTTCAGGTGATTTCAGAGATTTCAAATGATTTCAGGGATTTCAAGAGGATTCCATGGCAAGTGTACACCGGATTTCAGGAGTTGTTAACCCCTCGTGTTAAGATGTGGCATTTGTTTTTCACGAAAATAATAGATCTTGTAAGTTCAACAATGTCACCGGTACCGTAGCCACTCTTATCTACATCTAGTTGATAAGGAAGTTTGCTAAATCGCGACAAGCAAATGGGACAGTTGGCTCTGATTTGACCGCAAGAAACTACAAATGCCAGCCATGTTATCAGTATGGGAGTCGGTACACCTTTTTCTTTTTTTTTTTTTTTTTGGGTGACACCGACAGCGTGGTCATTTCGTCACCCATTTTCATACTAAGAGTTTCGAATTTGTGAAGATTCGGTACACCTTCTTTATATCATGATAAGTCTGTTGGTATCACTACATCGTCTCTCCTATCGACGCGCGAGTTTGAGGGGAAAGTCAGAGGGGGAGGGGAGAGGGGGATAACCATGGCAATAAGATGTCTAGTGGGGGGGGGGGGTTGTTCATTAGGCAAGGTCTGTATATTGCATGGCTGAGCACAGGGTGTGGATGGGGTGTAGAAAGAGGGAATAAGGAAAAGGGAAAAGGGAAGATGGGAAGGAAAGGGGAGTTGAAATTGATAGTTGCAAAGAGAAGCAATGATTTGAATTTGTGAGTTATATTTGTACTTTGGTAGATTGTTTGACATATCAGTTACAAAGGGGAAAAAGAGAAATATCAATAAGAACAGATAAGATACCTTTTACGCTATATTGGGCTGGACCTGAGGAGCGTATAACGGAATAAAGTATACCCTGTTGTGTGACATGTGGTTTGGGTGTCCAACATTACCTGAATCCTAACCACATTCACAACCATTCTAAAAATTTCAAAAATACCCATTAGAATAACACAGATGAAGAAAAAGAAAATATTTTCATTTTCCAAACAAATGAAATTGGTTTGTAAAATCAAATTACATTTTGATCCACATTTCTGGAAATTTTCAGCTTGATCGGGTCAGCCATTTTGAAGAAAAAACATAAAATGTACTAAATTGGTACCACTCGAAGCAGTTCTTAACCATTTTTACCCATACTATTACTATCCGCTCGTCTAACAACGCATATATGGCGTTTACCTAGTCATAATCAACAAATGGTAAAGATGAATTTCTCTATTTTTACAAGCACTGTGCATGCACCCCCTTAACAGGGGGGTGTATGAAGAACAGAGGGGGAGGGGGGGGGGTAGAGGGTGCGTCGAATCGAATAATTTATCGAACAACTTTCGAAAGTAATACAATTAGTGCGAATAAAGATGTTCTGCGTATAGCTGCAGGTCCCGACCGACCGTCTCCCCATTACTTGACTAGTAACGAACGCGGGTTTCGATGTCGCAAGTTAGTTGGTATGAAACTGTAGATGTTGGCGAGGATGTTTTATGAGGGGGGGGAGAGGGGGGAGGGGGGAGGGGGAGGAAACTAAATGTCTATTAGAAACTTCTAATGTCAGAATAATTGGATCATTGAATAGAACGAAAGATGTGAGATGAATTAATATATAAAAGAAAGATGAGAAATGGGGTAGAAGTAAGATTGAAAGAATACAAAAATGAAGAATATAAAATGGAAAATATGAAGGGAATATATAATCAGGGACACTGAAGATCGTATACCGGAATAAAGATACTTGGTCACGTGACATGGGTTTGGGGTACTTTTCAATAGAATGTGGTCAGGGTTCAGGTAAGGTTGGGCACCCAAACCCATGTCACACAACCGAGTAGACTTTATTCCAGTATTCGCTATTCAGGCAATACTAAAATAACTGAAGAAAAAAAAATCGAAGATAATCAAACTGCAGCCATGATGTAATTAAAACCAAAAATCTAGAAGAACTCTAGTCCAGCTTCTTCCCGTCTCGAACCCGTTCTCCCGGTTAGTCCCGCAGGAGTGTTCAGGTGTGTCCCGGTCCTGAGGGAGCAGCTGGCAGGCTGTGGAGCTAGGCATGACGCGGGACGAAGACGAATGGTGGGCGTGGGAGGGAGACAAAGACAGAGAGTGAGAATGAGGCACGATATATATATATATATATATATATATATATATATATATATATATATATATATATATATATATATATATATATATATATATATATATATATATATATATATAAATATATATATTCGCACAGTGTGAGAGAGAGAGAGAGAGAGATAGTGGCTTCTCTGTTGATACGCACTCACTGTGATTGCGTATTGCCACTCGATATATCTACCTACACGGCCCGCGTCTTCTTCATATACCATTGTCTTGATTGCGCGGCCACCCAAGCAACGTGAGTAAAGATCCATACGGCCTGGGCCGTTATTAGAAGAGCGTAGCGAAGATTTTCATTCCATATACCGAAAAATTTTAGGCTTGGTTTTTATGGGGGGTTTTTTGTGTAATTTTGTACGCGGCATACAGGTCAGGAAAAAGTTTCAATCAACTCGAAACTTTTTTTACAAATTGGTGTTATATCAGAATAGGTTGGGATTGTTTTTCAGAAAAATCGGTCGGACGGTTTTTCCGGGAAAAATTTGGAAAGTATGGAAATTCCCCATAAGAATAAGCCAGGAGAGAGATACTTGGAATTTTTTTTTTTCAAAAGCTCTCAAATTTATACTGAATGTGGAAAGTGCTATCATACCTATTTTAAGCGATTTATGGAACAATCGGATGTGAAATAACGAAGAAAACGCATGGAAACCAAGGTTTATATACCAACAGACAGCCTCGGTTCTTAAACCTTTGAAGTGATCCACGGCCTGTATATTGAGCCGACCAAATGTTCTTAATTCTACATTTCCATACTTCTAAGCTCATCTCACAACGCATATAAGGCGTTTTCCTAGTTCCATAACAGTAAACGAAATGGATGCGTGACGAAAGTGTCAGAGCCCATATGATACACCATGTTAAAGTACACGAAATAGTTTGAACAAATCGAAGATGGCCTGATTTCGTTTTGTTTTAGAGTTTCAGAATAACCCTCCTGGCCTCCAATCCTGATAAGGCCGATCCAAGATGCATTGAGCGTTGGTTCGCCGTGTTCAGATGGTGTCTCAACCTAAACCGGAAATGCGTTCCATTTCCTGATTTCTTTCCTTAGAACACCCGATCGCTTCTCTACCTAGTATTGTTTTGTAGAAACTTCGTATCATGCCTTCTATATACCTCAAATCTTTGCATCCAAGATGCAGTGCAGATTGCCATCCAAGATGCGGTGGAAGTAAACAAATGCGCTAGGCTTATGAAAATGTATATTAACTGGTAATGCAATTAAATGAAATGTGAATACTTATTTGTTTGTGGCATGTGGATTCCTCACACGAATTCGATTAAATCAACAAATCGTCCAGATGTAAGTTACTTGCAATATAGCTTGCGTTATTATGAATTACTATAGCTGACTCGGCAAACGTTCTGCCATCGAAGCGATTTGTAGTGAATGTTGGTTATTAATGTAGAAGGTGGATGGCGCGCTATCTAGCGTGTAACCACGCAAATGTTGCCGAGTGCAACAGACATTGAGTAACGCCGTCAATGTCATTGAACAACGTCATTACTGGTGTTGTCCTTGAAGTGCCAATTGTTTGGATATTGCTCATAGGAGAAAGCTCGGCGGAAGATCTCGTATACTTTAGGACCTTCTACCAGCCCTATCGAATGTGCGCGAGGAATTTCACAGCACTCGGTCGAGCCGTTTCGGAGGAGTTCATCCTCTAACATGTGACACAAGCTTTCTATATATATAAGATTATTATTATATTCCGGTATACGCTCTTCAGCACCTCTGGATAGCGTTCAAGGGGTGCGTGCACGGTGCTTACATGAATCGAGAAATTGATTTTCACTCTTTTTTCCAACTTTCAAAATCCAGTGTGATTGAATGAAAAGTTCACATCTCCAAGATAATTCTATGGTCTTTAAATTAACATGATATTTTATTTTTGTGAATTCAATCAGTTTTGAGATAATACGTCAATGAATAGCATCACTTTCTTTTTATTCATTGACGTTTTATCTCAAAAGTGATTGAATTCACAAAAATAAAATGTCATATTAATTAAAGAGCATAAAATTATCTTGGAGATGTGAACTTTTCATTCAATTACACTGGATTTTGAACACAGAAAAAAATAGTGAAGGCGACTTTCTCTATTTTTATAAGCACCGGGCATGAACACCCTTAACCCCACATCTATCTTGGACAAATCTAAATATCTTCCCTTAGCAATCTAGTAAGAATGTAGGCCTATACCTTCTAACACAGATAAAGGAAGCTTTCTAAGTAAAGTGGAAAATTCCCTCAACCCCTTGGCATGTGCATACACTGTGGTTACCCCCCCCCCCCCCACACCCACTCCCAACCACTATAGCCGTCCATATCCTACAGATCGGACATTACCCCACCTCTATGCCAACTCGAACCATCCGTATATTAGTGCTGTGCGATAGAGGGGACGGTCGCTCGAAACCTTCACCACTCGCAATCAAAAACATCCCCTATATGACGGTTCGATCGTGTGTTCCGTCCCATATCCAAACCATTACCGGTCGTTGGTTTCGATCTGTCAGTGACGTCATACCTGCTGTCCGCTATCAATAACTGACGAGGTCCGGGGTTGAGTGCTTTAGGTATTGTTCGTAAACACGAGAGATGAAGGTTCCGAGCGACCGTTCCCCCCATCCTACAACACTAGCGCACGGGTGGTTCCAGCCTTCATGTCGTGTGGGTATAAGTGCAGCCAGTCTTCTCTATACGCACTTTGTGTGGTTCTATTCGCACTCTGTTGAGATATTCATACGGTAGCAAGGTGTGTGGATGTATGGAGAGTTGAGAATAAGAGCTCACATTTTAATTACCTTGGCTGCACTGACAAGTCGCAGTGGCTATTTGACCTAGGATTACAGCTAGCTATTCGACAGTTAAAGTAGCAAGTTTTTGGATATTGCTCATAGGAGAAAGCTCGGCGGAAGATGTCATATACTTTAGGACCTTCTACCAGCCCTATCGAATGTGCGTGAGGAATTTTACGACACTCGGTCGAGCCGTTTCGGAGGAGTTCATCCTCTAACATGTGACACGAGCTTTTCATATATAAGATTATTATCAAGATAAAATTTTCAGTGATATATCTATAAATTAACATACGAATAGTTATTCTGGTAGCGTCTTCTCTCCCCCTCTCTGTAGTGTGATGCTTCACAAGCAGCTATGATGAATTATTCACCTCTGTACTCGTTCTATCCCCCCCTCCCCCCTCCCCCCCCCCACGTGTCATTACCGCGGGGCGAATCACACTTTGACATTTCTAAATAGATGCGTTGTGGTAATTGCCTTTTTGCTTCCGTCTTCCCCCCCCCCCCCCCCCCCCCCCCCCCCCCCTCACCCCCCCTCCCCCTCCCTCCCCCTCCCCCCGCCACGCCCCACTTGGAATTAGCACTTGTGAAGATCATCGTCTATTCGTCTTCTTTCATATCCCCCCTCTCCTGTCATTTCCTTGTAATTCATCCCGACTTCCCGAGTAATCCCCAATCTTCCAGCTTCAAGAGAGAGGATATGTGACGACTGTTTATAAGAAAGTGGATGTCAGAATGGTATACAGTTGGTATGACCAGTGCGTATACAGTGGGTATACAGTGGGTATACAGTGGGTATACAGTGGGTATACAGAGTGTCTAAAAATTTGCCATAACAAAATTCATTACAAAATACAAAATTCATTCGATATTTTCAAGATGCTACATTTAATAACCATTTAGGCATATCTCAAACCGCATTATTGTCAAAGAAAATGGCTGGATACCTCTGACAATTATGCGATATGAGATGAACAAGGTGTCTACAAATTTTCCATTAGAAAATTCCCTGACTTTTCCAGGTTTATAGATGGGAAATTATATTCTTCCAGTCTGTAAATTTGGCTTTCCCGTCGATTATAATATGGGAAAAATTGCAATTTCTGTTTCGACTAATTGAATTTATATTTAAAAAAAACATTTTTGGAGATATTTGGATGGGAAACGGGGACAATATTTCTTCAAATATTCTGAAGAACAGTCCATGTTTTCAATTCCTTCTTAATTTCCGAAATAGTCAATAAGGCATGTAAATGTAAATGATGAAGTTTATTGAATAGTTTAGGTATCAACACTCGCTTCTGTTGCTCTCCATACGCATTATTGAAATGATGATTTCTAGTTTTCTCGAGAATTAGAAAAATAAATATCGTATTGTTCATTAAAATCCTTTTCAAGTACAAGCAAGGAAGTCGGATATGCATGTTTTGACCCATGTGAACCCCTCTCGTGTCGAGAAATGGCGGGAATTGATGTCCGACTCACGACCCTCTAGATGCAACCATCTCGCCGCATCATTTCCTATCAACTACCTATCACGGCCCCTTGTATCAGCTATAATTGTCAGCACGATGATTCCGCCAATACGTCAACTGTCCTGGCATGAGGGGAGGGGGGGGGGGGAGGAGGGGGGGTATGCAGGGGGGGGAATGCGGGGGGGGGGGGGGGCCTCGTTACAGGAAATAGATTCGGACATTTATCAGAGGGGCGGGAGGGTGCAAGACTATCATTCAAGGCGATTGAAATATATTAGTTGGTCTAGAAAACGCAATAGCGCTGCTGTATTTCTTCCCAGTTGACAGTTGCCATCTTGGTGGCAATCAATGCACTGATTGGCTTATGACCTTCATTGTGAATACCTTCTCGAAGGAAACTCATGAAACGCGTTAAATCTTGGTTTTGTCTTTGTTTTAAAATCAATGGTTTTTCACAAAATTATATATATATTTTTTTTTATGTTGGGTTTAACGAGCACTGTTATGATAGCGCAGATCTAATGGCGTCGGATGGATGATTAATGAGATGATGGGATGATGAGATGAAGGTTCTTGGGTAATGGGAAGGAAGCGGTCATGGCAGACTTATTGTAGGAACCATCCCGGCATTAGCCTAGACTACAGAGGGAAACCATGAAAAACCCTTTTAAAGATGGTCGGCGGCGGGGATCGTAATTCCCCTCGCCTCCCGAATCACATGAAGCGAGCGCGTTAACCACTGCGCTGCATGTGTCGGTCAAAATTATATCGGTTCAGATTATAAAAATTCTACATATTATAAACGTTCAATACGTAATATATCTGATTATTTCTTCGGGGTGGTAAGATCGCCCTTGTGGTACCCCGTTCAAACGATCCTACCTTTCATCCTTTGCCTCAATTTCCTGAATCATATCCTAAAAGCCTCAAACCTTCACGAATATAAACGTGACATTCATATTTGTTACATTGGTAGAAGACTTTTTCTTTCGCGGATACAAGTAGGCCTATATCAGTATGTGCCGACCCCCCCCCCCCCCCCCCCCCCCATAGCAATACTACCACATGACTCGACCCACGGGTAGAGTCCCTAGGGAACATGTGTGTGGACTGGAGACAGCTCGGGAAGAAACAGCACGACAGGCGATGCGGGAAGAATACGGGAATATATGGTAATGCGGGGAAGAGAGGGGAATTGTGTGGTGGAAACAGGGAATAATATTTACAAATGGCTCGGGGATATAATGTTATATCAAACTGGAGGAATTTATATATTGTGGGAAAATTCAATTTTTGTCATCGTGAATTTGGATTTGGATATTGTATTGGACGTTCCCAAATGCCATGGTTTTTGTTTTCATAATAATAATAATGATAATAATGATAATAATAATAATAATAATAATACTCTGTTTCCAGATGATGGAATTCATTAAAATAATGAATAAAATAATAAATAATGAATAAAATAAAATTATTAAAATAATAAATCATTCAAATAATGGAATTCACCCTATAATCATAATAATAATAATAATTTATTTCGTTATTGTCAACAAACAATCACTTATATGTACATTATTTGATAAAAATAAATCTGTACAAATATTGAAATTCGTTAAGGTAACACATTAAAATATAATCTCACATTTATGGAACACATATTAACATATCAAATTATATCTATGATCTATTGGCGTCGGTGAATGATGAATAAGGTGATGCGAATATGAGACAGAAAGTTATTTCATCAAGTGTTTTAGGCAAGCTCCCATAAGTAACCACCCCAATTGTGCTATTTTCACCCCATGGTGGAGCTTGAATTTTGGAAATTTATGAAATTCATAAGTAACCCAATAAATAGGTGAATATATATATATATATATATATATATATATATATATATATATATATATATATATATATATATATATATATATATATATATATATTTAGCTCAGTTTCTGAACCAACTCTTGTTGCTACTCTACATACTCCATCTCTTTCTAATCTAGCAACAATTCTCTCTTGCCAGCAAGTCTATCTACTCCATGCACTCGAATAGCTCCCATATAATATTTTATATCCACCATCAATTATTATCACTTTTCCCATTCTTCTCTTCACCCCTACACAATAAATAACTACCGTCTTCCCAGCCGGTTCGACACCCCTAACCGTCTAATGGTATTCGATGCGGGAGACGGTCGATCGAGACCACCACATAGCGGTAGTCACCTCATGGTGTAGTCGTTGACGCGTCTGTCGTCGTTAAACTTGTTAGTGCCTCTCTGGCGGCGTTCCTGCTGTAGTTATATTATCCCTAGGGATGAGATCGATCGTCTGGAGACAATGTTCTTACTGTACATGTATAGGAACGCGGGAAGAAGGACTTGAATATACAAAACAAAATCAATGTGAAAATGTCAGTGTTTTTATAATATTGCTGTAACTTGAGGAAATTGGCACGTTTTTGAAAGACGTAGTTTCGTTTGTTATCGTAAATCTCGTCCTGATACCCTAACCCTGATAATAAAATAAAACCCTAAGAATATCAACTGTAGGTAGGTCTATAAATATAAGTTACAACATGCAGGAAAAAATTGAAATCTAAAAACCCTAAAAATCTAAATTAAACCCTAAAAATTAAATTACATAAAACTCTAAAAATACCAATTCTGTAGGAAGGTCTATAAATATACAACATGAAAAAAAAAATCTAAAAAACCTATAAAAAAAGTGAGAAAAACGTGAACGTTGAAAATAAAACGTGAAAATGGTAAGAATAAAACGTTGATATTTGTGCCTATTATGTTGGTGGATCACTATGTTCTTTCGTAGATACAAGTGTACATAAAATATTATTTTAATTATCAGTTTAATTGAAGGAAGAACACAAAATCGCAATAAGATCGCTCTTGTGGTGCCCCATTCAAACGATCCTATCTTTCATCCACAGCCTTAATCGGGGAAAAATGATTTTGTATCAAGTTTCGATGGTATTTAAAAAAAAAAAAAAAAAAAAAAAAAAATGGTTTCCCGTATGGTGTTACCAAGCGTAATTGTTCGCACTTTTCGGTTGGGATGAAAGATTCGCAGAATAGAAGCCATTTACAAAAATAAAAAAACACATTAATTCTGGTGATTTATATTCAACAGTTGATCCGTTTCCGGCACGCAATTTGCGACGGTTTTTAATCACTGTTATTGAGTCGTCTAACCTAACTGGGAGACACTTCCTAGGTTATTGTTAACTTCTGTTAAGAGTTCACGGGAGTCGATTTACCGGAATATCAGTTTTATGTCGATAACTTTTGAACGGTTTGAGATATCGAAATTCTGAATACATAAAAACATAGACAATTTCAATGCCTTCAAGATGGTGTACGTAATAACTATTTTTCTCACATCGCATAATTGTCAGGCGTAAAACGTAAAAACGTAAAAACGTGTATTTTTAGGCATTTACGCCTGACAATTATGCGATTTGAGATGGATAGTTATTACTTACACCATCTTAAAGGTATTGAAATTGTCTATGTTTTTATGTATTCAGAATTTCGATATCTCAAACCGTTCAAAAGTTATCATCTTAAAACTGATACTCCGCTAAATCGACTCCCATGGACTCTTAATCACTGTTATTGAGTCGTCTAACCTAACTGGGAGACACTTCCTAGGTTATTGTTAACTTCTGTTAAGAGGTTAACGTGCCGTTAAATGTATGTAATGAAGTGTTGACTTCAGTTAGGATGCGCAGTGAATCATGTAAGCCCGGTCAGTGACCATGGTAAACGTCAGAAAGCCACCAATAGCCAAATGTCAACTAAACTAATAAACTAAGATATCGACTATAACAACTGAATTCATCTCGAACGTGTCCAGTCTCCATAGGGCAAAAAGTTCTCACCAGGGTGATTTAACAGATGTAAATGATCATGAAACTCAAAAAGTGCAAGATAAAAAAATAACAAAAACATCACAAGATGCAGACAATATTTGTCCGAAATGATAATCAGTCAAATGTTATATTAACAAAAGTGGAAAGATCAGTTGTATGTAAAAGTAACACTCGATATTTTTGCCGTCGATTTTTACCTCACAGCGTACCGTTACATACAAATAACAAGTAACATATTGTGAATGTTCATTATGGATCGACAGTATTTTATAAGATGCTTCTCTGAATGTTGTGAAGCAGTTTCACTACAATATGTTCATCCGGAAAGCCACTGCGATCGTTTATATGTACGTTAACTACAGCTATCAACTTCAAACTTGTAACCAATAGTTTTGTGGCATTATCGGGTGTGGTAACTTTTTTTTCATGAATTTTAGAAATTTCAAAAATACCCATCAGAAACACATAGCGGAAAAAAAATATTTTCCAAAAAATGAAATTTTGCGTGAAGTTGAATTACATTTTGATGCACATTTCTAAAAAAATTCAGCTGGATCGGGTCAGCCATTTTGAAGAAAAAAACATAAAATGTGCTAAATTGGTACCACTCGAAGCAGTTTTTACCCATTTTTACCCATACTATTCGCTCGTCTAACAACGCATATATGGCGTTTTCCTAGTATGTTACACTGACACTGAAACTGCGAAACTGTGAGATGAGAGAAGTGTCTAGAACCACGTCGAATCCAGCCTCTTTCTTTCCACGGTCCACTCACCCCGAATAATACACCGACAACAATGACTAGGTAGTTATCGTCTACTCGCTAGAAACGATCGACCGTCCCCCCTATATGACAACATTGACGACCGGGGGGTGTCGATACGTCACATTGTGAGGTGTTTTAGATTGGACATAATTGTAACAAAAGACAATCTCAGTCGAGATGTAATTTCTATTCAAGAAATTTGGAGCGTGTTTTATGTTTTAAATGTAACAGTTTTTCTACGTCATTGGCCATTCAGACTAGATACGTTTTTAATGCTGAATATTTATTGATCATTTTATTTATTGGTTTTATTGCTGAATCTTTTACTCCATTTATCGATCATCAGATGAGCGTAGCGGAGATTTTCACTGAACTCTTACGGAACTTTGTCTGTGCGTTTTTTTTTTTTTTTTTTTTTTTTGTAAGCACTGCTCAGGTCGCAGGGTTTGACCGATCGACATGAAACTTTTTTTTTTATATGCAAACTTATCCAACTTAGAACTGTATAGTTTTGAGGTCTAATCGGTTGGACCTTTTTTGAGAAACATCATTTAGAAGTTTCTAAAAACCTAAAAACCCCATAAGATTTGGCTGAGCGGAAAAAATTGAAAAATTAAATCTCTTCAATATGATTCAAATTTTCCACAAATGTGAACACAAGAATAATATACATGAATAAAAATTTGGTTTCATATTCGGACCAGCCGTTTTGGAGAAAATAATATAATAAATGTATTTTATTCATCGAAAAGATAGAAATATTAGTTGAAAAATGTTGCATTGTCGAAGTCACGGCTTTCTAGATTCATTGACATCGGATGAAGTTCATTTCAAATGATCAAGTATTGTAGAGTTTTCGATTATACTTTATATAGACATCTCGCTCATCGTACAACGCACATCCTGCGTTTGCCTAGTATAATATGATGATAATAATAATAATAATAATAATAAGATAATTGAAATAAAAACCACTTTACTAAGCTAAGTCTTATGTCTAATGGGGTGGTAAGATCGCCCTTGTGGTGCCCCGTCCAAACGATCCTACTTTCATCCTCAGCCCTGATAGGGGAACAATGATTTTGTATCAAGTTTCGATGTTATAAGGAAAAAAAAATCAACACATTTAACATCACATATCATACATAATTCGTGATATTCTTTTTTTATATAATTAAGAGCCGGTTGTACCAAGTGATGATTAGTGAATTAAGCAAAAATTAGCAAATTATCTTGTTATCACCCTTGGTTACCTATGTTATTTTTGTACCTTAAGTAATGATCAACTAATTAATACTTAATCATCAGTTGGTACAATCGGCTCTAAGGGCTCGTTTTACGAATAATAAATTTGTTGATTAAGCGATAATTAGTGGAATAGCTTGTTATTACCCTTGGTTACCAATGTTATTTTTGTACTGCAATTGATTAATTAGCTTAATTAACACATTTTTATTACTGGTAATATGGGCCCTGAGACTTACATAATTAGTTGCGACTGCATTTCGATGACGTTTTCATTGACCCAGTATAACGCTTACCTGCAACAATAGAACAAGTACACCGTCATTAGATGTTCTGTAATCCATAATATTGATAAATAAGTACAATTATTACAAATAATTCACAAAACAATCCGACTGTAACTACGCCGATCAATTAGTCAGAAATAAGCGTCAGCTGAAATGCTTAGCATTGTGTCAGCAATTAGTTGCAATTAGCAAATAATTAGGCACAATTACATGATCATGACATAATATTTGGTAGGTATGTATGTATATTCTTTTTTTAGAAAGAAAGTCTTTATTAATCGTGTAAAACAATGTTATTAGTCATAAAGGGCGAGGTTCGGTCAGCCGACCGTTCTACCACCTAACCTTATACCTATGAGAGAGTGGAAAATTTAAGATTAAAATACAGTTATTAACAGGTTAAAAATTCAAATACATTTCAGATAACTTCTTATATCATAAAAAATATTCTTCTCAAAAAAGTTTAATTTGAAATTAGCAGCTGAATTACTGTCTTTGACATGTTGTGGCAAGTGGCTATAAAGTTAGAAACTAATTTTCACAACTTCGGAAATACCAGTGTTATATAGGCTATCATTTCCGTTAGTTACCTCATACCTTAACCTTATGGACCAATATTTTCCACCTCCATTTTGAACAAAATGATTGTCACTTCTTGCTATGGCCATTAAAATCAGCTAATATATCCTAAATGATCTTGAAAATATTTTTAATTTTGGAAATTGAGATGATGATTTCTAGTTTCATCAAAATTCAGGGAAATGAACATCGTCATTATTCATTATAATCTAGTTTTATGGTTGAGATGTCCTAAAAATTCATTGGTATCGATATCTATAGTTCGTTCAATGAGTCATATCACAACCATTTACTTCCGGGTGGTATATAATCGCCCTTGTGGTGCCCCGTCCGAACGATCCTACCTGTCATCCCTGGCCTCAATTAGTAAACAAAGATCATGTTCATGATGTTGATTTCGAACAATAAATATAGTTGTGTAGAACAGGAACATAGAACCGAGAACAAAAGCGCATAACACCTATTTAGCAGGCAACTTGCATGTCACACCTGTCACGCAAGTTGCATAGTGTCCCGACAAAGGCGTATTGTCAAGAGACAATAATGGAGTATACAATGTTTGATAAATGGTATAGGTCAGATCACTGTGATTTATTGTTTTTCTCTTGTTATAAATATCAATATAAACGTAGAATATACAATGAATATATTATATTATTTGAAAACACAATAAATTATGAAAATTATGAAATTTAGATAAATGTCTGCATAGATGCTTTATCTACTGAGTACAATGTACACTATTGAGTAGAAATACTATTATTGTTGTTTTTATTTCTGTTGAATTTAACCGAAATAAAGCTTACATTTATAATGAATCGACAATCCTAATTAGACGAGCTTTAGCGAGGATTCAATTTCACATACTGAAATAAATTGGTGTTCGTTTTTTTGTTGGTTTCCCACGGGTCAAACGGCTACAGCTATCATCTTCAAACTTTTTTTCAATATGGTTCCTCATTTGACTTAGATCTGTATTGTTTTGTGGCATTATCGGGTGGTAACTATTTTTTTATGAATTTTAGAAATTTCAAAAATACCCGTTAGAATAACACGGCGGAAATAAAATATATTTTCCAAAAAATTGAAATTTTGCGTGAAGTTGAATTAAATTTTGATACATATTTCTGGAAATTTTCAGCTTGATCGGGTCAGCCATTTCGAAGAAAAAACATAAAATGTGCTGAATTGGTACCACTCGAAGCAGTTTTTACCCATTTTTACCCATACTATTACTATCCGCTCGTCTAACAACGCATATAAATATAGCGTTTTCCTAGTTATAACACGATGCCAAGGGAAAGAGAAAGGCAACAAAGTATGTTGATTTAATTCCATTACAATTTCTCACAAAACGTTCTATTTTATTCGAACACCGATGCTCGATTATTCCATTGTTTTCGAACGGCTCCAGCATTTAACATCAAGTGTGCAGTGAGTGTGTTTGGATTACAGCCTTCTATGCGATGAGTTTCGCACAAACAGGTTGGTAGCAGGCAGTGGAGGTAGAAAATCGAACGTGGTGAGAGGAAATTCAAATCATTCGTTACATATCACTCGGTTAGACTCGGGTAAACTCGTAGATTATCCGATAGGGAGTAAACCCAGTGGAAAATGGAATAATATATATATATGAACGAATCGAGATCGGAAAATGGAGATTATATTTATAGAAGAAAACAACTTGAGCTATTTTTACTCCTATTGAAATGTGACTTGAGAAATGTGAAAATATTGAACAAAAGACGAAGCGATTATCGAACATCATTAGAGTCAAATTATAATCGTTTTCAATTTTTAATTATTAGATGAGCGTAGCGAAGATTTTCATTCCATATACCGGAAAAATTTGGGCTTGTTTTTTTTTTTTGTGTGTAATTTTTTACGCGGCATACAGGTCAGGGAAAAGTTTCAACCAACTCGAAACTTTTTTTTCAAATTGGTATTATACCAAAATAGGTTGGGATTTTTTTTCAGAAAAATCGGTCAAACGGTTTTTCCGGAAAAAAGTTGGAAAGTATGGAAATTCGCCATAAGAATAAGCCGGGGAAGAAATACTTTTCATATCATAACCTTTCATATCATCAACCATGGACGCCAATAGGTCAACAGTAGAATGCGACTTTAAACCACGTATAAGACCCCGTTTTCATTACTACCCAACTACTCTCGTAACCCCATCTACGATCGTAAGTGACCGTGTGTGAACACCAAATAGTGGCTACGCTCGTAACAAAAGCTACTACAGTCAACTTACTCTCGTTAGTAGGCTTACTGTAGTAGATGTACCCGTATGAACGCTCATAGCTTGGTACGATCGTAGCCTCGTAGGAAATCTTCACATTACTACTCAACTACTCTAGTAACCTCATCTACGCTCGTAACAAAAGCTACTACAGTCAACTTACTCTCGTTACTAGGGTTACTGTAGTAGATGTAGCCGTATGAACGCTCATAGGTTGGTACGATCGTAGCCTCGTAAGAAGTCTTTGCTCTAGGATATGTTTTGGTAGAATAATTACAACATGGCGTCGACGTGTCAAAACACACTCACGCGGTAAAATATGTAACTTGAACGTTTAGTAACCAAGAACCTATATTTTGTCCGTGTGAACGCAATATTAGTTACTGACCATTTACTCTGGTAACTCTACTGTAGTAGGATGGTAGTAATGTAAACGGGGTCTAAATCTATATAATAATAAACATGCTACTCTGTATTCTACCCACGGATGTGACAGCCAGTATGTGTCGGTAATAAAGAGTACTGTTCCAAGTACATTGACATCGGTACAGTGACGTCATTAGCACGCATCAGACAGGTAAACCTCTGTTTCCGTTTACCCTAGTGACGTCACAGGCGTGATCAGGGTCAACACGTCTGTGTGCGGGGCAAATAACATACATTAAAGGACGTCACAACCTTGAAAATAGATTTTGACTAAATATTACGATAATTATCTCCCGATTCATATATATATATATATATATATATACATGGGATAATGTCGTAAAAGATACGTCTCGACCGGGAATCGAACCCGAGACCTTCAGATTGCCGGTCCGCTGCTCTCCCACTGAGCTACCGAGATATATATATACTTCTTTTTTAAATTAATATATAGTGATTTTAACGACGAACTATAATTATATCTCACATATATTGGCGTCGGATGGATGATTAATGAGATGATGGGATGATGAGATGATGGTTCTTGGGTAATGGGAAGGAAGCGGTCATGGCCGACTTATTGTAGGAACCATCCCGGCATTAGCCAGACTACAGAGGGAAACCATGAAAAACCTCTGTAAAGATGGTCGGCGGCGGGGATCGAACTGGGTTTGATATTCCCCTCGCCTCCCAGATCACATGAAGCGACGTTAATTCTTTATAGAAACATAATCGGTGACCAACTCCCCACTTTCAAACGCCTCCCCTCTATCACCACTCCCTTCTAACCCTTCACCATATAATACATATAGATCGGACCGCTGGAAAACGCTACGAGCGTGCTGGATTGTGCATTATATCAGGCTATCGGCCAGACCGAAACCTAAACGTGGTTTATTTCTAGTTATATAAGTGTTTGTACTTCTTATATATTATACTCTAGTCAATAAAAACTCTAAAACAAGTCCAAAAGTTCATTTAATTCGTCTTTTGAAGCTTCTTTAAACAATTAGTTCCTATCTCGTAAGAGTTATTCATATTTAATGATCGAAACTACTGATCGGTAGTGGTGGAGGATATGGGAGACGGTTGATCGGGGCTGCCAAGTGGGGGTGTATATTTTGTGGACATATTAAAATGGTTTTGTTTGAATAGGCCTAATAAACAAGAGATAAAGATATTTGTGTTCATGCTAATGTTGGTAGAGAAAGAGAGAGAGAGAGAGCGAGACAGAGAGCGAGAGAGACAGAGAGCGAGAGAGAGAGAGAGAGAGAGAGAGAGAGAGAGAGAGAATATACTCCATGTATTCATCAATTTAATAAATTTAAATGTAATCTTTGATTAAATTAAACCTATATAGATAGGCCTACACAACTCTTGGTTATTCCCAATGCAGACTCTCTCCTTCATTCATTCATACTGTGTTTAACGACGCACTCTACCGAAGACTACGATCTATTGGCGTCGGTGAATGATATATGAGATGAAACGTTATCATGTGTTTTTGGATAGTGGGAAGGAGTCGGTCGTGGCTTGTTGTTAAAAAACCAACCCAGTATTGACCTGAACGACAGAGGGAAACTACGACACACTCCTGTCAGGATGGTCGACCATGGCAGGAATCGAACCCCGGTCTCCTGAATGACGGTTCAGTGTACTAGCTACTCGACCACAATTCTTAGTAGGTACAAACGTAGTTGTAACAATATAAAGATAATATTATACAATTTTGTGTCACTAAACTGAAGAGAAAATAACTAAAACTCTTCTAGAATAAAGTCATCCTCATAACTAAAAACTGGACCTTCGACAACTGAAGACTTTTATCTGCGGCGAAGATGTGTGGTCACAGACAGCGTAGACCTGGTGTCAAAGTTCATGGCTTTCAATTTAAAATAATAATAACATGGGGTGGTAAGATAGCCCTTGTGGTGCCCCGTCCAAACGATCCCACTCTCATCCTTAGCCTTAATAGGGAAACAATGATTTTGTATCAAGTTTCGATGTTAAAAAAATATATATATTTTAAATAATATCATAATCACAAATCTATCTTTAGAGCTACAAGTATGTCAATGTGTAATTGTCTTCTTATTTGTGACAGTTGTATTCGTGATGATTTTTATTGTTTGCTCGGATCGACCCCACCAACAGCTAGGTTATTTAGGATCGATAGACAAATTCTTAGTAAAAAGGCGTTATATTCTCAATCCTTTTTTTTTTACTCGATAAAAAGTAAAACAACTATTACATTAAACAAGTGCTCAATATATATGTTATTACTAGTCTAAAAGCAGCGAGCAGCTAGTACCAACTGAACTCAGTCAACGATAAAACTTCTACGATACGATTCTCAACTTTTAAATGGCTTCCAGAAAGCTATTTAGTGTCGTAAGATTGGCAACGGTTGCGAATAAGTCAGAGCATATAAAATCTGTAGATCCCGACCTCGGGGATTTAGTGCTTGCAGGTTCTCTGAAGTTTACAACTGTCTGTCGGGAGGGTTTGATAGAATGTTAACTGAGACGAGAGGTCGAGTGGCTAGCACACTGAACCGTCAGTCAGACGACTGGGGTTTTAGTCCTGCCATGATCGACCATCCTGACGGGTGCATCGTGGTTTCCCTTTGTCGTTCAGGTCAATACTGGGATAGTTTTTTAGCAACGCGCCAAAACTGAATCCTTCCCACTATCAAGAACCACCTGTGATCAATGTGAAGATGCGGGGAAAATCAGACCAGGTTCGATCCCCGCCACCGTCCATCTTTTTTTCGGGATTTTTCATGGTGTCCCTCTGTAGTCTAGGCTAATGCTGGGATGGTTCCTACCATGAGTCGGCCATGACCGCTTCCTTCCCACTATCCTTCCCATTACCCAAGAAACCATCATCCCATTAATCATCCATCCGACGCCAATAGATCTCATCACTAAAGTACGTCGTTAAACGCAACTTTTTTCTGTATAAAAAACATGAACGACATCACTTATCAGCCCCCCCCCCCAACCCACCTACCCCCCCTTACCACCCCCACAACTTGCTGTGTTCTGCATAATACATCACCCCCCCCTTATCTGAACCGCTTGTCTCGCCTCACAGTGTTGTCGGACGTACGACTCTTCCTATGTGACGACAGATACTAATGCATGGAACACGCGGTGATTTGTCAACCCTGTCAACGCGAAGCGACGCATGTTCAGGGCACGTGCTTATCGTTAGAAATATTGCCAACAATAAGTCATGGGGAAAAACACCCACAGTGGGGTGTTTACAGTGGTGATGTGGCATATAAACGATCGTGGTGACTTTCCGGGTGAACATATTGTAGTAAAACTGCTTCACACCATTCAGAGAAGTATTCAGAGAAAGCTCGGCAGAAGATGTCATATACTTTAGGACATTCTACCACACCCATCGAATGTGCATGAGGAATTTCACGACACTCGGTCGAGCCGTCTCGGAGGAGTTCGTCCACTAACATGTGACACGAGCTTTTTATATATAAGACTAGCTGACTCGGTAAACGTTGTTCTGCCATCGAAGTGATTTGTAGTGAATGTTGGTTGTTAATGTAAAAATAAGGTGCCGGAAGGTGGATTGTTCGCTATCTAGCGTGTAGCCCCGCAAATGGTGAGTAACGTTGAGTAACATTGAGTAACGCCGTCAATGTCATGGAACAACGTCATTACTGGTGTTGTCCTTGAAGTGCCATTTTTTTGGATATTGCTCATAGGAGAAAGCTTGGCGGAAGATCTCGTATACTTTAGGACCTTCTACCAGCCCTATCGAATGTGCGTGAGGAATTTCACGACACTCGGTCGAGCCGTTTCGGAGGAGTTCATCCTCTAACATGTGACACGAGCTTTTTATATATATGATGAAAAATGAATGAATTAAACTTGTGAATGGTGTATTAAATCGCTTTAATTCATGATCAATGAGCGTTTATTTCTATTTCAAACATTCCATTCAATTCATACTTCAGATTTGCCAGGGCTCCTCAAATATACTGGTACATGTTACATGTGTACTCTCTCTCTCTCTCTCTCTCTCTCTCTCTCTCTCTCTATAACCCTCTCTCTTCCCCATCTCTCATCTCACTCATTCATCTAATTCATCATCCAACTTTCTTCTCTCTCCCTCCCCAACTTCCCTCATCTTCCTTCTCTTTCTAATTCTCTCATTTCCTGCTGAATCTTCCCACAGCCGACCTTTAACCTTTTCCCTGGATTTTCTTCACTTTGATCTTGATCTTGATCCGATCAGAGAACTTGCAAGACTTCTGCAGGCCCGACACCCTCAATCGATGATGTTGAATGGATAGAGAGAACGGTCGATCGGAGCCCGCAAGTCGTATTCAACGCAGTATTGTAGTAGTTTGTATACAGTCAGAGATATATAAAATGTTTTTCCCACAGATATTCATTTTATTAAGGTGATGAATGCAAGATGTTTATACTAGGAAAACGCCATATATGCGTTGTTAGACGAGCGAATAGTAATAGTATTGGTAAAAAATGGGTAAAAACTGCTTCGAGTGGTACCAATTTAGCACATTTTATGTTTTCTTCAAATGCTGACCCGATCAAGCTGAAAATTTATAGAAATGTGTATGAAAATGTAATTCACGCAAAATTTCATTGTTTCGGAAAGTAAAAATATTTTTTTTCCACTGTGTTATTCTAATGGGTATTTTTGAAATCTCTTGAATTCATAGAAAAAAAGTTAGCCCCGATAATGCCACAAAACTAGACAGGTCTAAGTTAGATGAGGAACCATATTGAAAAAAAGTTGAAGTTGATAGATGTAGCCGTTTGACCTGTGGAGAACCGACAAAAAAACATAAAAACGAACACCAATTTTTTTCAGTATGTCGAATTGAATCCTCGCTAAAGCTCGTCTAATAAACACAGAAGTTCATCTTTACTATTTTTTTCCATGTTTACAAATCAGTGTAGTTGAATAAGACATTCCGCACCCACACACTTACAATACATTCGTTATTTTTATATTAACAACCAACATTCACTACAAATCACTTCGATGGCAGAACAACGTTTGCCGAGTCAGCTAGTCTAGTGTATATATTCTAGCTTCGAGTTCAATTTATACGATATTCATTCCAGTCCTTTTTATTTCTCAAGCGGTTTATTTGTCCGTGACTGTACTATGTGACAGTTACTTTTTTTTATCCCATCACAAGAAACTTTACTAACAAACTTGGTTATGATTCAACTGCATGTTCGAAACCCCCGATCGACAATGTTGTGTAGATGTGGCGACGGGCGCTCGTAACCGCCGTCTCGACGCTACCGTTTGACTTTGACAGAATTATGTGATTATACATTCAAAGTGGTTCGATGACATTTGACAATCTGGATTTACATTTTTATGATTTGACTAATTTTAATTTATACTCCAGACTTTTGTAAGAAATTTCATAACTCAATTATTTCTACAATTCCTGTGGCTTTTAGGGTTTATAATTCTTTGCTACTGAGACGTGTGGTTGAGTGGTTAATACACTGAACCGTTATTCCGAGGACCGGGATTCGATACCCGCCATGATCGAACATCCTGACAGGGTTTTTTTCGAGTTTCCCCCTATGGTTCAGGTCAATACTGGGATGATTTCTTAACAACAGGCCACGACCGACTCCTTCCCACTATCCAGAAACACCTGATAAAATAACCCATCATCTCATATATCATTCAGCGACGCCAATAGATCGTAGTCATCAGTACAGTACGCCGATAAACCCAATATAAATGAACAAACTCTCATTTCTTAGGCCTATTGGAATATATATATATATATATATATATATATATATATATATATATTTATATTATGTCATGAGACGTGACGACCTATAGAGGGTTTAGATTTGACGTAATTAAACCCAATTCAAAAATATAAGGATTACAAAACGGATTACACCCAGCATTGTTCTTCTGCACTGTAGAATACTGAACCAACAACGACCAACTTGCAAATGTTAATATTTGAATATAAGACAGCATTTAACTCTTTCATATAGCTGAATAAATAAAATCTCACCTATTGTGAACAATATATTAAAAGTCAAATAAAACATTTTCTTCATAAAACGAAATCTGTGTTTAAAAAGCTTCATTTCTGTCTAGTTTTTTACGCGTAATTTATTACACGCCGTAAAGTACTTCTCACACACACACTTAAGGCCCATTCACAATAACCTAAACTTCTAACGTAAGCGTTAACTTATAAAATGTTTGGCTTCCCCCCCCCCCCCCCTCCCGGCGAGATAAAACATTATGCACTATAGTGTATTTCTTAATAAACTTGTACTTCGGTTTTCAAGATTTTTTGTAATAAAAGAAAAAACAATGTCAGATATTATTTATTTGTATTATTATTTGTCATTCTGCCCGTGAATCCTGGTTAGTGACACCTCAGATATCAGAAGTGGCTGGAGTGAAGTCAGTTTCATATGGATCAGTCGAGTGTACACTACCGGTACCCGTTATATTGTAATTACCACTCATCATATTATTAAGAATCAGTAGCATAATCGTTTCATAATAAACTGACTTAAAAATTTAAAAAGTGCGTATTTTAATTTGTATATAATATATATTTAGGTTATCATGCTTTGTATACGTAGCCCTTGCCGCCAGGAAAACACTAAATGCTCCCCCCAAACAAAATCTCTGAATTCAACACTACCCAAAAATTCAACTTGTTCTCCAGAATACTCGATCCACACGATAAAAACTGTGACAAAGAATAAGGAAAAGATGAGAACACAGCTGGTTTATAAAAAAACAAATCCATTCTCAACCGAGATAAGAACTCCAACCAGACACACCTGTATGTAAGATTGCTAACGGCAGAACCGCTATGAAACTAAATTCTCTGTTTCGAATGACAGAAGAAACTTTGCCCATTTCCCGAGATCTCCAATGTAGCGTGGGAGTAGACACACCTGGATACGTAGGTGTTTGGGGGGCGGTGGGGGCGGGAGGGGAGGGGAGGAGATCAGGGAGGCTGTGCAAAGCCCAAACTGTAAGAAAGGGTTTTTACTGTATGCCCACTCCGTAGTGGCTAAAAATGTCATTATAAACTGACAAAAAGTCATTCTAAAAAATGGCTAAAAAATGGGAGTTACAAAAAAGCCTGAAACGTCGTTATGAAATCCCGAAACGCAGTTTCAAACTGTCATAAACCCGTTCCCAAAAAATATCTAAATTGTCATACTATAAATGCCTGAAACTGTCATTTAAAACTGCCCAAAAATTTAATTACTAAAAGCATAAATGTCACAAAACAGACCGTGACGTTACGTTTTAAAGTATTTCACTTATTTACAAATTTTCGCAAAAAGTTAAATAGTTCAAAAATGGTGAAAAATTTTTAGGGTTTTTAGCAAAGTCTGTACTGTCTATGTATCAATATTTAAAAATTGTAAATTTTATTCATCTTCCAATCGTATGTATATTACCACATTTTTTTTTTCTTCAAGTGAATTAAAAACTTAAAATTATTTGTGAAAAAAGTAACGGAAAAATTAAAAACAACAGTCAAATTGATAGGTTTATAATAGATAAAAATTACATTACGGGAAACCTACCGGGGGGGATTATGGGGGGGGGGGAGGGGGAGGCACGATGTTTGGAAAAATAAAAAAGGACGAGGGGGAAAAACTGATATCGGGGGAGGAGCCCAAAAATGGTGGGAAAAGGTACCGGATAACTCTTTGGTGGAGGTGCCAAGTTTAATGTGATGCTATGCCCAGCTCCACGGTATATAAGGGTATAAAATACTGGCACATGCAGCGCGGTGGTTAACGCGCTCGCTTCATGTGATCCGGGAGACGAGAGGAATTTCGAACCCGGTTCGATCCCCGCCGCCGACCATCTTTACAGAGGTTTTTCATGGTTTCCCTCTGTAGTCTAGGTTATGCCGGGATGGTTCCTACAATAAGTCGGCCATGACCGCTTCCTTCCCACTATCCTTTCCATTACCCAAGAAACCTTCATCTCATTAATCACCCATCCGACGCCATTAGATCTGCGCTATCATAACAGTGCGTCGTTAAACCCAATATATATAATAAAATATATATATGGTATACAATAATTGGTGTACAAAATAATGTAATTCTTACACATCAATTGTAATCAATGATATGTTAATCTAATATATAAAAAGCTCGTGTCACATGTTAGAGGATGAACTCCTCCGAAACGGCTCGACCGAGTGTCGTGAAATTCCTCACGCACATTCGATAGGGGTGGTAGAAGGTCCTAAAGTATACGAGATCTTCCTCCAAGCTTTCTCCTATGAGCAATATCCAACAAATTGGCACCAAGGACAGCACCAGTAATGGCGTTGTTCAATGACATTGACGGCGTTACTCAATGTCCGCCGCGCTTGGCTACACGCTAGATAGCGCACCATCCGCCTTCCGCACCATTCACCTGCCTGGCACACATCCCACACCCACACACTTACAATACATTCGTTATTTTTACATTAACAACCAACATTCACTACAAATCACTTCGATGACAGAACAACGTTTGCCGAATCAGCTAGTATGTTTATAATAAGCTATTATATTAATAATACATACATCGAGATAATCAATATTTGGTAGTTACCCTTTAACAGCTTCTCTCTCTCTCTCTCTCTTTCTCTCTCTCTCAATCTCGCTAATGTACCGTACATGTATGGTGTTTTCTATCTTACCTGCAACAGACAGAGAGAAACAATGTGTTTAGTAACAATACTCGACAAAAACCTTACCCAGATAACTTCAACAATCACTAAAAACCCACGAAACATTTAATAGGCGGTAACTTGTAAAGGGGAGGAGCCAAACCCCTCACTCATACTTCTGTACAGGCAGCTCAAGAGATAGAAGCAGTTGGTATCTACGATAATTTATTGGCGTCTATCAGTGATGAATGAGATGGGAAGAAGAGATGATTGGTTATTTTATTGGGTGTTTTTGGATATTTAGAAGAAGTCGATCCCTTAAAGGGCATCATAACCCTGAAACTAGATTATGCATTTTTTCTTCGTGTATTCTGCTTAGGTTTAGTTGAAGAACGTTCAAACTGAATTCTCATCAGAAAAAACGTCATATTATAGTGTTTGTTTTACATTAATCAGAGTAAATACACCTCTTGCAATTGGGGCCTACACTGGGTTGTCGATAAGCAACAGTGCAGTCACCCTCGCTGTTCCCACCATCCACAAGGCAGTGGATTGTCTTGCCGGGAAACAAAACACCGCTATCAAATGACAACAATAGCGCAGATCTAGCGGACCATGAAGTCTAGTATTACCATGGCGCCGAGCGACCGTCTCGCCCGTCGGTCGGGGGTGTCGACTGTGAGAACGCTAACACGTGGCTAACGCTGGATTATATGTTACCTGTGGATATATGTGAATAATTAATGGTCTATGGTTGTATGTGGAAAATGGAAACGGAAATGGAAAACTCAGTTTTCAGAAATTACAATCAACTTTTTTGCCCTCCAGACCATGAGTCATGACGTAGACATTACCGATTCTGGGGGAGATTCATCAACCTTAAAGGCAACTGTCACTAATTGATTAGGCAGACAAATAGTTTGATTCTGTATATACTAGGAACACAAACAGAATCAAGTATTGTCTACGTCACGACTCAGAAAAATGGCGGTGTCCTGGAGGACAGATAAATCGCTTTTAATTTCCGAAACTGAGATGATGATTTCTAGTTTTCTTCCAAAATTAGGGTAATAAACATCGTCATTATTCATTATAGGTTGTAGTTTCAGGGTTCTGATGTCCTTTAAGGGATCGACTTCTTCTCAATATCCAAAAACACCCAATAAAATAACCTTTAATCTCATCTTCCTATCATCTCATTTATCATTCACAGGCCGCCCCGGTGGCTAAGTCAATTATCGCTAGCGGTAGCAGCTGAAGTCACTGTTGGGCGTGGGTTCGAGTCCTGCATAAGACATGGGTTTTTGTAAGCGTCCTCTCACCTGTCATCACTTTATCGTTCCATTATCACCCGCTCATTCGTACCCCCGTATACCCTAGCTGTTGGTGGGGTCGTTAAGCAGCATTAAAAAAAAAAAATTAGCGTTTTAACGATGATTTCCATGCAACTCTTACGGAGTTTTGTCTGTTTGTTTTTTTTTTAGTTTGAGGCACTGCACAGGTCGCAGGATTTGACCGATCGACATGGAACTTTTTTTTATATGCAAACTTATCCAACTTAGAACTGTCTAGCTTTGGGGTCAAATCGGTTGGTCAAAACGGAAAATTCTAAGAATTTTAGTAATTGGATGAGCGTTTTAGCGATACTTTCCATGCAACTCTTACGGAGCTTTGTCTGTTTTTTTTTTTTTTTTTTTTAGTTTGAGGCACTGCACAGGTCGCAGGGTTTGACCGATCGACATGAAACTTTTTTTTATATGCAAACTTATCCAATTTAGAAATATATAGGTTTGGGGTCAAATCGGTTGGTCAAAACGGAAAATTCTAAGAATTTTGGTAATTAGATGAGCGCTTTAAAGCCGCCCCGGCTGAGTCAATTATCGCTAGCGGTAGTAACTGAAGTCACCGTTGGACGTAGGTTCGAGTCCCGCATAAGGCATGGGTTTTTTTAAATGTCCTTTCACCTGTCATCACAACGGAAAATTCTAAGAATTTTGGTAACTCACAGCAAGCAAGACCAGTTAAATGCAGAAGAATAATGTACCGTGAAGATATAGTTAAAACTGAAAGTTTTTTTGATTTTTCGAGTTTTTTTATTTGTCCAACAGTATGCTTTTTTTGAGCATAATCATGGACTGAAGATATACTCAAGACGTCCCATGTAGAGTCCATGGGAGTCGATTTAGCGGAATATCAGTTTTTTAGTGATAACTTTTGAACGGTATGAGATATTTCTAACATGTTCCCCTCACCCTAAATTTTTATTTATGTAAAGTCCAATGTATTCATACGCTTCTGCTTCCTCAAGTGTAGAATCTCCCATTTTATGTTGCGTTTAAGGTGCGTTGACAATGTGGTCATTTTGTATTTTGCGTCGCTAAACAGAAAATAGATCCCGGTCGAGACGTATCTTTTACGACATGGCTAAAATATCCCACATACCTCGATATTGGATCGTATCCAAGAAGTTTAATTATCACATATATATATATATATATATATATATATAATTATATTATATATAATATATATATATATATATATATATATATATATATATATATATGTAATAATATACACATATATATATATATATATATATATATAGTATATTATATATATTATATATATATATATATATATATATATATATATTATATATATATATTATATATAGATTATATTCTAATATATATATATATATATATATATATATACTATATAATATCTATATATATATATATATTATATATACTACATATATAAATATATACTAAGTATATATAATATATGTATATATATATATATTATATATATATATATATATATATATATATATATATATATTAATATATATATATATATATTCTAATGTAGAAACTTGATAAAAATCACCAAATTGAAAGTAGAAATATAAATAATTGTCAATCTATAATGCAAATGCCTTGAATCATTGTCTCCAATTCGTCTGATCTCCTCCCTATTTGGTCATCATGGTTTTTCATATTATTTAAACGAATCCATCCAACCCAGATGTCCCACAAGTAAGCCGTCTGCTGAACGGTCGAAGCGAATGAATGAAAGGAACGATTAGTGTGTGCAAACCACCGTGACGCGTCAGTAAAAGTAGTCACAAAGAAGTCGGTAAAGAAGTCGTTTATAGCGGTACTCACTAATTACTGATTACTACTGTGCTGCGATGTACAAGTACACTCCGCGCTATCGAAAATGATTACATTTGAAATAAGACAAAACGAGAAATGTCCGGGTCGGATTTTTTGGACCAGTTTTTCCGGGTCAGATTTTTCGGATCAACTGAACGACGTACTCCAGCCGGTCGTTGTCAAGGTCACTGCGACTTGAGTGCGTCATGGCCTCCCGTCCTCTGACCGTACCTCCGTACCCCTCACGCCATTACGCACTGACGTAACACGGTCCCCCGCTCACAGCCGATGGAAAGGCCAAATTATCATGCACCGAAAAATCCAGAAAAGAGCGGGTCACTCCCTTGGCCAACCCCTCCGTCCCCTCGCCATCCGCCCTCCCGCAGAATGCCGCACAAATCCAGGGTGACCTTGAACCATCATGGCGCACAAACGCACAGACAGACACCAACGCAACTCTATAAGTTAAATAGCCTTAGCCCCGCGTTTAAAACGCGGGGTCTCTCTCTCTGTTGTTACTATACTTCCCACTACTATTGTTATAACTGTCGCACTGCATATACCTTGAACGCACAGCATCACTACGCACTAACCCAATTACGCGTACATTCCTTCGCACCTTCCCTTCTCCTCCAGATGCGCCTCCCTCCTCTCCCTCCCTTCTCTGCCCGTCATCCATGCCTCCCTCACCTTCCCCCCCCCACCTCCCTGCCCCGCGATCACCACCATCTTACAGACAGACAGACACGCTTAACCTTTTATATAGATAATTACGTACATTGAAAGTCAAAACCATTGCGAATGTTTTTGATCCAGACATTCTAAAACAGTAATCAGTTTACATATCGATGAGTGTACGTGTAAACTCCAACCACAATAATAACCCACTTTCAATTAATCGACCACTTTGTCCCTCAAACTGCAATTACCTGCACGTAACAACTGTTGTACTACACTGTACTTAGCAGGCCACTTCATTAACACAAGAACAAAGACATCATGTATTCAACAATACAAGAGGATTTACAAATACAAGGGATTGGGATATTGAAAAAGAGTTTCCTCGATTTTTTAGTATTTCACATGGCCTCGACGACATTTTTGACAAACATAACCTCTAAACCAAAGCAATTGACATGTGAGACCGAGAGATGCAATGCAATAAACTTGACAGAACTGAACTCTCAAAACTCATAAGCAAAGGGCAAAGAAGTTCAATCACAAAGATAAAAACTATTCACAGTCACCTAAATTCTGCATTAAAATATAATTTCATACAAATTATATGGCGCCAACTTATTTTCCTGAAAATTGAAAAAACTAATAATATGTAGTGTGAATGTTGATGGCACATTAGTGTATACCCCCCCCCCCCTCCCCCCTTGTCACACTGTACTTGGCAGGCCACTTCATTACCACAAGAACAAAGACATCATGTATTCAAGAATACAAGAAGAAAAAGAAAGGAACTGTAATTGACA
The DNA here is from genome assembly GCA_907164805.1 of Brachyptera putata. NCBI lineage: Eukaryota > Metazoa > Arthropoda > Insecta > Plecoptera > Taeniopterygidae > Brachyptera > Brachyptera putata. The sequence continues at coordinate 4,512,303 of OU015475.1, forward strand.
GATTTAGTTTTTTTATAGGACTTGCAGACGATTCAAAAGTGTCTACTGTTTTGTAACGACGCACTGTTATGATAACTGAGATGTATTGGCGTCGGGAGCATGATTAATGAGATGATGGTTTCTTAGTTAGTGTGAAGGTAATGGGACTATAAATACATATATAAACACACATATATATATATATATATATATATATATATATATATATATATATATACATATATATACATATATATATACATATATATACATATATATACATATATATATATATATATATATATATATATATATATATATATATATATATATATATATATATATATATATATGATCCTTAAACTTCTTGGATACGATCAAATATCGAGATGTGTGGGATATTTTAGCCATGTCGTAAAAAATACGTCAATATATACTACATACAATATATTTGATATTCTTTCAAGTAAAGCCATGACGTAAGAGTAATATCTCGGTAGCTCAGTGGGAGAGCAGCGGACCGGTAATCTGAAGATCCCGGGTTCGATTCCCGGTCGAGACGTATCTTTTATGACATGGCTATGGTAATGGCTAAAATATCCCATATATATATATATATATATAGAAATATATTATATATATATATATATATATATATATATATATATATATATATATATATATATATATAGCACGTGATGTTGATAGGCCGGATATTATTATCAGTCGAAATCGAAGTGTTCAATCAATCAAAAATTGAAAGTATGTTATTGCATTAGTAGTGTGTAATATAGATTGGTCTTATCACAGCTGATTGTAAGAATAGAGAGGCGTTGCTAATGGCGCTGATAAGGAGGTGGAACGTGCCTCAAGGTGTATTGTGAGACTGGGTGACTGGAACTAATAGAACGAGAGATAAGAGAAATGAATCATAAGTGAGAAAACTATCTCATATAAAAATGACATATTTCATCTCATATTTGATGTGAGATACTCGTTTTATCACTCATTCTTATTTTTCTCACGTCTCATTTATCTCAGGAAACTATCTCATATAATAATGACATATTTCATCTCATATTTTATGTGAGATACTCGTTTTCTCACTCATTCTTATTTTCTCACATTTCATTTATCTCAGGAATTGGGGTCCTGGCGACTCATTGATCCACGCGCCACCTGGATACCGGATCACAGTGGTTATAATGATCTATATAAAAGGTTAAGCGTGTCTGTCTGTCTGTAAGATGATGGTGATCGCGGGGCAGGGAGGTGGGGGGGGAGGTGAGGGAGCCATGGATGACGGGTGGAGAAGGGAGGGAGAGGAGGGAGGCGCACCGCCCTGATCATTGTGATCATGATGAGTGTGATCATTGACACTTTGTTGTGCGTAAATCACTTCACACTTCACCATTCTGGAGGAGAATGGAAGGTGCGAAGGAATTTACGCGCAATTGTGTTAGTGCGTAGTGATGCTGTGCGTTCAAGGTATATGCAGTGCGACAGTTGGAACAATAGTAGTGGGAAGTATAGTAACAACAGAGAGAGAGACCCTGCGTTTTAAACGCGGGGCTACGGTTAGTGATCAATGATTAATCAGGATTTTTGTTTGCTCAACGACCCCACCGATAGCTAGGTTATATGGGGGTACGAATGAGCAGGTGGTATGAAACTATGGAGTGATGATAAGTGAAAGGATCTTAACAAAAACCCATGCTTTATGCGGGACTCGAACTCAAGTCCAATGACTGAGCTAGAATGACTGAGCTACGAGGGGGCCCTAGCGGGGACATGTCAAATTAATTCAAGAGAATATCATGAAAATGTGAAATTTACATTTGTTCTCCTCTTTTCCAAATTCAAATTACTATATTTTTGCAAAAAAATCTTAGTCAAGTAGGCCTACTAGTCCGCTAACTATTGGTTAAAGGTACAAAAAAAAAACGTAACCAAGGGTGATAACAAGTTAATGCATCAACTATCAATTTATAAAACAGGGCCTTAATCGGATCTCACGCACTCTCGGGCGCTACCCCGCCAAGCATTGTTCGCTAGGGCTCGGATCGCTCGAGAGTAAACGAGCGATACAAAGAACCAAAGGAGCGCACGCCGCCAGTCTAAATACAGCCTAGCAAGCAGACATGAAAGGGAATATAACAATAGAGGATTTGGAGAGAGAATTGCGAGGAGATTTAGTACAAGCAAAGTTTATTAATCAGGATGTTTTAATCCATGGGGATGATGTTTTGTGATATTAAACCTTATAGTTGAGATTATGAAATATAGTCGAATAAAATTTTATTGTTGAATATGTACTAGGAAAACGCCATATATGCGTTGTTAGACGAGCGAATAGTAATAGTATGGGTTAAAATGGGTAAAAACTGCTTCGAGTGGTACCAATTTAGAACATTTTATGTTTTTTATTAAAAATGGCTGACCCGATCAAGCTGAAAATTTCCAGAAATGTTTATCAAAATGTAATTCAACTTCATGCAATTTTTTTTTTTTGGAAAATGAAAATATTTTCTTGTTTTTTAGCTGTGTTATTTTAAAGGGTAAATTTGAAATTTCTAAAATTCATAAAAATTAAAAGTTACCACCCGATAATGCCACAGAACTATACAGATCTAAGTTAGATGAGGAACCATATTGAAAAAAAGTTTGAAGTTGATAGATGTAGCCGTTTGACCTGTGGAGAACCGGCAAAAAAACATGATGAAAAAGATTTTTTCAAAAATCGCTAAAGCTCGTCTAAAATCAGCCGAAAAGTCTTTGTTCCACAATTAAAGGACATCACAACCCTAAAACTAGATTTTAAAGAGAAATATATACATACGACCCCACCAACAGCTAGGTTATACGGGGATACGAATGAGCAGGTGATAATGCAACGATGAAGTGATGATAGGTGAAAGAACATTTACAAAAACCCATGTCTTATGCGTGACTCGAACCCACGCCCAAAATTTTTCAAGTTTCTGAAGCGGTGCCTCAACTCACTGAGCTACCGAGGACCCCGTGAACTTGTAGCTAGTTGAGTTCTGTCTCGATTAACAATGCATGATCTGTCACCGCTGTACACCTCATGCAATAACCAGCGACATGCTGTCTGCAATGCGGGGTCTAGTACAACACTTTGTTCCACACGAAACCAACAAACAAACAGAAAGGTAACGGGTAAGCAAAACATGGAGAACGATAGAGATGGGAAATGAGGAAAAGAGAAAAAGAACGTATAAAAGCGAGAAAATAAAGGATGGAACGAATAAGTACACGAATTGAAAGAGAAACGATTTTTCAGTAAACTTCTCAAGCACGACACTGAAAATGAGAATATTAATAGGGTCACTATTCGGTAATTATATGCTACCTGTCTTGACCGTCTCACATATAGAACAAACATGGCGGTTTTATTGTTAGTATTCTTTATTCACTGTAGATTAGTAGGCCTCTATAGTATTATTATTGGTTTCCTCAAATAAGCTATCTAGGTCTAGGCATAAGAGGATAATACATGTATAGTACCGGTAGTAATAATAATAATAAATTGAATAATAAATAAATAGAATAGATAATAATAAAATGGAGATATGAATTAAAAACTAGAGCAAAATACCACATCTTCTCATTATTCATTCATCCGACGCCAATAGCTCTTAGTTATCAGTACAGAGCGTGGTTAAACCAAATGCAGAAAAACAACCCCCGTATAACCTATCTGTTGGTGGGGTCGTTAAGCAGCATTATAATAATAATAAAAATAAACATATTAGTTATCATTACAGAGCGTCGTTTAAACCAATTTTTCTAAATCAATACCTTTTAAGGGGGTTTTCCCCTAAAAAAAGGACCCCAAAAAAAAGAGAAAACAACAATTAGCTTGATTCGAGAATACAAAGAGAATGTTCAGGGAAGAAATGTGGAATGGATATGAACCACGTAAACGATTTAAGGGGGGTGCCGGTTTTTTAAAAAAATAAGAAATCCCTTTTTATTTTTTTTCTCATAGTTAAAAACCCCCAGTTGAATTGAATGAAAGTTCACATCCCAAGATAATGCATGCTCTTTAAAATACGACATTTTTTTAGTGAATTAAAATCATTTCAAGAAATACGTCAATAAAATACTAAAATTATAAAATTTCATGACTTTTATTTTAAAAAGTGATTAAATTCCAGAAATAAAAATTGTCTACTAATTCAGAGGGGGTTTATTTGGAGTTGTTATTCACATCATTTACCTTTTTGTGAACATAGAAAAATTTGTAAAGATAATTTCTTAACTTTAAAATCGCATCAATCCCACTTTAAAATTGGGAAAATGACATTTATGGCCTTGGTCTTCTTCACAAAAGATGAAAGTAAAACATTATACGTGTAATCAACGAGAGATGAAGGTTTGAAACACCCGTGTGCTAATGGTGTGGGATAGAGGGCGACGGTCGCTCGGAACCTTCATTCTTCCCGATCATCTCCTTCATCCCGATAGAACCTTTTTGGATTGCATTGCATAAAAGGGCTTTGTGTCTGTGTAAGCAGGGGGTGGAAACTTTGGTTCGGGTTTTGAATCCCGGGGGGGGGTGAATGGCTCCATACAACTTTTTAAGGATCAAATACGAACTTCAAATAAGGGGGAAACAGGATCTATTATAGCCGTTTTAAAATGATTGAAAAAAATTAAGCCAGACTAACATTTCCCAGAAATTCAATATTTCTTTAAGTAATTTAAATTATTTTGAAATTAAATTGGTTTTTAAAATTTAATTTGAAATCAATTAATTTTTTTAAAATTAATTGAAAATTTCAATTAATGATACTTTAAAATTTTTTTTATATATACTTTAGAAGATATTAAAATACGCGTCCACCACTTTTTTTAATTTTTGACACTCATAACTTCGAAGTTATCACCAAAAACTGAATTCATCGATCTATTTTTATCCATAGCCTTAATTTGGGAGCAAGTTTCTTTTCAATTTCGATGTTATTAGAAAAAAAAAGTTCCAATTGGATAAGTCAGCGTGTACTAACAGTGCTTACATAAAAAAAAAAAATCCATAAGGTTATGAACATTTAGAACATTCAGAACATAAGAACAAAAAAAAACATTGTTCAACTTGAAACAAAAATTTAAACAAACAAAAAATTTTAGAACTTCGAACTTTCGAATTTTCTCAAAAAACTGATATTCTTCGATCTCGTCTCTTAACAATGATTCTGTATCAAGTTTCGATGTTATAGAAAAAAAAAAGTCCAATTAAAATAGGCTTTTCCAAAAAAAAAATTCATGTAAAATCACAGTGCCCCTTAAGTTTACAAAAAAAAAAAAAAAAAAAATCCATAAGAGTGAGATGGATGTCTTCGCTATCATTCATCCAAAAAAATTGAAAACAATTTCGTCACTTAATTGAAAAACAACAAAACAAACAAACAAAACGTGTTCGGGGTTTGTCTCCCAAATTCCCGCCCCTTGATCTCCCCCACCGTGTTTTTTCAGGGTGTTTTGTTGGTCAGCTATTGGGGGGTAAAGGTCAAGGACGACCTTGCCATGTGACATCACTGATGGGACAATTAGTTTTAAGGGGTTTTTAACCGGGATTTTTGTTTAAGGATAAAGTTTCAAACCCACTTAAATTCGTTGTTAATGGAATCTTATGAGTAAAAATCCCCTCCCTATTTTTATCAAGTCCACGGGAGTAAATTTTAGCGAAAATGTCTTTTTTTTTTATGTTTTAACGAGCTTTGCGGGGATTAAATTTTGACATCTGAAAAAATTGGTGTTCGTTCTTATGTTTTTTTGGCGGTTCTCACGAAACGGTCGCTACCCTTTTTTAAAAGTGTTTTTCTTTTGGGTTCCCCATTAACTTAATCTGTATCTTTTGGGGCTTATGGGGGGAGAATTTTTTTTGGAAATTTAAAAAAAATTTCAAAAATCCCATTAGAAAAAAACCCAGCGGAAAAAAATGTCATTCTCTGAAAAATAAATGTTGCGTGAAATTAAATTAAATTTTGATACACATTTCTGATTTTTCAGCTGATGGGGGCCCCCCCTTTTTGAAAAAACTAAAAGTGCTAAATTTGGTCCACTCGAAGCGTTTTTCCCATACAACACCCCGCTCGCTAAAAACGATATATGGCTTTTTTTTTTCCACAAAATAAAAATAAAAAGACATTTTTTTTTTCTGTTTTTTTATACCTTTTTTTTCACATTGTTCTCGATTTTTTTTATCTGCCCAAAAGTTATGATGGTACTCTTCCCATGCAGATTTTCGCCAACAAAAAAAATATGAACTTTTCCATTTAAAACCTAGCGACTTTCTGGTTAGGTTAGGTCGGGCAGGTTGTTTGAATGTACCTTGTTTTTTATCCAAAAACCCGGCTCGGGAAAAAATTTTTCCAAAAGAAAATCAAAAATTTTTCCCTCACTCGATCTGCGGGGGTTGTTCAAAACCTGTGCCGAAAAAAACATTGGATCGAGGAAATAGGTTTTTTTTCGCATCAATTAAATGGACCTTCATTTTGAAATAAACAGACTCTAAAAAAAAAAAAACCCAAAAAAAATCGAAATTTCCTATCCCCTCGGGGGGGGGGTTTTTAAAATTTTTTTCCTATGTACTTCCCCACTGCAGATTTTCGCAAAAAATGAAATAAAACTGTTCCATTTTACCCCTAGTGTACTCTCAGAACGGTTCCAAGCTTTGTTAAGCGTTCTTTAAAGCGGTTAACAGTCGTGGGAAACGGCTTACGGCCTCTTATTCATTTTCAACCCCTTGTGCGCCTTTGTTGGGGGGGAAATTTAGGAGGACGAAGCGAATGAAGACTCTTTTGCAATCATTCGTATTTGGTCGAATTTATATATTTTAAAATGTTTTTTTTAATTTTGATCATGTGGATCCTTGGAGATCTTTTTTTTTTTTTTTTTCTTAGACTTGACTTTTTTTTAATTTTGCTTAACGATTCCACCAACAGCTATTTTAAAGGGGTACGAATGATGGGTGGTGATAAACGATGAAGTGATAAAGGGTGAAAGGACGTTTAAAAAAACCCCTCCCTATGCGAACTCGAACCCCACCCCAACGGTGACTTTTGGGAACTTTTTTCAAAACCTGGATATTTTTTTTTTCCAAATTCCCTTTTTTTTTTGACTTCCCCGGGGAAAATTGACTCTTACTTTAAAAAAATTTTTGTGATACTTGGACTTTACAGATTGGATTCTTTTTACTTCACTTTTGATGATTTGGGATTTTTTAGAAAATTTTTTCCTTAAAAACCCTTTTCGATGGCGGGAAAATTCTTTTTTACATTATCCTTTAAAAGATTTTTAAAGAAAATTGGGACTTCTTTTTAAATCACTGTTGATGACTTGGTTACATTGGTTTAAAAGCCCGACCTTACGATGACTACGACTATTGGCGTCAGTAAATGATCCCTTTTAAAAGATGTGGGATATGGAGGGAATTTTTTTTGTAATGGAAGGATCGGTCGGGGCCCTGTAGTTGGGGAAACCCCCCCGTATCCCGAACGAAAAGGGGACCCCGAAGAACCCTCAGGAGGGTTTTCGACCATGACAAAAACGAACCCGGTTCCTGAAATGACTTTTTCAGGTGCAAACCACTGATCTACCCGTCCAGTATTCTTTTTTTTTCCATCATTCATTAAAAATAGTATTTTTTTTATTATACCATATTTTTACAATTTTTTTGAAAATTTTATTGGGGGAAAAAAAATTTTTTTAAAAGAATTTTTAAATTCTTTCCTTAAGGGAAAGGATATTTTCCAAAAAGGTTTTCAATTATATTTCTTTTTGTTTTCCCCTTTTTAAAAAATTTCTTTTTTGGGTTGTTCATTTTATTAAAAAAAAAAACATTTTTTTTTCCCTTAAATGGTATAATAAATACTATATCTACTTCTTAAAATCTAAGGTTTTTCCTTTAAATTAATTTGGAAGAAAAAAAATGGCGATGTTTTTTTTTTTTTTGGCGTTACGCCGCCGCTTAACCAAAAATTTTCTTGGCCCACTAATTGACTTATGTTTTTAAACGGGGGGGTAATTTTTTTTTATAAATTTAGTTTTCTTCCATTAAAAAATAAAGGAAAAAAAAAGTTTTTTTTAAAAAAAAATTTGGGGTTTCCATTTTGATACAATTTTTTAAAAAAATTTATTTTTTGGGCACTTTTAAAAAAAAAAAATTTTTTGGCCCCTAGCATTTTTTCCCCATCATTCTTTCTCGTTAAAAAGATAACGTTTTCCAATAAAATTTAATAAAAAACGAATTTTTTATTTACTTCAAGGGGGGGCCCCGGGTTAAAAAATCGTCCAAAAGGGGAAGGGCCACAAAAACTTGGAAATATTTTTCCAAAAATTTGCTTTTTAATTAATTTTGATAACATTTTAAAAAAAGTTTAAAACCCTTAACTTTCTATAAAAAACCCTTTAAAATTTTTTGGCTAATTTTTCCCTTTTTTTTTGGAAAACATTTTTTGTTACCATTTTCCCTTTCTTTAATTTTTTGCTTTTAAAAAAAAACGCAAGGGGGGTTTTTCTATAATTGAAACTTTTTGGGGTTAATTTTCCAAAAGTTTTTCGGGGTTTATTCATTTTAAAACCTCCCAAAAAAAACGTTATTTTACCTAAAAACTAAAATATCAAAATTTCCACCAACACCCCCCTTTCCCCCCAAAAATTTACTCCCCCTCTCCCATAATGGGTGTTCAAAACAAAAACCTCTTTTTTCAGTCAAAACATTTTTACTTTTAATCCCCCTTATCGAAAGGTAAAAGTTTTCCAAAAAACGAATTTTACCCTTTAGCAGAAAAAAAAATAAGGTCCCCCATCTGGGCAAGGGGTGGGGGGAGAGGAGGGGGGGGCCTTTTAAAAAAGCCCAAAGTCAGTGTAAAAGGGTTTTTTGGTACAATGTTTTCCCACTATTTTTATATAACAAAAAAGAAAAAAAGGTAAAGGTAAGGAGAAAAAGAGAGGAGGGGGAAAGGGAAATTTAAAAAAAAAACCCAAGGCCAAGGGGAAAAAATCAAAAATTTTTTGGGTTTTGAAAAATTTTGTTTTTTTATTAAAAAAAATTTATCCAACTTTTCCCCCAATTTTGGGAAAAAAACAATCTTTGAACCGGGGAAAGGGGGATTTACCACCCAAAAAGCATTTACCCAAGGGAACAACCCAAAAAGTTTAAATTTATTTTTTTTTGACAAAAAGAAATTTTTTCAAACAATCCCAAAAAACATATCATTTGCATTTTTAAAGGGAAAACCCAGAAAAAAACACTCCCCGGTTAAAATGCGGAAAGTTACCCGGAAAGGGGGGGGGGGAAAAGTTGGGGGGGGGGGGGGGGGGGGGGGGAGGGGGGGGGGGGTTTGGGGGGGGGGATTGGGGGGGGGGGGGGGGGGGGGGGGGGGGGGGGGGGGGGGAGGGGGCAAAACCCGTGACGATGAAGAGTGTGACGTTTTATGACCGGAACCGCGGAAGGGGAAATAGACTCTTGGACTTTTTGTTTGGGAAAAAATTAAAAAATTTAATTGAAAAGACCCAAAACCAAATCCCAATTTTAGGGGGGGAAATAAAAAAAATTGGTGAAAAAAACATGCGGAAAAAAGAAAATTTTTTAATTTCCCCCCAAAAAATGAAATTTGCGGAATTCTTTTTGATCCCACAAATTTTAATTTCCAGTTTGATCGGACACCTTTTTAAAGAAAAAAAAAAAATGTGCAAAATTGGTCCCCTTTTGAAGCGTTTGAACCATTTTTACCCGGGGGGATTTTTTGAATTCCATCATTTATGGTGTTTTGGGGGTTTTTTTGTACCTTTTAATTAGTTTGATTTTTGTAGAGAAAGAAGGCGAAAATGTTTTTGGGTTTGTTCTAGATATACAAGTAGTTGATCCTATTCGTCTTTTTTAAATATTTTGTCATCAAAAAGTAAAAATATCAACATTTCCTGAAATAGAACACCAATAAATCATATCCGTAGTCGGCGAAGGCCGCCTTGCCTCCCCACCCAGCAATCAACTCATGCCAACCCGTCAAGACATTTTTAAAATATGCACCGGTACATCGGATTTAAAAATTTTCGAAAAAACACATTTTTTAAAAAAAAAAAAAAATCTGGTCCCGGGGGGGCAGGCCCCCCTTTGCCCCCCCTGCCGACGCCCATGAATCCCCCATTTAACTAGTCATTGTAGGAAGATCCTTTTTAAAATTACTCTGCCTTAAAAACAGAAACAATCCAAGTCTGGAAAAAAACCAAATTAAAATAGAAAATTTTTCTTAAAAAAAATTTCAATAAATAAAAAAATAAAAAAATTCATTGTTCACATAAATTTTTAATTTTCCCACCTCGAAAATAAAATTTTTTAAAAAAAAACTTTTTAAATTTTATCTCCGATTTTTCGATGTAAAAAACAGGGAACGTTGGGAAACCCCGTTTTAGTGTTTTTAAATCAAAAAATCGACATGGGAATTTTCGGTAGGAGAAAAGGATCCTTTCTCATTTGTTTTGGACATCGGAAACGTAAAATCGGTAATGTTGATAGATTAAAACATCCGTTTGAACCCCCCATAACTCTATATAGAAAAATTAAGGGGAAAACAATAGGCCCTTATTTTTACATCTATTTCTAAATTTTTCAAATTTTTCCGACAGGGGAAAATAAATACTAAATACTTTTTTCTGCGAAAGTTTAGAATTATTTTTTTCATGAATAAAGTATATAATTGAAAAAAATTTACAACCCAAAGAATTGTAGGCCTTCTTTGATATGATATTCTTTTTTTCGTATTAAAATCCTTCAGGATAATCGTAAATCAATTTCATCACAATTTGGGGTTTTTTATTGACGTATTTCTTAGAACTGATTGATTTACAAAAATTGAATATCTATTAAAAGAGGGCAGAAAATTTTCTGAAGATGTATACTTTCGATTCAATCACAGAAATGAACATTCCTTTTTCAAGACCATACCCCACCCAAATGTTACCCAACGGTGCCTTTAAAGACTGAACAGGGAGCAGGGGGGCGGGGGGGGGCCGGGGCCTTTTCCTTTTGGGCCCTATGAAAATATATAAATATATAAAAACATAAAATATTATCACAAATATAAACAAAAAAAATCACAACTGACAAACGGGAAAAGTTCCAAAAATTAAAAACTTTTTTACCATGTTTTTTAACCTTTAAACAAATTATTAAAAATACTATTTCGATATTATTTAATATTAAAAGTACCATACCCAAAAATTTTAAAAAGAAAAAATTTTTTTTAAAATAAATAAATTTGTGCAAGATATTTAAAAATACTTTAAAAAAAAAAACGGGGTTTTGAAGCGGGTCCGCGCTTTTCAGAGACCCCCGGGGGGTTTTTAATGGCCCGGGGGGTAAAAAATCCAAAAAAATTTTCCCCTTTTCTTGTTGGGCCCCTCCCAACTTCCCCCATTTTCATATGCTTCTTCAATACTTAAAGTAAAAAAAGGTTAAAAATAAAATAAAAACAATAAAGTTTTTTTAGAGAGCATTTTTAATAAAAAGAAAAAGCTTGAGGACAATAGAATTGGGTTTAAAAATGCTTATTACCCAATTGAATTTTTTTTTTTTCAAAAGTACCCCTCAACAAATTTTTTTAAAATTTTTTTTCTGAAATTAAAATTAGAAATTTTTATTTTTTAAAATAAAAAATTTTTTTTTTTGCCAAAATTAAGGGGTTTTTTGAAAGCTAAAAATTTAAAAAAAAATTACCCCCGTTGCCAAACAAAAAATAAAAAAAAAAACATAAAAAAAAAAATTTTTTTGGTCCTTTTATGGGGAACAAAATAAAAAAAAAAAAAAAAAAAATAAAAAAGAAAACATTTTTTTATATTAAAAAAAACTGTAAACGATATAAATACATGGGGGACAATTAAAATGTATTTGTAAAAAATAAAACTTTCTATATTATTTTTTTTAATCCCCGGAAAAGAATAAAAATACATGGGTGAAAAGTATGTTTAAATTTGCCCCCTTTCCTGGATGAGGGTTTTAAATCCAGGGGTATATTGTAAAAATCCTTTTTTCAAGGTGGTTTACCCTTTTTTCGGGGGGTAATGCTATTTTTTAAAACCCCCCAAAGGGGGAAAGATGAATTAGTTTGCCCTTTCCTTTTGTGCCTTCCATGCGTTTTTCGGGGTTGTTGGGTTTTTAACGGACCCTCGGACAGTCCCAGGGATTTTATTTTAAAAGGTCTATTTTTTGGGGTTTTGGGTTGGATATTACGGAATTTTGGGGGGTTTTTTTATTCATAGTCGTTTTGACCCAGCTTGAATTTTAAAAATTTTAAAACCCCAATTCAACTTTTAAAACCCGTTTAAATATTTCGAATGATTGGGTTTCCCAATCGATACCTTTATTAGGAAAACCCGTTTTTCCAAAAAGACCCATTTTTGCATTTTTAAAATAAAACTGTAAACAATTTTTTTAACCCCGTTTTTAAAAAAATTTAGGCCCAAAACCCAATGAAATGCACGGCCTGGGGTGGATAAAACCAGGGTTTTTTTTTTTTTTTTTTTTTTGGGGTTTTTTTTTTTTTGGGGGGGGGGGGGGGGGGGGGGGGAAAAAAAATTTTTTTTTTGTTTTTTTTTTTTTGGGGGGGGGTTTTTTTTTTTTTTTTAAAAATTTTTTTTAGGTTTTTTTGACTGTTTAATTGCTTTTTATTTCCCCCAAAAAAGAAGACGACAATTTTTAATTGGGAGATTCTTTGCAAATAGTTTTACCTATTTACTTTTTAAATTTTCGTCCACAAATCCAAATGAGTTTTAAACTGCCCATTGGGGCTGTATGATACCCAATTCAAAATTCCCGAAAAAAACAGCCAAAAATCAAATTTGCTCGGGGGGCCTACCCACCCCCTTTCATCGACTATGACCACCCGCGTAACAGACATGTTAAAAAAAATATTACCGTCAAAACTTAAAATTTTTTAAAAAAAATTTTTTTTAAAATTTTTTTTTTCCCGGGGGGGGGGGGCTGCCCCCCTGCCCCCATGCCGAGCCCTTACATCATGTTTTACATCATTTTTATAATATTAAAACTTTTATCAGTTACTTTTTTACTATAAACCAAAAACCCCCCAATTATAAAACCCACAAATATGAAGTGTACCCCACACCGAAAAGGTCACTTTACCACCGAGGGAAAAGGGTCCCGGGTTTTCCAGGGGTCCACCGGGCCGTTGTGAACCCCCCACGGGGGGTATGTAAACCCAACAGAGGTAGCTCAGGGAAAAATAGGGAGATGGAAGGGAGGGGAAAGGCAGCCCCGGAAAAAATGGGGGAAAAAAAGGGAAAAGGGGGGGAAAAAAATTTTAAATAATTTAAAAATTTTGTAAAAAAAAATTTTTTTTAATTAAAAAAAAAAAAATATGAAAAATTGACCCTTTAAATTTTTGAAAAGGGATTTTTTTTTTAAGGGTGTTTATAAAAATTGCCAAAAAAAGGACCGAAAATTTTTGAAAATTTACTAAGGTTTTTGGGAAAAGGTTTTTTTTTTTTTTTTAAAAAAATTTTTTATTTAATTGCCGGGTTTTTTTCAAGAAACTTTTATCTCCAAAAAGGGGCAGAGGGGGCTTTTAAAAATTATTCAAATAAAAAAATAATAAATATGGGAAGTTGGGGTTAAAAAAACCCCCCTTTATTTGAAAGGGGGGAAAAAGGGGACAAGTTGAAGAAAAAAATTTTATATTTGAAATTAGGAAATGAAAAGGGAATAAAATGGGGGGGAAAATCACGGGCAAAAAGAAGAGGGAAAAAAAATAAAAGGCAAAGGCACACAATGTTTTTCAAAGAATGTTTTTCATAAAACCCCTGGCCCCGGAGGGTTTTTAAAGCCCAAAATCTTTTGTATGGAACCTACTAATAAAACCCCTTAAAAAACCTTAGGGCTCTTTTTTCAAAGGGCGGCGGGGGCTATATGGTTTTAAAAAATAAGTCCAACTAGAAAAACCCCCGTAGGGGGGTTTGCGAGCGGGTTGTTGGGAAATGGTTTAAAAACCCTTTGATGGTACATTTTCATTTATTTCTTTCTTCAAAAGGTTCATTATTCCCCCCTTCGAGGGTACATACTCCCTTTAACATATTTTGGTTTGGGAATTTTTTCGATTGGTTTTTCGGAAAAGTCTTTTTTTTTTTTTTTTTTTTTTTTTTGCTTTCTGTTTTTTATTCCTAATAGATTACGAGGGGAACAACTTTCAAGACCCGAGAAGGGATTTCCCAAACAGAATTTTTTTTGGGGTTTTTTTTTTGCGGGTTTTTTTTTACTCCGGGGAATTTTTTTTTGACTTTTTTTTCCTTTTTTTTTCCCTTTTTTTTAAGTTTTCTTACGAAAAAGGGACACCGTTTTGACGTTTTTTTTTTTTTTGACTTTATTCCTTTTTCTTTGGGGTTTATTGAAACCCCTTCTTTTTAAGGCAACCCTTTTTTAAAAGTTTTATTTTTATTTTTTTTAGATTTTTATAACCGAACAAACAAAAATTTTTATTTTGGGTTAAGACCCCAAACCCAAAAGTTAAAAAAAGAATTATGAAAAAATGATATGATATTTGGGAAAGCCCAAAAAAACTGGTTTTCGGGGGTCGAACCCCCGGGACCGTGTTAGTGGAACGTCCACTGCTAGCTACCGAACGCCCAAAGGTTTTAAGTTAAAAAATTTTCCTTTTAATGACTAAAAACCCAAAAAAAAATTACCCAAATAATTTTTATATTTTGAATTCCAAAAATTGACCTGAAATTTTTTTTTTTTTCTTTGCGAATTTAGGGTTTCCTTTTCCTGTTTCCCCATCCAAAAATTAAATAAAACCCTTTTCCATGTCAAACCCCCAATCATTCCCCCCATAGATCTTATATCTTAAACCCGCGAAAAAATTTTAAATAAAATTACCCTTTTAAAAATTAAATTAAAATTAAACTTTCCCTATTTTCCCAAGAAGCTCCATACGATACTAAAAATCCCCAAAAACCTATTTTATCACATAATTTTGATAAAATAATTTTTTGTAAAAAGAGTTTTTAGGAGTCCCAGAATTTCGCGGGGTTCAAAAAAAAATTCGTTTTAAATTTACAGTGAGGTTACGAGGGAGTTCCCCTTTCCCCCATTCGCCCGGGGGTTTTTTCAAATTTTAAAAGTTAAAAAGAAGAAATTTTTCCCAGCGAAAACCCTTCCCCCTATCCTCACCTTAGCGCACGGGTTTCAAAAAATTCTATCTATGGACATTATTTACGGAGATGAAGGTTTTTTTGGCGCCGTTCCCCCCCATCCTGCACCATTACGCACGGGGGTTTCAAAAATTCATATCTATTTTTAAGTATTTACGAGAGATAAGGTTCCGACAAACCCTCCCCCCCCCTACCTATTTGCCGGGTTTAATTTTTTTGGGTATACGCCAAAAAACAGCATAGTCCCGTTGGGCTGGGTTTGGTCCCCTTTAAGGGTAGATTTTTCACACAACCCATCGTTTTTACTTCTTTTGGTAAGTTTTTCAAGGTAGTCGCGGAAAGGGTCCGGCCCTTCCAAAGAACCACTCATAAAAACGTGCTAGTCGGTAGCTCCCAAAAGGCTAGGGCTTTTATTTTGGGTTTAAATTTTACTAAGAAAGCTACCAAAAAATGACAATATATTGAAAACAAAAGTCCGGCTCTTGGGTGCAATAATTCATATTCCCAACCCACCTCAAGATCAGGGCTGGATTTTGATTAACAACAAGGAAATAACAGGGAAGCCCAAAACGTTTAAGAAGCGAATAGTAAAGTATGGGAAAAAAAGGGTTAAAAAATTCATTACCAAATTGATTTTTTTTTTTCAAAAAAGGGGGGACCCCCTCAATAAAAATTTCTAAATTTTTTAAAAAATTTAAAAATTTACCCCCCAAATAACAAAACCCAAGAAAAAAAAATTAAAAAAGTTTTAGCCGTGCGTAAAACCACGGGAAAAAAACCAAAAAAAACGAAAAAAAAATTAGAACAAAACCTTTTTTAAAAAATTTTAAATTTATCCTCGCAAAGCTTTCTTTCTATCCCTGTCAACGGAAATGGGGTTTCCTAGTAAATTTTAAATATTAAAAGTTTCCCCCCCGACCAAAATTTAAATAACTTTAAAACATGCGAACCAATTTCCCCCCCAACTTTTAGATTTTTTTTATTTACTATTGGGGGGGCTGCCCCCATGGCCTTTTTAAAATTTTGGGGGGAAGCCCCCTGCGTGGTGGGGGGGGGGGGGGGGGAGGTGGCCCTCCTGGGGGGCGGGCCCCCCTCTGGGGGAGGGGAACCCCAAAACCAAAACCCCGGAAATGAACCAGGGAAAACACCCACCAAAAACCCTCTAAAAAGGGGCCCAACCAAAATTTCCAATCAAAAATTTTATTAAAAAGGTGGAAATCAAAAAATGTATTTCCCAATTTTATTTTCCAACCCGGGAGGGGAAAAAAAAAAGGAAAATTGTATTTCCCCCAGTTCCCCTTAAACCCACCAAGGTTTAGTAATTATCCTTTGCAAGGAATTTTTAGAAGGGCCGGGGGGTTAGCCCCAAATGTAGCGCCAAAATTACACGGGGGGGGAGGAAACAAGCTAGGAGAAAGGCTGATGGGTTTAAAAAATTTTCAAGGGTGATCTTACCACCCCAAACCGCTTTAGGCAACGCGCGAAACATACTCATTATTTCAAATGTTTGAAATTATTTTCGATTTCGATTGAAACTATAGTTCTCAATACAATATTTCAAACAATAGCCAATATCAAAACATATCATTTGCACTTTTGAGAAGGCATTATACCCCAGACAAAGAAAGCACTATACACCAAGGTATAAGAGTGACAGAGAAAGCACTATACACCAAGGTATAAGAGTGAGAGAGAAAGCACTACATCAGAGCACAGGAGTGACAGAGAAAGGACTATATCTGAGTCTTTGCTATGGTCAGACGGGCACAGAACAACACTATCTGCCGTGTAGATCGCACTCAGTCGACCAGTGAGGGCGGGGGGGGGGGGAAGGGGGGGGGGGGGGGAGGGGGGCATGAACCGTGACGATTGAAGAGTGTGACTGACTTATAGACTCGGAACCGCGAGAAGTGGACAATAGACATGCATTGGACATTTGCATTTGTGAAAATATTGAAAATTATATTGAAAAGATCCAAGATCCAAGTCCCAATGGGAGTGAGGGAGAGACTGAAAAAAATTGGTGAAAAAACATAGCGGAAAAAAAGAACATATTTTTAATTTCCCAAAAAATGAAATTTTGCGTGAATTACATTTTGATACACAAATCTTGACATTCTCAGCTTGATCGGATCAGCCATTTTGAAGAAAAAACATAAAATGTGCTAAATTGGTACCACTTGAAGCAGTTTTGACCCATTTTTACCCAAGGGGATTTTCTGAAATTCCATCATTTTATGGTGTTTTGGGGTGTTTTGTGACCATTTAATTAGCTTTGATTTTTGTAGAGAAAGAAGGCAGATAATGTTGAATTGGTTGAATTCTATGCATATACAAGTAGTTGATCCTATTCGTCATTTTAAATATTTTGTCATACAAAATAGTCAAAATATCAACATTTCCATGAAATAAGAACAGCCAATAAATCATATCCGTCAGTCGGCGAAGGCACAGCCTTGCCTACCCACCCCAGTCACATCAGACTCATGACCACCCGCGTAACAAGACATGTTGAAATATGTCACCGGTACAGTCGGTACTTACAAAGTTTCGAAAAACATCATTGTTTAAAAAAAAAAAAAATCTGGTCCCAGGGGGGGCAAGTGCACCCCCTTGCCCCCCACTGCCGACGCCCATGAATACGTCCCCATGTTAACTAGTCATTGTGAGGTAAGATCCTTAATCTAAATATACTGACAATGCCTTCAAAACAGAAACAATCCAAGTCTGAGAAAAACCTAATTAAAATATGACATATTATTCTTAAAACAAATTCAATTAAATAACAAAATAAACAATTCATTTGTTCACATATAATTTATTACATTTTCTCAGCCTCGAGAATAAATATTTAAATAAAAAACATTTTAAATTTTAATCTCCGATTTGATTCGATGTAATAAAACATGGGAACGATTCGGAACCACCGTGTTTTAGTGTATTTAAATACAAGAAATCGACGATCGGAAGTTTTCGAGTAGTGAGACAATGGATCCATTTCATCAGTTGTGTTTTGGACGAGTCGGAACGTACAATCGGTAATGTTGATAGATATGAAAGACATCCGATTGTAACCACCATAACTTCTATGATATGCAATTCAAGGTGGAAAACGATATAGGTCAGTTATGTTTACATCTATTTCGTGAACTTTTCACAGATTTTTCCGACAACTTGGAAAATAAATACATAAATACATTTTTCTGCAGAAAGATTAAGAAATTCATATTTTCATGAATCAGTATATAATTGAATAAAAAGTTTATCAACTCCAAGATAATTGTAGGCTCTTCAGTTGATATGATATTCTATTTTCGTAATTCAAAATCTCTTTCAGGATAATACGTCAATCAATTTCATCACAATCTTGGTATTTATTGACGTATTATCTTAGAACTGATTGAATTCACAAAAATTGAATATCATATTAAATGAAGGGCATGAAATTATCTTGAAGATGATATACTTTCGATTCAATCACACTGATAAGTGAACATTCCTTATTCAAGACTCATACCCACACCCAAATGTTACCTAATCGGTGCCTTAACTGACTGAGCTACGGAGAGCAGGCGCGGACTGGCAGGGGGTGCCGGGCCTTTTGACCGTTCCGGGCCCTTATCGAACATATGATATAATTATATAGACAATATCTATATAAATATTCATCACACAATCATAATGCACAAATATAATACACAATCTTCGACAAGCTGGGACAGAGTTCATCGTTAATGTCAAGAAAACTTTTATTTACCTATGTTTGTAACCATTGTAGTTGAACTATATATTAATCAATCACTATTTCGATTGATTATTTACTGATTAAACGTATCCATACCCAAATAATAATTAATCGCAAACAGTTATATACAATATTAATAACAATTTGTGTCAAGATATGTGTAAAAAGCTACTTGAAAAACATAAAAAATCGAGAAATTTCGATCAGCGAGGATAACTTTGACGTACTTTACAAGCAGCACCCCGGGCGTTTTGAAGCCAGTCCGCGCCTGACAGAGAGCGACTAGAATAAAATCCAAAAAAATTGTTCCGTTTTCTTTGTGGTACCCCATCCCAACGATCCTACCTCGGCATTTTCATATGCTTCGTGGCAAGTACATTGAACATGTAAATAACGATATAAATTATACATAGGGGCTAGCCACATATACAACTACATGTATTTGTGAATAGGTAGAGTCATTATCTATACTAGGAAAACGCCATATATGCGTTGTTAGACGAGCGAATAGTAAAAGTATGGGTAAAAATGGGTAAAAACTGCTTCGAGTGGTACCAATTTAGCACATTTTATGTTTTTTCTTCAAAATGGCTGACCCGATCAAGCTGAATTTTTTTAGAAATGTGTATCAAAATGTAATTCAACTTCACGCAAAATTTCATATTTCTGGAAAATAATATATTTTTTTTCCTGCCATGTTATTGTAATGGGTATTTTTGAAATGTCTAAAATTCATAAAAAAAAGTTACCCCCCGATAATGCCACAAAACTATACAGATCTAAGGTAGATGAGGAACCATATTTAAAAAAAAAATGAAGTTGATAGCTGTAGCCGTTTGACCTGTGGAGAACCGACAAATAAAAAAAAAAAAAAAAAAAACATAAAAACGAACAACAATTTTTTTCAGTATGTCAAATTGAAAACATGTAAATGACGATATAAATTATACATAGGGGCTAGCCACACAATATACAACTACATGTATTTGTAAATACGTAGAGTCATTATCTATATTATATATTATTTAATCGCCTGTTCGAACAACCGGAAGTAGAAATACGATGGACTCGAATTAGTTATTGTTAAGTTTGTCCACCTTACACTTCCGGTCAGTGAGTGACGTCACTGCGTTAAGAGTCCATGGGAGTATATTTGATTAACAAAATACCAGTTGTTTGGTAATCAAGTGAATGGTATGAGATATTGACATTCTAATGCGGGGGTAATGCAGATATTTTTAATACCTTCCAAGAGTGGTATATTGAGTGAAATATAAGTTCGCAAAACTATACTCTAATGCTGGCCTTCCATACCTGCGTTATTCGGATTGCGATATCGGATGTTGAGAATCGGACCAATCAGAGACGAGTCCGATGCGATTCTCGATTATTGAGCTCGGCTCTACTTTTTGCGATTTCGGATTGCGATATTACCGGAAGTTGTGTGTGTTTCTTCTTATATCATATTGTACAGTCTCTTGATCCCAGCTCTGAAGTTATTTATATTTCTAAACACATGAGGTTCTATATCTACTCTTAAGATGGCAGTCTGAAAATCGCATTACTGAATCGGATTCCGGTGTCCGAATCGCATACCGTTCAGTATGGAAGCCCAGCTTTATCCGAAAATATTGACCCGCAATTTCGAAACATTTACTAGATAATCTCAGTGAATACAATTTAATTAGACGTGTAATGTGAAATTATGATTGGGTATGCGCCGCAAACTCCGCATACCTGAAATGCACGGCCGTGAGTGCCAGTATATAAAGACCAGGAAGGCAACCTACAGTTCAGTTGCCAGTTGACAGTCATCATGTAAGGATCATATTTCATTGGGACAACGTGGGCGTCGGCAAGAAGAAATTTAAAGGGCGGCAAAATAAACCAAATTCGAAAATGCACAAGTCCCAATGGGAGTGGGGGGATAAGGCTCCCCAAGGGGATTTTTTGAAATTCCATCGTTTTATAGTGTTTTGGGAGGTTTTGTGACTGTTTAATTAGCTTTTGATTTCCACAGAGAAAGAAGACAGACAATGTTGAATTGGAGAGATTCTTTGCAAGTAGTTGATCCTATTCATCTTTTTAAATATTTCGTCCTACAAAATAGCCAAAATGAGTTATTAGAATCTGTCCTATTGGTCTGTATGATACCCAATATCAAAATGTCCAGGAAATAAGAACAGCCAATAAATCATATTCGTCAGTCGGCGAGGCCTACCCACCCCAGTTACATCAGACTCATGACCACCCGCGTAACAAGACATGTTAAAATATGGTACAGTCGATATACTTACAAAGTTTCGAAAAACATTTATTTTTTATATCCATTTTTCAAATAAATTTCTGCCTGGTCCCGGGGGGGGGGGCAAGTGCACCCCCTTGCCCCCCACTGCCGACGCCCATGTGAGACAATCGGATGTCCCCATTCACACTCATGTATTTTATCAATCAGTGTAAATAAATATCAATTATACAGTCTTATCTTTTACTATCAGTGATAACCTAACCTCACACCTTATCACCAAAACCCCACAAGTATATGATTATGAGTGTATCCATACACCTGATATAGCAGTGTACCACTTTACCGACCAGAGAGAGAGAGAGTGCATACTGTAGTATCTCGACGGGAGGTCAAACAACGCGTGGCCCAGTTTCCAGCTCGCAACCCCCGACCGTTGGGGTTATGATATACCCGAGACAGACGGTCGAGCTATACAGTGACAAGAGTGAGAGGGAAGAGTGGAAGCGTGCCAGGGTAGAGGTCACGCCCGGCATAATAATGAGAGAGAGAGAGAGAGAGCGAGAGAGCGAGAGAGAGAGAGAGAAGTGTGGTGCATTAGATACCATTTATTCATTGTATTTTTTTTTAATATATATATATATATATATTTATGAAATACTGTCGATCCATAATGAACATTCAGAATATGTTAATAGTTATTGTACGTAACGGTACGCTGTGAGGTAAAAAATATGACCAAAATTGGTATCCGAAAATTTCGAAAATTGGTATTCGTAAGTTATAGATGAGAAGAGGCATTTTTTCCTTTTTTTTAAAAATGTGTGTTTATACTTATAATGTGTTCCGGACTTTCGGCAACTGAAAACTTTTATCTGCGGCGAAGAAGTGTGGTCACTGACAGCGTGGACCTGGTGTCAAAGTTCATTGCATTTAATTTAAAATAATAATAGAATGGGATGGTAGGATCGCCCTTGTGGTGCCCCGTCCAAACGATCCCACTTTCATCCTTAGCCTTAATAGGGGAACAAGGATTTTGTATCAAGTTACGATGTTATTCAAAATATATATATATAATTATGTAAGATCTGAGGAAAGTGAAACAGGTAGAGTAAGAATAAGAGAGAGAGAGGAAGTACGACAGGAAGCAGAGAGAGAGAGAGAGGGAGAGAGAGAGAGAGAGAGAACATGTAGGTCAGGAGGTCACGGGACATATAGAATGCAACGAATGTATTATTCATCAACACATCTCTGCTGTTTTGTCCCTGTGAAGGTAATTAACACTGCTTTCAACAATCTTCCCAGATACTAGGAACCTTACCTAATAAACCACTCAAAATACCGTGCTAGGGCTAGCTTAGTCAATGGTGCTAGGCCAGGACTATGATTGGTTAATAACTACTTGAAAAGTTACCAACTAGGAAAACGCCATGTATGCGTTGTAAGACGAGCGGATAGTAATAGTATGGGTAGTAATGGTTAAGAACTACTTCGAGTGGTACCGATTTAGCACATTTTATGTTCTTTCTTCAAAATGGCCCTTGCGGGAACTTATTCCCCTATGGCGACTGGGTCAGTCAGTCAGTCAGTCCTTAAGTCAGTCAGTTTACCTAGGTCATGCGAGTACTTGGTTCGAGTCTGGTTTGCTGCAATGCGGAAACAATGGAATAGAGGAACTAGTCTGACTGCTACAAGTTCAGTGTGCTAGTGCGAGCAAGTATTGCCTTCATTCGTGTTCTAGTTATTAGGCCTACTAGACTTAACCGAGGGGTTAACAACTTGACATTTTAATGTACACTTGATTTTTGAATTTGTGTTGATTTTCTCTATTCCTATTGATTTATTTTTCGTGATTTTTTTGTTTTTTTTTTTGATCTTTTGATTTTTCTGATCTCACGTGGTTTTTTAATTTTTTCTTTGATTCTTTTATTTCTCTTTTCTTTTCTCTTCTGTTTTTTTTTAATTTTTGATTTTTCTTGATTTTTCTGAAAGTGCACACCTGATTTTTTGAGTCGTTTTTGAGTCGTTTTTGACTAGTTATTAGGCCTACTAGACTTGGCTATAACCTAGTCCTAGACAACAATATACTGTATAACGGCGTATGAAGGCCTTGATACCAAACGTATTTCATTCATTTATTATATTAATTAGTATTATTATTAACCGAACAATTCGGAATAATTGATTATTGTTTGCTTAACGACCCCACCAACAGC
The DNA here is from genome assembly GCA_907164805.1 of Brachyptera putata. NCBI lineage: Eukaryota > Metazoa > Arthropoda > Insecta > Plecoptera > Taeniopterygidae > Brachyptera > Brachyptera putata. The sequence continues at coordinate 4,535,680 of OU015475.1, forward strand.
TAGGTAATACGGGGATACGAATGAGCAGGTGATTATGAAACGATGAAGTGATGATAAGTGAAAGAACGTTCACAAAAACCCATGCCTTATGCGGGACTCGAACCCACGCCCACCGGTTCGCTTCAGTGTCTGAAGCGTGCCTCAGCTGACTGAGCTACCGAGGGCGGCCAAAGACATATTGATAGATATAATAAATATATTGACTTATTAATGATTCATTAGAAATATCTACCAAAAAATAAATTGACCTTAAATATATTTATATATTTTGTATATTCATCATCCATGGTCGACCATCCTGACAGGGATTTTCGTGGTTTCTCTCTGTTGTTCAGGTCAATACTGAGATGGTTCCTTAACAACTGTCCATGACCTCCTTCCCACTATCCAAAAACACATAATAAAATAACCTTTCCAATAGATCATCTCATATATCATTCACCGACGCCAATAGATCTTAGTCATCGGTAGACCTCGTCGTTAAAACATATTTTAAATAAAAAATTACCACAAATATATCATATTCACACTTGACAGAATCAGGAAGCTTCCATTATCTGTGATTCACCTATATGAAGTTCTGCTCTAGTAAGCGCTACGTAAAAACTCCAACAATAACTTCTATTTGTCATGCACATGAATAATTACGATAAAAATACGCAGTTTTATGTGATCCCGAGAGAGAAGGTTTCGAGCGACCGTTCCCCCTATCCTGCACCATTAGCGCACGGGTGTTTCAAACATTCATATCTATGTGTACATGTATTTACGAGAGATGAAGGTTACGAGCGACCGTTCCCCCTATCCTGCACTATCAGCGCACGGGTGTTTCAAATCTTCATATCTATGTGTAAATGTATCCAGGAGAGAGAAGGTTCCGAGCGACCGTTCCCCCTATCCTGCACCATTAGCGCACGGGTGTTTCAAACATTCATATCTATGTGTACATGTATTTACGAGAGATGAAGGTTTCGAGCGACCGTTCCCCCTATCCTGCACCATTAGCGCACGGGTGTTTCAAACATTCATATCTATGTGTACATGTATTTACGAGAGATGAAGGTTCCGAGCAACCGTCCCCCCTATCCTACACTATTAGCGCACGGGTGTTTCAAGCTCTCATTTCTGGGTATACCGCCAAAGAACATGCATGATGTCACCGTTGGGCGTGGGTTCGAGTCCCGTTTAAGGCATAGATTTTGCACACGACCTATCGTTCTTTACTTCTTTAGGTAGTAAGTTCATTCAAGTGATAGTCGCGGTAAGGATCCAGGACCCTTACCTAATGAACCACTCATAATAACGTGCTAGTGCTGGCTAGCTCCAAGAGGCTAGGACTTTGATTGGTTAATGTTCACTAAGAAAGCTACCAACAATGACAATATATTGTAACAACAAAGTCACGGTCTCTTGGACTGCAATAATTCATCATATTCCGAAGCCCACCTCAAGATCAGGTCTGGGATTTTGTATTAACAACAATGGAAATACACTAGGGAAACGCCATATAAGCGTTGATAGACGAGCGAATAGTAATAGTATGGGTGAAAATGGGTAAAAATTGCTTCGAGTGGTACCAATTTAGCACATTTGTATGTTTTTTCTTCAAAAGGGCTGACCCGATCAAGCTGAAAATTTCTTAAATTTCTAAAATTCATAAAAAAAAGGTTTACCCCCGATAATACCACAAAACTATACAGATCTAAGTGAGAGGAGCAACCATATTAAAAAAAGTTCGAAGTCGATAGCTGTAGCCGTTTGACCTGTGGAGAACCGACAAAAAAACATGAAAAAAAAAACATATAGAAGCGAACACCAATTTTTTTCAGTATATCAAATTGAATCCTCGCTAAAGCTCGTCTAACTATTACTATCCGCTCGTCCAACAAGGCATATATGGCGTTTTCCTAGTATCTATGAAATCACCCTGGTGGAAAATGTTTACCCTACAGACTCAATAATCGAAATGATTACATAAACACCTGCGTCCCCCCCCCCAACCAACCCTTCACCCTCAAGTCGTTTCAGACAGTTGCAGTTAGTGTTGTATCTATTGGTGGGCGTGTACCAACCACTCGAGACGTTCTATTATAATTATAGTCAGGTTGTGTGCACTGCATCTCATCGCCCACCTGTTCGATGTGTGGTGGGGGGGGGGGGGGGGAGGTGGCCGTGCGTGGCCGTGGGTGGCGGGCTGCGTCGCTGCTAGGGGCAGGATGCGCACCTTCACACATCGGTAAATACACCAGGAACCATCAGAACCTACTTGTAGTAGGATCTATCCCACCAAAAACCCTGACGGGTAAAAACTTGGAGCCAAGGCCTGAAATATTTCAACAACTACAAAAACTTCTTCATATAAAAGGTGTGAAATCAAAACTGTATGCCAAGTGCAACTTATTATTTATCAACACGGCATGGAAAATAACAGGAAACACTTGGCTCATTGCCCCCCACGTCCCCTCATATAGGCCTAACACCAAGCAGAATTGAAGTGAAGTGTATATCTTTAGTCAATGACATGTATTAGGTAAGGGTCCGGGAGGTTCAGACCGCCACTAATGTATGACGTCACAATATCATGCACAGGTGTGGAGCGAAGACAACAGACTGAGACGAGAAGAAGGCAGTGGATGTGATTATCGTGCCACCATCAAGTGGTAGGAACGCCCCAGCCGGTACTAACCACTGCTGCCACGTAGGTTAGAGGGCAAACAAGGTGCTTAGAGGATCTTGGCTTGTTATGAACAGATAAACTAGACACACGTTTACATTGGTGAGGCTTTTATTGTGTAGGGGTATCTTCCAACACGGATACACACAGACTTTTATAGATAAATATAAGTTAATAAGGGCCGGTATTAAGAATCGATAGTTAGAGCCGGTTGTACCAAGTGATGATTAGTGAATTAAGCAAACATTAACAAATTAACTTGTTATCACCCTTGGTTACCTATGTTATTTTTGTACTTTAAGTAATGATTAACTAATCATCAGTTGTAATCATCAGTTGGTACAATCAGCTCTTAGTGGATTAAGCAATAGTTAGCGGATTAACTTGTTATCACTATTGGTTACATATGTTATTTTCGTACCTTTAACAAATAGTTAGTGGATAAGTACTTAACTAAGATTCGTAAAACCGGGCATAATTAGACGAGCTTTAGCGAGGATTCAATTTGACATACTGAAAAAAATTGGTGTTCGTTTTTAAGTTTTTTTTTTTTTCTTCATGTTTTTTTGTTGGTTCTCCACAGGTCAAACGGCTACAGCTATCAACTTGAAACTTTTTTTCAATATGGTTCCTCATCTAACTTAGATCTGTATAGTTTCGTGGCATTATCGGGGAGTAACTTTTTTTTTATGAATTTTAGAAATTTTAGAAATACCCATTAGAATAACACAGCGGAAAAATGGGAAATATTTTCATTTTCTAAAAAAATGAAATTTGTGTGAAGTTAAATTACATTTTGATACACATTTCTGGAAATTTTCAGCTTGATCGGGTCAGCCATTTTGAAGAAAACACATAAAATGTGCTGAATTGGTACCACTCGAAGCAGTTTTTACCCATTTTTACCCATACTATTACTATTCGCTCGTCTAAGAACGCAAATATGGCGTTTTCCTAGTACATTAAAGTACAGCAAATATGGCGTTTTCCTAGTACATCAAAGTACATATACATACCTAATATTCTAATATGATAAAAATATGAAAAATATCTAATATGCCAAAAAAAAAGCTTTGAGTGCAATGAAAAAGCAATGTCAAACTGAAGAATCTGAAAAACAGCAACAAAATTAAGTAACAGCCGTGTATTACTGTACATAACGTCCTCTCACTCTCACCTACCATCACATTCATGATCATGTCATTGTCACACAAATGAAAAACTACCAATGAAAAAATCTAGTATATTGCCCACCATGAATATGGTATGGAAGAACTATTGGAGGGTAGGATCGTTCGGACGGGGCACCACACGAAGACGAACTCCATCGTGAACTGGACTAGTACGAATAAATCACCGACATTTCTTACTGTACTCTCGAGATAACGGGGCGACAACGACGCGTTCATTCGGCTTACCTGCAACAGAAAACAAAAGGAGAGAATTAGTATAATATTAACCCACCAAAAACCCTGACGGGTAGAAACTTGGAGCCAAGGCCTGAAATATTTCAACAACTACAAAAACTTCTTCATATAAAAGGTGTGAAATCAAAACTGTATGCCAAGTGCAACTTATTATTTATCAATACGGCATGTAAAATAACAGGAAACACTTGGCTCATTGCCCCCCACGTCCACTCATATAACACCAAGCAGAATTGAAGTGAAGTGCAGGGGTAACTTTTTTTTTATGAATTTTAGAAATTTCAAAAATACCCATTAGAATAACATGACGGAAAAAAAAGAAAATATTTTCATTTTACAAAAAAATGAAATTTCGCGTGAAGTTAAATTACATTTTGATACATATTTATGGAAATTTTCAGCTTGATCGGGTCAGCCATTTCGAAGAAAAAACATGAAATGTACTAAAGTGGTACCACTCGAAGCACTTTTTACCCATTTTTACCCAAACTATTACTATCCGCTCGTCTAACAACGCATATATGGCGTTTTCCTAGTAATTTACGAAACTGAGATAAATATTTCTAGTTATCTCTAAAATCAGTAAAAAATATCATTATCCATTAAAATTTCATTCCCGAGTTAAGATGTCCTTTAATAATAAAAAACACATCCAACCAAGGTTAACAACCTTATTTAAGGACCTCGTTAAAGGTTTATACCGAGCCATCTTATATCGGCAGCACTCGAATCCCCATATAACTCAACTCAAGCACCAGATCGAGCCAAGATCATTATCTCGCAGCCTAGTAAACTGTAATACCATCTTCACGGTTCAACTGCTTTGGTTTTTGCGGTACTCTCGAGTTGGTTGCCCTGGATAGGCAAGTCTTCACGTCGAGATGGCTGTGGTTTAGAAATAACCTTGACAAGCTAAATATAATATATTCAAATAGTAATCAAATTTGAGATTTAAAATAGCATGTAACTGGTGAAAAATTTAAATAATACCATCATAGACCAAAGATATACTTTTAGGATAATAGAATTTTTTTTAATAGATTTTAGAATAGATTCTTAGACGAGCTTCAGCGAGGATTCAATTTGACATACTGAAAAAAATTGATGTTCGCTTCTCCACAGGTTAAAAGGCTACAGCTATCAACTTCAAACGTTCATTTAATATGGTTCCTTATCTAACTTAGATCTGTGCAGTTTTGTGGCATTATCGGGGGCTAACTTATGTTTTTATGAATTTTAGAAATTTCAAAAATATCCATTAGAATAACACAGCAGAAAAAAAGAATATATTTTCATTTTCAAAAAAAAAAATGTGTGAAGTTTAATTACATTTTGATACACATTTCTAAAAATTTTCAGCTTGATCGGGTCAGCCATTTTGAAGAAAATACATAAAATGTGCTAAATTGGTAACACTCGAAGCAGTTTTTACCCATTTTCACCCATACTATTACTATACACTCGTCTAACAACGCATATATGGCGTTTCCCAATTTTATATCTACTATGTTAGACTAAGGTTAATGTTAGCCAGGACTGCCTCAGTCGACTGAGCTACAGAGGGCCACAGCACTAGAGTTGATTGTCCCGCCAACACCACATGTTGGTCTGCCACGTCACTTCCCCCACACAATAGCAAGAACGGTGGGGGAGGGGGCTCTTGATGCGGTCGGCTGGTCTTACGAGTGTGCGGGCACGAGGGGGGGGGGTCAGGGGTCATGTCAGCCATGACCAACAGGCCTGTCATAACATCACGATGTCGAGTGTTTACTGTGGGGTGGTGTGGTCGGAGAGGGGGAGGGGAGGAAGATTTTAATAAAAAGCATTCGAAGAGGTTATTCGTAGGAATGGAAAAGGCACCCAGGTTGTCTACAAATTTTCAATTACAACATTCTCTGACTTTTCCAGGTTTTCCAGATGGGAAATTATATTTTTCAGTCTGCAAATTTGGCGATTGGAGGCGAAAAATTGGGAGACATTTGGATGGGAAACGGGGACAATCCAGATTTCGCGTACAATACTCGAAACTACATTTACAGTTTAGTTAGGGCCGGTATTACGAATCGATAGTTAGCGGATTAACTTGTTATCACCATTGGTTACATGTGATATTTTCGTACCTTTAACAAATAGTTACTGGATTAGTACTTAACTAATATTCGTGAAACCGGGCCTTAGTGTTTAGTCATAGGAGACTAAACATTTAATGGTGACATAATGCATGTTTTTTTACATGTTGAGTAAAATCCCAGAAAAAAAAAATGATTGAAAAGTTCACATCTCCAAGATAATTTTATGCTCTTTAATTATTATGACATTTTATTTTTGTGAATTCAATCAATTTTGAATACCCAGTAATCAATGAATACCAAGATGGGAAGAAATTCTTTCACGTATCAACTTAAAACTGAAATGAAATTTTTATAAATTAAAGAGCATAAAATTATCTTGGAGATGTGAACTTTTCAATCAATTACACTAGTTTTTGAACATAGAAAAAAATTGTCAAGATGAATTTTATCTATTTTCATAAACACCTTGCATAAACCCCCTCAAATGGATATTTTTCATACTCTATACTTGGACCGTATGTCGGTAATTCGGGTTCACAATATATTAAATACATTTTATTTCTGTAATTTTCAAAACATATTTGTATCCACTAGAGATGAAGGCTTGACACACACGTGCGCTAGTGGTGTGGGATAGAGGGGACGGTCGCTCGGAATCTTCATCTCTCGTGTCTACAAGTGCCACACGAGAGATGAAGGCTTGAAACACCCGTGCGCTAGTGGTGTGGGATAGAGGGGACGGTCGCTCGGAACCTTCATGTCTCGTGTCTACAAGTTACACGAGATATGAAGGCTTGAAACATCCGTGCGCTATTAGTGTGAGATAGAGGGGACGGTCGCTCGGAACCTTCATCTAAATAGTGGATCAACCGGTTACATTAGTCAAATACACAGTTATAGAAAGTATCTTCAACTCCCACGAATTAAAACGTCTACGAGCGACCGTTTTCCCTATGATATAACACTATCACCCGCCCGTCTCGAACGGTCAAGAGATTTATACAGTGATATGAGGACCACGAGCGACCGTTTTCGCTTTAACCCAACACTATCGCTCGCCCGTCTCGAACGGTCAACAGATTTGTACACTAATATGAGGACTACGAGCGACCGTTTTCGCTTTGACCTAACACTATCGCCCGCCCGTCTCGACCGGTCAACTGATTGTAGTGTAAACAATGTGGAAGAGAAAGTCAACAAGAGTAACATTGTCCCGGTCCAGAGATGACGAGATATTTACAGCCGAACTCGAGATGTTTTATTATCAGGTAAACGCAGAATATGCGTTGTAAGATGAGCGAGATGTCTATATTTTATTTCCTTTTTTAAGTTTAAACACAATGTTATGAATACATATTTACAACACAATTATGATAACAGAACTACAATTATATTAATTTGCAAGTTGAATAGGAAATACAATACTGAGTGCAAGAAAGAAACCTTCAGGGAAATTACAATAATAATAATATAATCGAGAACTCTACACACCTTGATCATATACAATATATTTCATTCGATACCAACGAATCTAGGAAGCCGTGAATTAACAATGCAACATTTTTCTGCTGTTATTTCTATTCGATGAATGAAAAACATTTATTAAATTATTTTCTCCGAAACGGCTGGTCCGAATTGGTTACAAATTTTTAATTATGTGTATCATTTCCGTGTTTACATATGAGGGAAATTTGAAATTTTCAGAAGAGATTTCATTTTTAAAATTTTTCCACTCAGCCTAATCTTATAGGATTTCTAGAAACTTTGAGATGAAGTTTCTCAAAAATGGTCCACAGATTTGACCCAAAAACTATATGGTTCTAAGTTGGATAAGTCTGGGTCTACACGAAATGTTTCATGTCGATCAGTCCAACCCTGCGACCTGTGCAGTGCTTACAAACAAACAAACACACACATACAGACAAAGCTCCGTAAGAGTGGGAAAGAATCGCTCATCAAATTATTTATATCGGGCTTAAAGACGCTTTGTAATAATGAATAAGATCTATTGGCGTCGTGGAATTAGTAGCAGCCGGTGTCTCATGCACGGTGCTTATAGAATTATAGAAAATTATAGAAAATTATAAAAAAAAAATATAGAAAATCACCTTTACAATTTTTTTCTATGTTCACGAACCAATGTAGGCCTAATTGAATAAAAAGTATATCAACTCCAAAATAATTGGATGCTCTTCAATTGATATGGCATTCTATGTTTGTGAATTCAAACCGTTTTCAAGATGATACCACAGATTAAGGAGGTTTTTCAAGACTGATAATACGTCAATAAATTTCATCACATACTTTTTATTCATTGACGTATTCTCTTAAAACTGATTAAATTCACACAAATAGAATGTCATTTTAACTAAAGAACATACAAATTACATACAATAAAGATAAATTTCTCTATTTTAATGCACCGTGCCCCCCCCCCCCCCCCCCCCTTGAAAGTGTAGGGCAGAATCTTCAGTAAAGATATATCCACACACATCGTGTCACGTTCGATGAGGCCTGACCACAGATCAGTATTGTGTGTGGAATAACAAGCTGGGTATTCATGAGGCAATATACCGTTACACACTCAACTACTTCTACCAGGGCTTGACGTGACTGGAGACAACGTGACGCGAGACAATACCAGCAACAATGAAGCTCGTGTCACGTTCGATGAGGCCTGACCACAGTTCAGTATTGTGTGTGGAATAACAAGCTGGGTATTCATGAGGCAATATACCGTTACACACTCAAGTACTTCTACCAGGGCTTGACGTGACTGGAGACAACGTGACGCGAGACAATACCATCAACAATGAAGCTCGTGTCACGTTCGATGAGGCCTGACCACAGATCAGTATTGTGTGTGGAATAACAAGCTGGGTATTCATGAGGGAATATACCGTTACACACTCAACTACTTCTACCAGGGCTTGACGTGACTGGAGACAACGTGACGCGAGACAATACCGTCAACAATGAAGCTCGTGCCACGTTCGATGATGCCTGACCACAGATCAGTATTGTGTGTGGAATAACAAGCTGGGTATTCATGAGGGAATATACCGTTACACACTCAGGGCTTGACGTGACTGGAGACAACGTGACGCGAGACAATACCGTCAACAATGAAGCTCGTGCCACGTTCGATGATGCCTGACCACAGATCAGTATTGTGTGTGGAATAATAAGCTGGGTATTCATGAGGGAATATACCGTTACACACTCAACTACTTCTACCAGGGCTTGACGTGACTGGAGACAACGTGACGCGAGACAATACCATCAACAATGAAGCTCGTGTCACGTTCGATGAGGCCTGACCACAGTTCAGTATTGTGTGTGGAATAACAAGCTGGGTATTCATGAGGCAATATACCGTTACACACTCATGTACTCCTACCAGGGCTTGACGTGACTGGAGACAACGTGACTCGAGACAATACCAGCAACAATGAAGCTCGTGTCACGTTCGATGATGGCTGACCACAGTTCAGTATTGTGTGAGGAATAACAAGCTGGGTATTCGTGAGGGAATATACCGCTACACACTCAGGGCTTGACGTGACTGGAGACAACGTGACGCGAGACAATACCGGCAACAATGAAGCTCGTGCCACGTTCGATGATGGCTGACCACAGTTCAGTATTGTGTGTGGAATAACAAGCTGGGTATTCATGAGGCAATATACCGTTACACACTCAACTACTTCTACCAGGGCTTGACGTGACTGGAGACAACGTGACGCGAGACAATACCGTCAACAATGAAGCTCGTGTCACGTTCGATGATGCCTGACCACAGATCAGTATTGTGTGTGGAATAACAATCTGGGTATTCATGAGGGAATATACCGTTACACACTCATGTACTCCTACCAGGGCTTGACGTGACTGGAGACAACGTGACGCGAGACAATACCGTCAACAATGAAGCTCGTGTCACGTTCGATGATGCCTGACCACAGATCAGTATTGTGTGTGGAATAACAAGCTGGGTATTCATGAGGGAATATACCGTTACACACTCAACTACTTCTACCAGGGCTTGACGTGACTGGAGACAACGTGACGCGAGACAATACCGTCAACAATGAGGCTCGTGTCACGTTCGATGATACCTGACCACAGATCAGTATTGTGTGTGGAATAACAAGCTGGGTATTCATGAGGGAATATACCGTTACACACTCATGTACTCCTACCAGGGCTTGACGTGACTGGAGACAACGTGACGCGAGACAATACCGTCAACAATGAAGCTCGTGTCACGTTCGATGATGCCTGACCACAGATCAGTATTGTGTGTGGAATAACAAGCTGGGTATTCATGAGGGAATATACCGTTACACACTCAGGGCTTGACGTGACTGGAGACAACGTGACGCGAGACAATACCATCAACAATGAAGCTCGTGCCACGTTCGATGATGCCTGACCACAGATCAGTATTGTGTGTGGAATAACAAGCTGGGTATTCATGAGGGAATATACCGTTACACACTCAACTACTTCTACCAGGGCTTGACGTGACTGGAGACAACGTGACGCGAGACAATACCGTCAACAATGAGGCTCGTGTCACGTTCGATGATACCTGACCACAGATCAGTATTGTGTGTGGAATAACAAGCTGGGTATTCATGAGGGAATATACCGTTACACACTCAGGGCTTGACGTGACTGGAGACAACGTGACGCGAGACAATACCGTCAACAATGAAGCTCGTGCCACGTTCGATGATGCCTGACCACAGATCAGTATTGTGTGTGGAATAACAAGCTGGGTATTCATGAGGGAATATACCGTTACACACTCAGGACTTGACGTGACTGGAGACAACGTGACGCGAGACAATACCGTCAACAATGAAGCTCGTGCCACGTTCGATGAGGCCTGACCACAGATCAGTATTGTGTGTGGAATAACAAGCTGGGTATTCATGAGGGAATATACCGTTACACACTCAACTACTTCTACCAGGGCTTGACGTGACTGGAGACAACGTGGCGCGAGACAATACCAGCAACAATGAAGCTCGTGCCACGTTCGATGATGCCTGACCACAGTTCAGTATTGTGTGTGGAATAACAAGCTGGGTATTCATGAGGGAATATACCGTTACACACTCAACTACTTCTACCAGGGCTTGACGTGACTGGAGACAACGTGGCGCGAGACAATACCATCAACAATGAAGCTCGTGCCACGTTCGATGAGGCCTGACCACAGTTCAGTATTGTGTGTGGAATAACAAGCTGGGTATTCATGAGGGAATATACCGTTACACACTCAACTACTTCTACCAGGGTTTGACGTGACTGGAGACAACGTGACGCGAGACAATACCATCAACAATGAAGCTCGTGCCACGTTCGATGATGGCTGACCACAGTTCAGTATTGTGTGTGGAATAACAAGCTGGGTATTCATGAGGGAATATACCGTCACACACTCAGGGCTTGACGTGACTGGAGACAACGTGGCGCGAGACAATACCATCAACAATGAGCCTGGTGTCACGTTCGATGATACCTGACCACAGATCAGTATTGTGTGTGGAATAACAAGCTGGGTATTCATGAGGGAATATACCGTTACACGTTCAACTACTTCTACCAGGGCTTGACGTGACTGGAGACAACGTGACGCGAGACAATACCATCAACAATGAAGCTCGTGTCACGTTCGATGATACCTGACCACAGATCAGTATTGTGTGTGGAATAACAAGCTGGGTATTCATGAGGGAATATACCGTTACACACTCAACTACTTCTACCAGGGCTTGACGTGACTGGAGACAACGTGACGCGAGACAATACCATCAACAATGAAGCTCGTGCCACGTTCGATGATACCTGACCACAGATCAGTATTGTGTGTGGAATAACAAGCTGGGTATTCATGAGGGAATATACCGTTACACGCTCAACTACTTCTACCAGGGCTTGACGTGACTGGAGACAACGTGACGCGAGACAATACCGTCAACAATGAAGCTCGTGCCACGTTCGATGATGCCTGACCACAGTTCAGTATTGTGTGTGGAATAACAAGCTGGGTATTCATGAGGGAATATCCCGTTACACACTCAACTACTTCTACCAGGGCTTGACGTGACTGGAGACAACGTGACGCGAGACAATACCGTCAACAATGAAGCTCGTGCCACGTTCGATGATACCTGACCACAGATCAGTATTGTGTGTGGAATAACAAGCTGGGTATTCATGAGGGAATATACCGTTACACGCTCAACTACTTCTACCAGGGCTTGACGTGACTGGAGACAACGTGACGCGAGACAATACCATCAACAATGAAGCTCGTGCCACGTTCGATGAGGCCTGACCACAGATCAGTATTGTGTGTGGAATAACAAGCTGGGTATTCGTGAGGGAATATACCGTTACACACTCAGGGCTTGACGTGACTGGAGACAACGTGACGCGAGACAATACCGTCAACAATGAAGCTCGTGCCACGTTCGATGATGCCTGACCATAGTTCAGTATTGTGTGTGGAATAACAAGCTGGGTATTCGTGAGGGAATATACCGTTACACACTCAGGGCTTGACGTGACTGGAGACAACGTGACGCGAGACAATACCGCCGACAAGAGACGCGTGTCAAACAACCAGAAACTAGTGAAGAATAATTTTTACTAGGCAAACGCAGAATATGCGTTTTCTGAATGATGTTTTCTGATGGATAAACATCAAATTGAGATGATAATTTCTAGTTTTCTCGAAAATTAGGGAAATCTATATTATGATTTGTCAACGAATTTCAGTTGCAGGGTCGTCCTTCAAATTGGGTCATTGAACCCTGTATATTATTTTAAAAATCACATATTACAGATTCAGAGTATTGAGATTCAGATTTCTGATGGATAAACATAGAATCTATCGAAAAAAGGCACCTGATGCATTAAATTGTTATCCAAAAATTAAATAAACACTCCTTAAATATCTGTGTTTCCTCGTTTTCAGAATTTCGATATCTCATACAGGATCACAAAAACACTTTTTTCCGCTAAATCGACTCTCATGGACTCTTAAAATATAGCTTCATTTATTATATTAAGTATATATATTTATTTATTAAGTATAGCTTCATTTATATATATATATATATATATATATATATATATATATATATATATATATATATATATATATATATATATATATATATATATTGGGTTTAACGACGCACTGTTATGATAGCGCTGATCTAATGGCGTCGGATGGATGATTAATGAGATGATGGGATGATGAGATGAAGGTTCTTGGGTAATGAGAAGGATAGTGGGAAGGAAGCGGTCATGGCCGACTTATTGTAGGAACCATCCCGGCATTAGCCTGAACTACAGAGGGAAACCATGAAAAACCCTTGTAAAGATGGTCGGCGACGGGGATCCAACTAGGTTCGGAATTCCCCTCGCCTCCCGGATCACATGAAGCGAGCGCGTTAACATGTGCCGGTATTGGACACTACTAGGAAAACGCCATATATGCGTTGATAGACGAGCGAATAGTAATAGTATTGGTGAAAATGGGTGAAAACTGCTTCGAGTGGTACCAATTTAGCACATTTTATGTTTTTTCTTCAAAATGGCTGACACGATCAAGCTGAATTCTTTTAGAAATGTGTATCAAAATGTAATTCAACTTCACGCAAAATTTCATTTTTTTGGAAAATATATATTTTTTCCGCTGTGTTATTCTAATGGGTATTTTTGAAATTTCTAAAATTCATAAAAATAAAGTTACCACCCGATAATGCCACAAAACTATACCGATCTAAGTTAGATGAGGAACCCAACTGAAAAAAATTTGAAGTTGATAGCTGTAGCCATTTGACCTGTGGAGAACCGACAATAAAACATAAAAAAAAAATTAAAAACGAACACCATATCTTTTCAGTATGTCAAATTGAATCCTCGCTGAAGCTCGTCTAATAATTTCATATATTTCATGAAAAACGATTCAAATTTTCGCCTTGTAAATCAGGTAGACATGATATTAATAGATCCAGAATCAAGGTGAATAAAATTACCATTTCATATATTATCTCGCTCATCCTACACGCATATACTGCGTTTTCCTAATTTATGATGTGAATCCATCTATATCGTGCGCTAAGCTCCCGTTTCAAATCTCACCGAAAACAAGAGATTCTTTCTGTGCTGAAAACCTATTTACCTCCATTAGAACGCTTTGATCTCCGTGTTGTAACCGACTGGTCACGATCGACCGTCTACTCCTGGTATTAGCATTACCGATAAGGTGTTTCGACCCGGCACAACATGTCTAAATCACGAACACGCTTTTTTCCGGTAATAATGATACGAGTCAACACCGAATATGTCGGTAATGAAGTCGAGGGGAACTGCATTTATCGATCGATCAAAATGTGATAGATTAGTTTTGAATATTATGTGGTGAAAGTTCGCATTATTGTTACCCTTTTTTTTAAAAGGGCCCCTTTCAAATTCATGATTTACGTTCATAACTAGGAAAACGCCATATGCGTTGTTAGACGAGCGGATAGTAATAGTATGGGTAGTAATGGTTATGAACTGCTTCGAGTGGTACCAATTTAGCACATTTTATTTTTCTTCAAAATGGCTGACCCGATCAAGCTGAAATTTTTTAGAAATGTGTATCAAAATGTAATTCAACTTCAGCAAAATTTCATTTTTTGGAAAATAACATTTTTCTATTTTTTTCCGCAGTGTTATTCTAATGGATATTTTTGAAATTTCTAAAATTAATTATAAAGTTACCACCCGATAATGCCACAAAACTATACAGATCTAAGTTAGAATTGAAACATATTGGAAAAAAGTTTGAAGTTGATAGCTGTAGCCGTTTGACCTGTGGCGAACCAAAAAGGAACATTAAAAAAAAAAATCAGTATGTCAAATTGAATCCTTGCTAAAGCTCGTCTAATAATCTCTAGTTTTTACAAAAATTAGGGAAATCAATATTATCATTTGTCTGGAACGAATTTCAGTTTCAAGATCGTCCTTCAAATTGGGTCATTGAACCCTGAACATTATTTTAAAAAATCACATATTACAGATTCACAGTTAAAATGTCAACAATGAATAACGACAACAATATTTTGTAAGACAACACAATTACAAAATTCAAATTTATTCTCTTGTTTTCACCACGTGTAAAAAACCCACTCCTACATCCTACTGAAGTAAAGCTGGTTCGACACACTCAACCGTCAGTGTTATCACATACACGAGACCCTCGATCGGAACCGTCTGTATCCATCATTTAACCTTTGACCTCGTGACATTTTACTTGTTTGCAGGTTGGTAAAAGTGTTTAGTGTGACGACTGACATGCGTAGGACCTAGATTACGAGATTCGTTTGTTAGATGAGGAAAAAACTCATCTTAGGTAGGCACGTATAGTTTCCTTTCTCTTGTCTTTTCTTTTTATTCATATTTAAACCGGCACATGCAGCGCAGTGGTTAACGCGCTCGCTTCAAGTGATCCGAGAGACGGGGGGAATTCCGAGCCCAGTTCGATCCCCGCCGCCGACCATCTTTACAGGGTTTTTCATGGTTTCCCTCTGTAGTCTGGCTAATGCCATGATGGTTCCTATAATAAGTCAGCCATGACCGCTTCCTTCCCACTATCCTTCTCATTACCCAAGAAACCTTCATCTCATCATCTCATTAATCATCCATCCGACGCCATTAGATATCAGTTATCATAACAGTGCGTCGTTAAACCCAATATATATATAAAAACACATCAAATTGGATAAAATAAAGAATCGACTCGCAGAAAGATCTCGTATACCGGATTACCGACCGGTGGTTTCCTTTACAGACGTCACTTCCGGTGATCGTGATCCTACTTGTTCTGATTTATTACCTGTTGAACACACTACTGGTAATGTAGGTTGCCAGCCTACCTCAATGTGGCTGCGAGACCAATTAACACAGACTTCAGGTTTACCCGAGATTCCACACAAAGCGTGTTCTGAGAACCAGACCCGTTCACTGGCAAATAACTACAGTTATATATATATATATATATATACATATATATATAAATAACTAAAGGTGCCCAACTGATATTTGCCAATCATAGTAATTGTAACTACAGGTTACAATAACAAATAAGACCAGAGCTGTCATTTTGAAACAGAACATCAAATTTCTTTAAATTATACCTTTTTGAATATGATTCAACGTGTTTCGGATGAGATTTAGATGCCAAAATCAATTTTCTTATAGAACTAAAGGCGCCCATCTGATATTTGATTTTCTAGGAAATGTAAAATATGAATCTATATACGATATTATCCATCCATCCGTATCTTTCCTTCTTTCTCTTATTCTTCTTTCTTTCTCTCTTCCTTCTTTTATTTTCGTCTTTTCTCTTTCATGGGAGGGGTGATCGCCCCCATCGCCCCCTCCCTCCCCCCCTGTCTCCGCCACTGTGTGCAATTTTGTTAGAGTCAAGAATGAATATACGGGAGAATTGCAAAGGGATTAAAAAGAAGTACGAGGGGAGGGGTAAGAATGGAAGTGGAAAAAGTGGATATAGAAGTGGGTAAATATGGGTTCATACAAAGAACGACGCGGGAATGGAATGAATTGGAAGAAGATATCAAGAATATAACGAAGATCAGTGATTTGAGAAGAGAGCTAAGAAAAAAATGAAGTATAATTAAATCGAGTATGTTTGACTGTAATTTCATTAGGTATAGTAATCATTACCACCTGTTCTATGAACAATCTGTAATGAATAAATAAAATATGTAAATATGTAAATGAAAACTCATTAAAATTCAGTTAGAAAAATCAGACCGACATAAATAAAAATAGTAGAATTACAATAATGATAGTTCAAAAATATCAGAATAATAGTATCTCATTATCACATTATTCTGGATCCATACGATCTACTTTTAAATACTCTTTTTATGATGTCACTTGGAAAAAAATCAGGATAAATTAATGAATATAGTATAATTTTGATATTACTGTTCAAAAGTTATCACCAAAAACCTAATATACATCGCTAAATCACCTCTTACCACCTTGTCAAACGCTTCTACCTGTAATCGCATTACTTCCCGCCAACAAAGCCCCTCTCAACAACACCACTTGAAGCAACGGCTCAGCGGAAACGAGCGACCGAACCGTGAATACTTGCACCGTGCCGTGCCGTGGTTCGCATTGTCTACCTCGGCCAGGTGTTCAACACGTCAGGTCCGAGTGTTACGCTTTATTTCGTTGATTTGTCAGAAAACTTATTCGGATAGTTTTACCTGTGGGTCAGTGGCGGGCGGTGGGTCCTCTTTATATCCATACGATCTTATATTGGGGGCTGTCCAGCTCTAATTTTTGTATGTTGTCGTTAATTATTTCAATTTTATATAATTTCAATATAAGTTATTCTATTTTTCCATGTATTTTATATTTTTATTGTCCTGTTTACTATGGAGTTGGGGAACAATAAGTTTTTTTTTGTATATTCAGGATAGGGGCTGTCCATAAATGACGTCCACATATCGGGGGGGGGGGGTCATCAACCATGTGACAATGCGTGATAAGGGGGGAGGGGGGGGTACACACCAATGTGACATCCACATTCACACTACATATTATTTGTTTCTTTCAATTTTCAGGAAAATAAGTTGACGCCATATAATTTGAAAGAACTTATATTTTAATGCAGAATTTAGGTGGTTTTTAGGGGATTTAGGGGACTAAAAAATTGAGGAAAACTTAATTTCAATATCCCAATCCCAGTTTTTCTAAATTCGCATGAATAATTTAATGGGGTGGGGTAATATTGTCTGGATTGTGACATCATTAAAGGGGGGGGGGGGTCACCAAGTTGTACCAAGTGATGATTAGTGAACTAAGCAACAATTAGCAAATTAACTTGTTATCATCCTTGGATACATAATTATTGCTAATTTTGTTCTTTAAGTAATGGTTAACTATTTAATATTTAATCATCAGTTGGTACAATCGGTTCTAAAAACAATAGTTAAAAATCAAATTATTTGTGTAGATGTTTTTGTTACTGTGGTCAAATGAATGAAAAACAAACTAAACCATAATCCTGGAATCGAGTCAACATCTGAATGGTTATTTTTCTGAAAGAAAAAGTAACAGAGTCGGGAGTCGAACCATGTACCCTATAAAATCGACTTTATTCCGGTATACGCTCTCCACGATCGAGCCCCGTCTCGCCACTGCAGCTCCACAAGACGTCTGACCGCCACTGCTACAGGTGAAGTGGCTGTAGTCACGGCCCACGTGGTACCCAGGTAAACCGTGCACGGCCTATTGTAGTCTGCTAGTGGGGATTACAGAGGGCTCAGGTTGTAAGATCCACTACAACAATGCTTGTGACATCTGGTCTTAGCTTTACAGTTAGAGTGAAATGTTTACTGACCAATTCAAGGAAAGTGAGAGAGAGAGAGAGAGAGAGAGAATTATTTTCATTTTGTAAATCTCATTGTTCAGCACAAGACGTATTGAGGGTTGCGTTGGTTCGTCTGTCAGGGAGATACTGTGTAGGTTCCCAGTTGGTTTTCTAAGACTTGGTCACAAAGTTTCGGACGAGGGGTTAACAACTCCTGAAATCAGGTGTACACTTGCCATGAAATCCCCTTGAAATCCCTGAAATCATCTGAAATCACCTGAAATCTGAAATCAGGTGTACACCAAATTTTCGAGTTGTAAACCCCTCGGTTTCGGACAAATGGTTTTTCCGTTTTTCGGAGATATGGGTTCTCTAAGATTTGGTTTTTCGAGAATTCGATGGCTGTCGGTTGACACAAACCGTTCTGTTTCACGTTTTTCCACACTTCATTCCTACATCGAGTAATGAAGTGAACCTAACCTCCTTAATCTATGATTCCAAGGTGTATGAGAATTGTGTTGGTTTTCCGATCTACTTTATCTCTCTCTTTCTCTCCCTCTCTGTCACTATTTGTCCGTCTTTCTCTCTCTCTCTCTCTCTCTATCCTTCTATCTCTCTCTCTTTCTCTCTCCATCTCTCTCTCTCTCTCTCCTTCTATCTCTCTCTCTCTCTCTCCATCTCTCTCTCTCTCTCTCTCTCTCTCTCTCTCTCTCTCTCTCTCTCTCTCTCTCTCTCTGGTTCATCCAGTTCGATGACTCAAGAATATAATTGAAAGCTATTTCTCAACCAGTTTAGTCATCAACAAAAATAGTAATGCAAAGCAAATCAATGTCAGTTAAAATATCACATTGATGATGTAATGCAAGAAGCCTAACCAGCTGAATCAGCTGATGATTCATTTAACTGATTCACACCAATACATAAAATCATAAAACGTCAAAGTGGTATATCAAATATAAATATAGGCCTATTATCTATACTAGGAAAACGCCATATTTGCGTTGTTAGACGAGCGGATAGTAATAGTATGGGTAAAAATAGGTGAAAACTGCTTCGAGTGGTACCAATTTAGCACATTTTATGTTTTTTCTTCAAAATGGCTGACCTGATCAAACTGAATATTTCCAGAAATGTGTATCAAAATGTAATTCAACTTCACGCAAAGCACAACACAGAGGGAGACCCCGCGTTTCAAACGCGGGGCTAAGGCTAGTTTTATAAGATACTTCTCTGAATGTTGTGAAGCATTTCCACCACAATTCAAGTTCAAACAGAGATTCACTGAAATCGGTCACGTGTACACTGGCAATAGCAGGCTGTGGGTAGGTCCCCATTAAAGACCAAAAAAACGAGAACAATTCAAATAAGCTATGTTGAATAATTTAACAAGCAAGGTCATCATCTTTTCTTGCCACTCGTCCGCCCACGCTACCAATTACAGCGTTTACATTCAACTAGATACTCGTATCTAGTCTTCCTGCGATTAGTTAGGGCCTATTACGGAGTCGAGTGGTTAGCACCAAAGACGGAAGATACACTTAAGGCTTGTGCAATGTTGAAATACTTGGAAAACGCCATATATGCGTTGTTAGACGAGCGAATAGTAATAGTATGGGTAAAAACTGCTTCGAGTGGTACCAATTTAGCACATTTTATGTTTTTTCTTCAAAATGGCTGACACGATCAAGCTGAAATATTTTAGAAATGTGTTTCAAAATGTAATTCAACTTCACGCGAAGTTTCATTCTTTTTGGAAAATGAAAATATTTTCTTTTTTTTCCGTCATGTCATTCTAATGGGTATTTTTGAAATTTCTAAAATTCATAAAAAAAAAATTACACCCCGATAAGACCACAAAACTATACAGATCTAAGTTGGATGAGGAACCATATTGGAAAAAAAGTTTGAAGTTGATAGATGTAGCCGTTTGACCTGTGGAGAACCGACAAAAAAACATAAAAACTAACACCAATTTTTTTCAGTATGTTAAATTGAATCCTCGCTAAAGCTCGTCTAATAACTAATTCCTGTATGCATTACTTCAACCATAGAGCAACTGAGACGGGTGATCTACTGGCTTTAGCAGTTATAGCAAATTCTTTATCTGTCTCTACATATTGAGCTTTAACGACGTACTGATTACTACGATCTATTGGCGTCGGTGAATAATATATGAGATGTATAGTGCGAAGGAGTCGGTCGTGGCCTGTTGTTAAGGAACCATCCCAGTATTGACCTGAACGACAGAGGGAAACCACTATGAACCCATGTCAAGATGGTCGACCATGGCAGGAAACAAACCCCGGTCTCCTGAATGACGGTTCAGTATTCTAGCCACTCCACCAGTATGCAAGAGTATCAAGTCATTTTCAATTGAACCTTTTTGCCTTATGACGAGGGGTTTAAAACTCGCAAATTCGGTGTACACTTGATTTCAGGTGATTTCAGAGATTTCAAGAGATTTCAATGATATTTCATGCCAAGTGTACAGCGGATTTCAGGAGTTGTTAACCCCTCGCATTATGAAAACTAAAACACTTGAAAAAAATAAATGCCAGGGTAATAAGATATGGTATAGGCAAGGCGTTCAAAACGTCAACTGAACCCCCCCTCCCCCCCTCATGTAGCCTGCGGTCATGTGACAGCACTAGGGGGGGGGGGGTGCATCTTGTAGGGGTGGTAAGGGAGGGGAGAGAACTGCCTGGGGGGGGGGTTGGTGACAAGTTTCAAGGGAATGACTCATACATTGTAAGACACCATCTGATCCCCACCCTCTTATGTACCAATCACCCCTTATTTCTCTCTCTCTCTCACTCTCTCTCTCTTCCAGTCCCGAGACTTATCACTCTGTGTATATTCCACTACTGAGACAAGTGGTCGAGTGGTTAACACAGTGGGCTGTCTTTCAGGAGACTGGGGTTCGATTCCTGCCACGGTCGACCATCCTGACAGGGGTTTTCGTAGTTTCCCTCTGTCGTTCAGGTCAATACTGGGATGGTTTCTTTACAACAGGCCACGACCGACTCCTTCCCAGTATCCAAAAACACCTAATCTCATAATTTCCCATAATATATTATTCAACGACACTAAAATAGATCATACAGTCACCAGGGGGGGCATTCCTGTACAAGATGAACCCAGTTTTAAGTTAAACCTGTGCTAAACGTGTATTGAAAAACCGGTAATAACCGGACTAAATCGTACTGGAATGCACCCACAGGGGGGTATTCCTGTACAAGATAAACCCAGTTTTAACTTAAACCTGTGGTGAACGTGTTTTGAAAACCCGGTAATAACCCTCTTGAACCGAATTAAATCCTACTGGAATGCACCCACAGTAAAAAATATCATTCATTCATCATTCAGCGACGCCAATAGATCTTGGTATTCAGCACAGTGCGTCGTTGAACTGGTAAATACAACTGTTTCACGTACATTATTCTCCCTCTCTCTCTCTCTCTCTCTCTCTCTCTCCTCCCCCCCCCCCCCCCCCCCCCCCCAACCCAGCTGTAGCAGTGCGTTGGTAGCGTTTTATTGCGCGTCATCATCAACACCACGCGTGCCAGACCGACACGGGCGACCGTTAGTGTCGTCTGATACAGGAGACGGTCGCTCGAGACCTGCACACATGTATGTGGTTACAAGTGGCCAGACCGACACGGGCGACCGTTAGTGCCGTCTGTTGCAGGGGACGGTCGTTCGAGACCTGCACACGTGTATGTGGTTACAAGTGGCCAGACCGACACGGGCGACCGTTAGTGTCAAGTGATACAGGGGACGGTCGGTCGTGACCTGCACACATGCATGTGGTTACAAGTGGCCAGACCGACACGGGCGACCGTTAGTGCCGTGTGATAGATGAGACGGTCGCTCGAGACCTCCACACGTGTATGTGGTTACAAGTGGCCAGACCGACACGGGCGACCGTTAGTGTCGTCTGATACAGGAGACGGTCGCTCGAGACCTGCACACATGCATGTGGTTACAAGTGGCCAGACCGACACGAGCGACCGTTAGTGCCGTCTGATACAGGAGACGGTCGCTCGAGACCTGCACACATGCATGTGGTTACACGTGGCCAGACCGAGACGGCCGACCGTTAGTGCCCTCTGATACAGGAGACGGTCGCTCGAGACCTGCACACATGCATGTGGTTACAAGTGGCCAGACCGACACGGGCGACCGTTAGTACCGTCTGATGCAGGAGACGGTCGCTCGAGACCTGCACACATGCATGTGGTTACAAGTGGCCAGACCGACACGGGCGACCGTTAGTGCCGTCTGATATAGGAGACGGTCGCTCGAGACCTGCACACATGTATGTGGTTACAAGTGGCCAGACCGACACGGCCGACCGTTAGTGCCGTCTGATATAGGAGACGGTCGCTCGAGACCTGCATACGTGCATGTGGTTACAAGTGGCCAGACCGACACGGCCGACCGTTAGTACCGTCTGATATAGGAGACGGTCGCTCGAGACCTGCACACGTGCATGTGGTTACAAGTGGCCAGACCGACACGGCCGACCGTTAGTGCCGTCTGTTGCAGGGGACGGTCGCTCGAGACCTGCACACGTGTATGTGGTTACAAGTGGCCAGACCGACACGGCCGACCGTTAGTGCCGTCTGATATAGGAGACGGTCGCTCGAGACCTGCATACGTGCATGTGGTTACAAGTGGCCAGACCGACACGGCCGACCGTTAGTGCCGTCTGTTGCAGGGGACGGTCGCTCGAGACCTGCACACGTGTATGTGGTTACAAGTGGCCAGACCGACACGGGCGACCGTTAGTACCGTCTGTTGCAGGGGACGGTCGCTCGAGACCTGCACACGTGCATGTGGTTACAAGTGGCCAGACCGACACGGGCGACCGTTAGTGCCGTCTGATGCAGGGGACGGTCGCTCGAGACCTGCACACATGTATGTGGTTACAAGTGGCCAGACCGACACGGGCGACCGTTAGTACCGTCTGATACAGGAGACGGTCGCTCGAGACCTGCATACGTGCATGTGGTTACAAGTGGCCAGACCGACACGGCCGACCGTTAGTGCCGTCTGTTGCAGGGGACGGTCGCTCGAGACCTGCACACATGCATGTGGTTACAAGTGGAGTGCGAGTTTCATGCGATGTGTTTTACAGCTGATGTTTACTTGACAAGATGCTTCTAAATAGACATGGAGAGAGAGGAAGAAGAAATAGGTTTTGCATTGATTTCTTAAATATTCATTCATTTCTAGTAGCAAATATAGTTCGTTCACCTGGAGCCCTATTCCTGAGATAAATGAGATGTGAGAAAAATCAGTGAGAAAACTATCTCAAATAATAATGACATATTTCATCTCATATTTTGTGTGAGATACTCGTTTTCTCATTCATTTGTATTTTTCTCACTTCTCATTTATCTCAGAAAACTATCTCATATAATAATGACATATTTCATCTCATATTTTATGTGAGATACTCGTTTTCTCACTCATTTTTATTTTTCTCACATCTCATTTATCTCAGGAAACTATCTCATATAATAATGACATATTTCATCTCATATTTTATGTGAGAAACTCGTTTTCCCACTTATTTTTCAACGGTAATTATCTTTCAAGAGTTGATGTCATATGAAGTACCGGCTCGAAACACCTGTGAGATAACGCTAAGTGATAGGTAGGGACGTCCGATCGGATCTGTCATCACTCACAGTGCAAGTCTGAAATGCTGATAGCTTCATCAACACTGCAAAGGTGGCCTCACAATGAGAGCTAAGACTAAAACTAACGCTAAGAACTAACGCTAAGATTAAGAGTTGGGAGATGGGTAACCAATGCCAGCTCTCACAATGAGACCTAAGACTAACACTAACGCTAAAAGCTAACGCTAAGAACTAAGATTAAGAGTTGGGCGATGGGTAACCAATGACAGCTCTCACAATGAGACCTAAGACTAACACTAACGCTAAAAGCTAACGCTAAGAACTAAGATTAAGAGTTGGGCGATGGGTAACCAATGCAGGCTCTCACAATGAGACCTAAGACTATCACTAACACTAACGCTAAGAACTAAGATTAAGAGTTGGGCGATGGGTAACCAATGCAGGCTCTCACAATGCAGTGCACGACCTTGAACAGTTGACTAACTTTCAACTCTTAGCTCGACCAATCAGATGGCTTCATTTTGACATGTCACATCCATTTATTGGAAAATAACAATATTTTCTTTTTTTCCGCTGTGTTATTCTAATGAATATTTTTGAAATTTCTAAAATTCATAAAAAAAAAAGTTACCACCCGATAATGCCAGAAAACTATACAGATCTAAGTTTGTTTCCAAGATATTGTGATTTTCTGAATATTAATTACTACACTTGATGGGTGGGAGGCGCCGAAAAATATCGGAGATAGGGGCGCAAAATGTCTCAATACGGCCCTGCATGGGGTAGGATCGTTCGGACAAGGCCAATCTTACCACCTCACGAGAAATAATAATAATATAATCCAAACTCCAGTTCGAAACAAACCAGAAGTTCTGTTCTTTTGTCTTCTCCAGTCAACATATTCATAACGGATAATACCATCACGCGTGTTTAGGGATATACCTCAAAACAACTGTACCTTCGACCGACCGTCTCTTATATTCTATATCATTACCGATCGTAGTTCCGATACGTCAATGTCATCCGATGTGTTACGTTGAAGGTTACGGCCAGAGGTTTCCAGTATGGTTGAGTTATAACGATTGGCTGTTCCGAGACGGTAGGTAATAGTGGTACCAAGGTTGGCCTGAGGTGTATGACCCTTTCCACCTCCTCCCTCTAAAATCTCTCTCTCTCTCTCTCTTACATTATCTACCTGTGTTCTCTGTCTCTCTCACTTGCTATCATCTACCTTTCTGCTCCGTTTCTTTCTCTCTTGCTCCTCCATCTACCTTTGCGTTCTTTCTCTCTCTCACACTCTTCTATCTACCTTTCTGTTCCGTTTCTCCCTCTCTCTCTCTCACTCTTCCATCTATCTTTGCATTCTCTGTCTCTTTCACTTACATCTACCTTTCTGCTTCGTTTCTCTCTATCTCCAACCTATGCATGCCATCTCTCACTCACTCTCACTCTCCGTCACGTCTACCTATGCTATATCTCCCTCTCACATCATCATCTGCATATATTCTCTCTCTCTCTCTCCTACCTTTGGCCACCACCTGTATGATTTGCTCTAGTCATCGCTCTTCGAGTCTAGAACATTGTTACACTATATTTAGCTCTTGGATGGCAACGTTCAAATAGACTACAGCTATTGGAGGCAACAAGAACTAGAACTACATCAAGCCTTGACCAATCAGAAGATAAATTACTAGGAAAACGCAGAACGTGGAAAGAGTTTGGAAATCTGGGATTGAAAAATACTCAGCTCATTCTACATCTACAGACCTTGGATTACTTCAAACGCAGAAAAACCTCACCTGCAACTTGTTGCTATTTATAGAGCAACCTGTCGCATATACACTTTGCGTTACATGTTTTGATCCTGATATTCGATGAAATGTATACTTTTATTGTTTTCTTCGTTATGTCTCATCCGATTGTTGCACAAATTATTGAAAATGTGTATGATAGTTGTTCTCATATTTTGTTGATGATTGATTGATTGGTGGCTTTTAAGGGCGCTCAACAGCTGGGTTATTAGCGCCCAGTCATATTTTGTATGAATTAACGTACATTTAACTATATATATAGCTATTGGGTGGCGCAGCGTACCGTTACATACAAATAACAAGTAACATATTGTGAATGTTTATTATGGATCGACAGTATTTTATAAGATACTTCTCTGAATGGTGTGAAGCAGTTTCACTACAATATGTTGATCCGGGAAGTCAATACAATCGTTTATATGTTGAGTTGACACTGAAAGTGTTGCCCTGTGTTACTACCTGTAGGCAGAACGCACAGGAATGAGGTCCCTGATTGGTCAATTATTGTACGCGTGTGATATTAGGGTGTTAAGAGATGGAGAGATAGCTAGGGAGAGAGAGAGAAAGAAAGAGAGAGAAGAGAAAAATAGGGAGAGAGGGGAGAGCGAGAGAGAGAAAAGAAAGAGAAAAACAGGGAGAGAGAGGAGAAAGAAACAGAAAATAGGGAGAGAGAGGGGAGAGCGAGAGAGATAGAGAAAGAGAGAGAGGTAAAAAGAGAAAGAAGAGAGACGAAGGGAGAGATAGAGGGCAAGTCAAAAGTGAAGAAATAGAAAGACACAGAGAGAAGAAAGAGAGAAAGATAGAGACACAGAGAGTTAAGAAAGAAAGAAAAAGGGAGAGATAGAGAAAGATAGATAGAGAGAAATAGTGGGAGAGAGAGGGAGGGAGTGAGAGATAGAGAGTCCCAGAGAGAAGAAACAGAGAGAGATAGTGTGAGAATGTTTGTCGAAGGCGGCATGATAGCCCGGGTGACAGCTGTCTCAAGTATGTGTACATAGCACCACGCCTCCATACCCAACATGACAACAATTAAACCGAACAATTAATCATATTAACACCCAGTGTACGGCGTGTTTTCATGGGACGCAGCCGATAATACGTTGGCAGTACTGACCTCTGTACTAATTAGTTAGTAATTGGATCGATCCATATTGGGTTTAACGACGCACTCTACTGATGACTAAGATCTATTGGCGTCGGTGAATGACATATAAGATGATGGGAGGAAAGGTTATCTTATTATAATTTTTTGAATAGTGGAAAGGAGGCGGTCGTGGCCTGTTCCTAGTATTGACCTGAACGACAGATGTAAACAAAGATACATCCATCCCTATCAGGATGGTTGACCATGTCGGGAATAGAACTCCAGTCTCCTGAATGACGGTTCAGTGTGCTAACCAACCACTCGTCTCAGTAGGCCTAATTAGTGAATTGGTGCGATTCAGTCGAGCTATTAATTGTGAACCTAGTCCTGAAAATTCATAATACCTTGGAAATAACACCGATATAGACCTTCTAATGTATAGTCTAACTTGATACAAAATCATTGTTCCCAAATTATCGTTTGAACAGGGCACCACAAGGGCGATCTTACCACCCAAAAGAATAATTAATAACAAGAAAAATCATTTTTAACAACAATAAATCCTACAAATAAGACGTCGATATTTGTGTTCGTATTATAGTTACGTTGGTACATGGATGGTATTAGTAGTAGTTCTAACTGGCAGTTTGAAGTTGTAATCACCATGGTTACCCGTGCTGTTTGTGTCAACTCGGGCTAACGGACTTGGTAAAATCGGACCCAAAAGCCAGGTAAAATGTTCATTCAATCTTTAACCAATTAACCATAGGGTTGAAACAGGTGACAATTAGTAAATTATCGGATTAATTTGTAATAAAGCTCATCACTGACAATTTCCCATAATGTTGATTCTTTGTTTTATTCAAATTTTATATTTCATAAATGCTTTTGGCCAATTTTTCTTAGCGACCTTTTGAAAGCGTTTTCATCCACTTTTACCAAATATGGCAGATCTTTATTGGTATTTTAATGCCTAAACCATTTTACTCAAGTCCGCCGAGTGAATTTTAAATCGTCAAGTAATAACAATTCAATAGGCTAGAAATAACCAGAGATTAATTTGTGCCGGAACTGCGTTCCTTTTTTGAAATGACGTTCTTTTTTTTGAGTTCCAATTTCAAAATGATAAATAACCAATATCTAAGAGCCGGTTGTTCCAAGTGATGCTTAGTGAATTGAGCAAAAATTAGCAAATTAACTTGATATTACTCTTGGATACCTATGTTATTTGTGTACCGTACCTTAAGTAATGATTAACTAATTAATATTTAATCATCAGTTGGTACAATCGGCTCTAATAGAACACCAATTTCTGGATTAAATAATAAAATTGGAATCTAGTCCGTCTTCTGAATCACGTCTCAGTGCCCCAAGCAACTGATCTACATCTAACAGCTCCCGAAAAAATTACAAACAATACTAGCTTATATTATCAAATAAACTCAAAGCTAACTACCTCAACTGTCACCGAATCTATTTCAATCACCCAACATCACAAGTTCGACCCATTGTTGTCGCTAGGCCTACGCTACGTGCGACCCAGTATCAAGGGCTCGCCAGCTCGTGCGCCCCCCACCCCTAAAAACCCAACCCTTCTACTACAAAAACATAAACAAACCACTCAGATATCGACACAACCCCAAAACAAATGTTCATTCACTAATAATCAACTTATCAATTCACTATTTCGTTATAGTTATTCCCTTTGTGGTGTTAAAACTTCCTTGTCCCAACGATCCTATCTTGTCATCGCTAGCCTCAATCGAGGTATAAAGGTACTCGTGTCAAGATTTACATGAAAAAGGTGTACTGGTAAGAAAATGAGTCGCATTTTATTTTCCTTTCTTTCTCACACTAATTATAATAACCATTCTCTTACCTAATATCGTGACTGCGACGAAGACTACCATAAATCCAAATCTGCGTGTCGCTTCCATCCTGTATTCCAGATTATTCCAGGTGTATTATTCCTTTGATTGGTTATCCTTATTGGTTAGATTCACTATCACTCACTATATGTATAGGCCTATACCTGGAATCCACTGCACACTGATTCTAAATTTACAACAATCGTCACTTGTTTTAATTAATTTAACATGATTTGTTGAGATTGAAGTGATTATTTCGATTTTGATTCGAGTTAGAAAAACACTGTTTTATTGTTGAAATATAGAATGCGCGCCTTTATTTTGATGGTTTATTTTTAGAACTGACTGCGTACACAACCACTTGCTATGAAGTCTAGATCACGTATGAAGCGCTCGGGCCTTAGTATGACTTGTCTAGCGCGGCGTAGCGGTAACAATTGGAAGCTGGCGGTGGGAGTGGCTCGCTCTTATTATCTGTTCTAAATATATCAACTCTTTGTTTTGATTTTTTATAATTATGATTTATAGTTTTTTTAGTAATTTAGGTAGTATTTCTGAGCTTATTTTGGAATGTGACATTTTAAATTATGAAATCAATAAATTCGATGAGTAGTTACTTCACAAACAAATATTGAAAATGTAAACAAATTCGAAATTCGAATTCGAAACAAATTAGAATTCGAGATAAATTCGAATTCGAGATAAATTCGAATTCGATCAAATTCGAATATTTCTACGTGTAAAACTTGAAACAAAGTTACTGATCCCCAACGGTGAAAAGGGTAGGATCGTTCGGACTGGGCACCTCAAGAGCGATGTTTGAAGAAAGACTATAATTAGATGAGCGATAGTGGAGACTTCCATCCCACTCTTTTGGCTGGAGCTTTGTCTGATGTTTTATTTGTTTGTAATCAATGCACAGGTCGCAGGGTTTGACTGATCAATATGAAACTTTTTCTTTTTACGCACACTTATCCAACTTAGAACTGTATTGTTTTTTCAACAAATCGATAAGACTACATTTGAGATGAACCATTTCGAAATTTAAAAAAAAAAAAATCCAAGCGGGAAAATTTTGGAAAAAACTCTTTTGGAAAAAATTAATTTTTTACCGAATATGGAAACAATAATGATACACATTATTCAGATTCGCAACCTTCAAATTAAAAGCGTTTTTATTATTCAACAGACAATTATAAAATACAAATAAAAACATGAATGAAATTTAAAAAATGATTTTATTGTAAAATCATGAGAAGAATTATATGCGAAAAGGTATATACAGGTACCTCTCTCGTCTTTGCTTTGAACAGCAATCATTTTAAGTGGAGAAATAGTCGAATTTTCACCAAAATTGAACTAAAATAGCAACTTGATATTTATTTTGACTGTTGTAACTTCGGCGAGAAAAATGTGACAATTAATATTTCTGACACAATTTCTGTCTTTGGATTAATTTCTCAAATTGTCCCATGCGGAATTATTCTCAAAATTACTGATTGATTGTTTATTGTTTGCTTAACGACCCCACCAACAGCTAGATTATACGGGAGTACGAACGAGCAGGTGATAATGGAACGATGAAGTGATGATAGGTGAAAGAACGCTTACAAAAACCCATGCCTTATGCCTCAGCTGACTGAGCTAACGAGGGCGCCGTTCAAATATTGAGTGTTGACCAAACAATGGAAAGACTTGAATTGATTACAAATATTAAACAAGTGAAACTGTTCTCAGCAATTCACTGAACATGTCTTAAATTTCACTCATTTAAATTATAAAAACTTCATCTACAATAATTATCAAGCTAGAACACCTTCGTCAAGGTTCAATGAGTGATCTCTACAAGGAAATAGAAATACCTCTAATATATTGACGAATCGCGACGTATGATCGGCATTACTCATTTATACCAGAGACGGGCGATCGTCACCATCAACAATAACATGTTCACGTAATAGTAATAATTGATTTCAATAAAATAAGAATCGTTATATTTGATTTGTTAATAAAGCGTTGAAAAAAGAAGAGAAAATATTTAGGAATAAATATTAAAATTGTGAAAAATCAGAATTCAGATCACAGAGTTCAGGAACCCAGTGGCGTAAATATCGGCGGTGCAGTGGCACAGAGGGCCACGGCTAAATTTAATTTAGGGGGGCACTGAAACTGGTGTTATTTGATAAAATTTTAATTTATTAGATGAGCGTAGCGAAGATTTTCAATGAACTCTTACGGAACTTTGTCTGTGCGTTTTTTTTTGTTTTTTTTTTCTTTTTTTTTTTTTGTTTGTAAACACTGCACAGGTCGCAGGGTTTGACCGATCGACATGATTTTTTTTAATATACGCAAACTTATCCAACTTAGAACTGTATAGTTTTGAGGTCTAATCGGTTGGACCATTTTTGAGAAACATCATTTAGAAGTTTCTAAAAACCCCATAAGATTTGGCTGGGCGGAAAAAATTGAAAAATAAAATCTCTTCAATATGATTCAAATTTTCCACAAATGTGAACACAAGAATAATATACATGAATAACAATTTGGTTTGATATTCGGACCAGCCGTTATGGAGAAAATAATATAATAAATGTATTTTATTCATCGAAAAGATAGAAATATTAGTTGAAAAATGTTGCATTGTCGAAGTCACGGCTTTCTAGATTCATTGACATCGGATGAAGTTCATTTCAAATGATCAAGGTTTGTAGAGTTTTCGATTATACTTTATATAGACATCTCGCTCATCGTACAACGCACATCCTGCGTTTGCCTAGTTTAATTAAATTAATTGTCCACATTAATCTACATGCGTCACTGGTCACCATGACTACAGCAGAACCACAGGCACTTCAACAAAGCCCCAAGAGTATAGGCCATCTAATACTCACCAAATGGAATACAAGCAATACAACAATGCAAGATAAGTTGCCTATACGGGAGAATTAGTATTTTGTGATGTATACAGTTTCTTAGCCCGGAACTTTGGTTCATCTAATATCTGATATTTATATATATATATATTTATGTATAATATTAAATATTTCCAATTTCGAACCGTGATCAGACAGGTACGCTACTAGCGTGAAACTGAAGAACTTATGAACAGTAGTAGAAAAAAAGAACTCGCAAATTACAACAATGACATTTATCACAAATTTCCCATTGTTGACTGTATTATTACTACATTCCGCCGCCGGCAAATTGATTTTATCAATTCTCAAAATCTTATTTCAAGATGGCTTTGGACCAGATAGGAAATAAATCATAGCTGATTGCTGTAGATAAATGCTAGCCAACAATAAGAAAGTGGTTCATTATTGTTGTTGGGCGTTGACAACAGATCTTGACGTTGACTCTAATCATCTGTTGCAGCTGTTGTCAATGTCAACCATAAAACTTAATCAAACAATAGGTAAGTGAATAAGGTAAAACACATTAGGCCTACAGGCAAGGTAAAAAATAAGGTAACAATAAGGTAAGAAGTGAAATATTAAGTAGAAGAAAGATGAATGATTGGAACATGTTTATTGTTTAAACCAGTAGTGACTATCTTTTTTGTGCAGGGTACCATTTTTTTTTATATTGGCTTCAACGACGCACTGTTATGATAACTGAGATCTAATGGCGTCGGATGGATGATTGATGAGATGATGGGATGATGAGATGAAGGTTCTTGGGTAATGAGAAGGAAACGGTCATGGCTGACTTATTGTAGGAACCATCCCGGCATTAGCCTAGACTACAGAAAGAAACCATGAAAAACCTCTGTAAAGATGGTCGGCGGCGGGGATCGAAATTTACCCTAGCGGACTCTCTTGTGAACTAGATGAGATTGAGTGGCTACGGTACCGGTGACATTATCGAACTTATAAAATCTATCATTTTCGTGAAAAACAAATGCTACCTATAACGTTATAGTTCTAGTGAGCCATGTATAACATTGTTGAGCATTGTTGTTTTATCTAAATCGATATAAAAGCAATAGTTGCGCTACAAGCAAATGTGCCCTCTATGACGGCAGACGTCCTCCAATTGGAAGGCTGAGTCGGCACACCTTCTTTATATTATAACTAGGCAAACGCAGGATGTGCGTTGTACGATGAGCGAGATGTCTATATAAAGTATAATCGAAAACTCTACAAACCTTGATCATTTGAAATGAACTTCATCCGATGTCAATGAATCTAGAAAGCCGTGACTTCGACAATGCAACATTTTTCAACTAATATTTCTATCTTTTCGATGAATAAAATACATTTATTATATTATTTTCTCCATAACGGCTGGTCCGAATATCAAACCAAATTGTTATTCATGTATATTATTCTTGTGTTCACATTTGTGGAAAATTTGAATCATATTGAAGAGATTTAATTTTTCAATTTTTTCCGCTCAGCCAAATCTTATGGGTTTTTTAGAAACTTCTAAATGATGTTTCTCAAAAATGGTCCAACCGATTAGACCTCAAAACTATACAGTTCTAAGTTGGATAAGTTTGCATATAAAAAAAAAGTTTCATGTCGATCGGTCAAACCCTGCGACCTGTGCAGTGTTTACAAAAAAAAAAAACGCACAGACAAAGTTCCGTAAGAGTTCAGTGAAAATCTTCGCTACGCTCATCTAATGAAGTAAGTTGGTATCACTACATCGTGGTCCTTGCCATTATCCCTTGTTCTAGGATTGCATAAATCGCAACCATGTCGAACGTGACCCTTCTCTTACTCACCGCCTTCTCCGTCACCACCGTCTACACCTCGCAGTGTTACCAATGCAGCTACTTCCAACGCAACGGCAAACCGCTCGAAGTCAACAACCAATGCTACCAACTTCATAAGATGTATCTTCAACATTGCGACGGCGATTGTTTCAAGAAGGTACAGCATAGTTATTATTATTATTCTTTATTAAAACAGAGTTGTATTATACAATACAGTGTGCCGAGTTTCTCTTCTCAGCAGTTAAGACTAACTATTACTAATATAGCTAGAAAAATAATAGAGTTAACAATACATAATAGCGTTACTATTATAGAATAATATGTCTAATATAATTTCGTCTTAATTTCATCAGCTCAACTTTAAAAATATTTCAACTTAGCTCGGTCTCTGAATGCCTCTGCACTAGGCAATGGCAACTTGAAAACTTCAGGACTTAATAAGTTCCGTTCAATACAAAAATTGGAACCGTGCCGAAACTTCAATATTGAATATTGATGGAAATATATCTAGTTTTCTATTGATAATGTATTGAAAAAAAAAATAGTAATATAATAGTATCTTTTTGAACACTCAAGTAGGGTTGCCATTCGATATTGAATATTTTGATATTTTCGATATAGCACATTTCGGTATCGTTTACGTTTCCTTGATCGATTGGCAACCCTACTTTTAAAACACTTGATTTACCTTCCACTTTTTCGAACACTTTTCTTCCAAAGAATAAGTACACTCCCAATAAACGTATATTCATCTTGATTTTCAGGTGATACCAAGGGTGAAGCGACTCACTGGCGAAAAGGGTTTTCTCGTGAGGAAGGGATGTTACTCGTTGACCGAGAAGGGTTTCGACGAGCAGGATGACCGAGAGGATGACGACAACGAGTTTCCGGAGGGAGAAGGATGCTGGATGGTCCGGAACACGGAGGTCTGCCATTGTCATCCGGATACCGTCGCATGCAATCCGGGTCAAACCGTACAACCGTGCGGTCTCATCGTGATGATTACGAGTTATGTTATGTTTGTGCAATTGTTTATATGAAATAAATATGAATTAGTGAGAATTATAATTGTATTTATAATTATATAAAATATTTATATAATTAGAATTTATAAA
Source organism: Brachyptera putata (assembly GCA_907164805.1). Classification (NCBI taxonomy): domain Eukaryota; kingdom Metazoa; phylum Arthropoda; class Insecta; order Plecoptera; family Taeniopterygidae; genus Brachyptera; species Brachyptera putata. The sequence continues at coordinate 4,570,520 of OU015475.1, forward strand.
TTGTATTTATATTTAGGTATTAAATAATTGAAATGGAGTGGTGAGATCGCCCTAGTAGTGCCCCGTCCAAACGATCCTACCTTTCATCCATAGCATTGGGGAACGACTTGGTGTGTCTAGGAAAATAGCCTGAGGCTTAATATATGAATTGTGCGATCGCTTCCTTCCCACTATCCTTTCCATCACCAAAGAACCTTCATCCCTTCATATCATTAATCATCCATCCGACGCCATTAGATCTGCGCTATCATAACAGTGCGTCGTTGAACCCAATTTATATATATATATATATATATATATATATATATAGAAAACATTTATTTTGCAAAATACATGTTTTTATTTAAATAATACAAATAGCACAAACACAAAGATCACAAAAACTCATCATCAGACAAATAGAATTACAATTTTCAATAAAAAATACTACGTCAGAATACTTATTCTAGGTAAGCTGCTGGTTCTATTCAAGCTACCTCGTTACCGTGTATGGAAATAAACAAAATAATGAAGCTAATTACCGTAATATCAATAATCAGAAACAATACAATAATAATATTACAAGAGTTTTGGACATTTTTCTACAAATCAACGAGAAAAACATGAAGATAAATTCTTGAGGGTATACTGTAGGTCTATCGTTCGGACGTTTCAACAACGTTACAACGTTTTGTATATTCCGCTGAATTGCCTCGCATGCACTCACATTAAAAATGGTCAAACATTTATGTTTATAACACATTTTTTATATTTTAGATCAAGTTTTTATATGTACAGGCTATCTTAAGATCCCCAAAAACGAGGCATTCTAAAAAGAAACGCTATATTTATGTGACGTAATTTCATTTAAGAGCCTGAACTCAACGTTATTCTACCGTTACACAGTACCAAAGAAGAAATATAGGCCTAATTTGAATCAGAAACAATTCAATTCAGAAACGACCGCTGACTTCTTACGAGCCCCAGCTGTACATCTTTAACCGCTGGTTAACTTAACGTAAGCACCTAATACCTCGTTCACACTATGTTCACTAACTGCTGTTAGCACTAACCGGCATCAAGCGCTAACTGCGTTTACAGAACAAAGTTAGAGCTTGATGTCAGTTAGTACTAACTGCGTTCTGTTCACATTACGTTGCTAACAGCAGTTAGTGATCATAGTTTGAACGGGGTATAATGCTGGGCTTCCATACCTGCGTTATTCGGAATGCGATATCGGACGTTGAAAATCGGACCAATCAGGGACGAGTCCGATGCGATTCTCGGTTATTGAGCTCGGCTCTACTTTTTGCGATTTCGGATTGCGATATTAGCGGAAGTTGTGTGTGTTTCTTCTCAATTCATATTGTACAGTCTCTTTATCCCAGCTCTGAAGTTATTTATATTTCCAAACACGTGAGGCTCTATATCTACTCTTAGGATGGCAGTCTGAAAATCGCATTACGAAACCGGATTCCGGTGTCCGAATCGCATACCGTTTAGTATGGAAGCCCAGCTTTAGAGTAGTACAACATCTCTAGCAGCCAATTAATCCTCCAGAACTATCCGTTCAGTTCTAATAAACAGCCAGTTAAAGATGTTACCAACTGACCGTTAAATTCTCAAGATGTAGTCGTCAACCACTAGTGAACCAATCGAGCGCACCCAAGACTTGTACAATGCGAAAGCATCTCTAGCGGCCGGTTAATCATTCAGAGCTGCCCGTTAAGTTCTTATCAACGACTCGTCAAATTCTTGGGAGTAAGTCGCCAACTCATTCGCACCTGAGATTTGTACAACTCGAAAGCATCAATAGCCGTCAGTTAATCCTGCCGAAATCCCTCTCAACTTCTCGAATGTACATCTTCACCCGCTGGTCAACTAATAGTATCCACCCAAGACTTGTCACGCATACAACAAACTCTAGCGGACAGTTAATCCTGAAAACGGTCCTCAAT
>OU015475.1:4573225-4681850 GCA_907164805.1 Brachyptera putata
CTAGCAGACAGTTAATCCTGAAGAAATGGCCGTTACGTTCCGAGGTGTACATCTTCAACCGCCGATCAACAACTAGCGTCCAGTTAATCCTCCACAACGGCCCGTCACGATCTCGACCTTCACCCGCTGGTCAACTAAAAGTATCCACCCAAGACTTGTCACGCACACAACAAACTCTAGCGGACAGATCCTGAAGAACTGGCCGCTACGTTCTTAGGTGTACATCTTCAACCGCCGATCAACAACTAGCGTCCAGTTAATCCTCCACAACGGCCCGTCACGATCTCCACCTTCAACCGCTGGTCAACTAATAGTATCCACCCACGACTTGTCACGCATACAACAAACTCTAGCGGACAGATCCTGAAGAAATGGTCGTTACGTTCTTAGGTGTACATCTTCAACCGCCGATCAACAAATAGCGTCCAGTTAATCCTCCTCAACGGCCCGTCACGATCTCGACCTTCACCCGCCCGCGAGCCGACTAAGACTTGTACCACGCGTAAAGCATCTCCAGCGGCCGGTTGATGCGCCAGAACTGCTGGTTGACCTGTCGCAGGGTCTGCGTGCCGCTGAGCGCGATGATCTGATTGGGCGACGGCGACTAAGACTTGTACCAAGCGTAGAGCATCTCCAGCGGCCGGTTGATGCGCCAGAACTGCTGGTTGACCTGTCGCAGGGTCTGCGTGCCGCTGAGCGCGATGATCTGATTGGGCGAAGGCGCGATGGAGATGCGCAGGTCGCGCGTGAGGGCAGCGCAGTCGAGACGGGAGTACTTGGTGTCGTTGGTGTTGTTGGAGTCGACCTCTTGCGCCAGCTGACCGGCCAGGTAGTGGACCAGGTGGTCGACTGCGGGGCGAGACAAACGTAACGTTACAAGGATCGAGCTTGAGTTCAACCCTCAAGCTCAAGACAATGACTAGTTAGTCATTGAGTATTATCTAGTGATCATCTGGTTATCGTCTAAACATCACCTAGCTATTGTCCAGTTATTGTCTACATATTATTATCTAGTTATTGTCCGGTTATCATCTAACTATCGTCTAGACATAGTCTAGGCCATTATCATCTAGATAGTCTTTACTGTAGTCTAGTTTTCGTCTAAATAGTCTAGTTATCGTTTAGTAATTGTTTGTAGTCTAGTTATCGTCTAAAGATAGTCTAGTTATTGCCTATATATAGTCTAGAGATGGTCTAGTTATCATCTAGTTATTATGCATTTATCATCTGCATATTATCATCTACTTATCGTCCGGTTATCATCTAGATATAGTCTAGATACAGTCTAGTTATCATTTATTTACCGTCTGGTCATCTTCCATGCATCGTCTAGATGTAGGCCCAGTCTAGTAATCATCTAGTTATTGTGTAGTTACCGTCTAGTAATTGTCTACTTATCGTCTAGTTATTGCCTATATATCGTCTAGTTATTGTCTAAAGATAGTCTAGTTATTGTCTAGATACAGTCTAGTTGTTGTCTAAAGATAGTCTAGTTATTATCTAGATACAGTCCAGTAATCGTTTAGATATAGTCTAGTAATCGTCTGGTCATCTTCCATGCATCGTCTAGTAATCGTCTACGTATGGTCTAGTCATCTAGTTTGCTCACCGGAAGCGTTCTCGGTGGTCTTGATGTATCGCACGAGGTTGCCGTTGAGGGCCTTGATGAGGAGGTTGTCGTCGCCCATGTCGGGGGGGTGTGGCTTGAACACCAGCTCCACCTCCGGGATGTAGCTGACTCCCTCGTCCTCCATCAGGTACGACTCCTGCACCGGGCTGGGGCCGTCCGGAGTCTGGAACACAAGCAGGGAAACAAATCCATTCAAACAGGTTGTTATAAAATTGAAAATTTTTATTTTTGCAATGATGGGAATTGTAGAATTGAGTGCCTCATAAAAATAAGTAGGCCTATACATTTAGAGTACGCCTGTACATTTTCAAGGAAAAATGAATGAATCTTGGATTTTTTATTCATTTTCCTTTTTTTTTTAGATATTCATTCATTCATTCATTTAATTACAGCTTTGGACCATTGGTCCGGTGGCAGTTTATTCTAAATCAGGGACTGAGACCGTAACCGTTAAAACCCGTATTTTTCGGGCAACCGCAACCGTAACCACAACCTTTATTATCAGTGTGGTACAACCATAACCACAACCGTTATTATTTTCGGGGCACAACCGCAACCGATAACCTTTATGTTGGGGTGATGACAACCACAACCACAACCACAACCAGCAACCTTTATTATATAATTGCAAAATTATAATATAATTATATAATTATAAATATAATTATAAATATATAATTATAAAATTGCAATGGTGGGAATTGTAAAATTGAGTGCCTCATAAAAATAAGTACCGGTATACAAAAATAAGTAGGCCTAGGCCTATGCATTTAGAGTAGGCCTGTACATTTTCAATAAAAAATGATCGTACCTTGGACGTCTGCCCGCCTCTGCCGTCGGGCACGGGCGACGGGGTCGACTGGCGAACCTTGACCTTGAGCTGCTTGTAGTGCACCGGCGGCTCGCTCTTGACCTTCAGCTGCTTGAAGGTCAACGGAGGCTCGCTTTTAACCTTGTCCAGACACAGGCTGGCTATGTCGACCTCCGGGTTAGGTGGCCTCCTGAAAACATGACAAAAACAAATAGTATATTACAGTAGAACCTCTTTAGTAAGTTTCTCTTTAGTACATTCTCCACCTTGGTAAGTTTTAGTTTTTGATCCCATCCATATGCTCCCACATGTTAAATAGTTTCTTTAGTAAGTTTTTCACTTTACTAAGTTTTTCTATCTGGTCCCCTGAAAAACGTACTAAAGAGGTTCCACTGTATTCACCAGAATATTATTCATTAGTTTTGATTATTGTCTGCTTAACGACCCCACCAACAGCTAGGTTATACGGGGGTACGAATGAGCGGGTGATAATGAAACGATGAAGTGATGATAGGTGAAAGGACGTTTACAAAAACCCATGCCTTATGCGGGACTCGAAAGAGAGACAGAGAGAGAGAGAGAGAGAGAGAGAGAGAGAGAGAGAGAGAGAGAGAGAGAGAGAGAGAGAGAGAGGATGGAAGAAAGAGATAGGTAGAGAAAGCAGAAGGGAGAGGGTGAGAGAAAAGAGAGAGTTAGAGTGATGGACGGAGAGAGTGAGAGTGATGGAAGGGACAGAGAGACAGAGAGGCAAGGAAAGAGAAAGTGAGATAGAGAGGGAGAGGGGGGGAGAGAGAGAGAGAGAGAGAGAGAGAGACAGACAGACAGACGGAAAGGTAAGGAAAGAGAGACAGAGAGACAGAGAGAGTAAAGAGAAGGGAAGGAAAGAGAGAGAGTGAGACAGAGAGAGGCAAGGAAAGAGAAAGAGACAGAGAGAGAGAAAGAGAGGTAACGAGAGACAGAGACCGAGAGATAGACAGAGAGAAAGTGAGAGAGAGAGAAAGTGAGAGAGAGAGAGAGAGAGAAAGTGAGAGAGCAAGAGACAGAGAGAGACAGAAAGGCAAGGAAAGAGAGAGAGAGACGTACCCTAGAGCTTTGGCCGTGGTCTTGGCGGCGCGCGGACTGTTTTGAGCTTTTACTTCGCGGGGTGTGCCCTGCCCCTTGGCCTCGGGAAAAGGCGACTGGCTCTTGTTTTGTTTGTTGGCGCCCTTGGAGGACGACTGCGGCGACGACTGGGCCTTGCTCTTCGGCCCCGGTCCGCCGCTGTCCTGCTCCGTTGACTTGCCCGCCTTGCCTGACGACAACACACAACGCGTCAAACAAATACGATCGTTTTACTGCGTGGGTGGTTTTATTTTCACGATCCCTTGAAAAATGATGGATAGAGCATGGAGTTGTGTATATGGAGGTCTATCTCAGTGCCGAGCCGTGTACCAGATCCCATACTTCCGGTTACTTCGAAATGGCTGCCATGTTCTTTTTTCAACTGCCAGTTGGAGCTACTCCCACATTGGTAATTCAGCAAGGCCTTCTATATTATGACATATTTTGTTATAATATAGAAGGCTAGGCCTTCTTTATTATTACATTATGTAATAATATAGAAGGCCTGAATTCAGACACTGAATATAAAACAAGTTTCGTTCGGCCTACTCCTGACAACAATCAGCTTGAGCAGGGAACATGGCCACCGTTACCCACTATTAGTTGTGATCAAGTGGGCCGAGTTTTTAGCACGGAGTTATACCTCCAGTACAATACAACTCCATGGATAGAGGTTCCACTGTAGGGCGTACATGAAAAACGATATTTTCGGTATTATTGATAAGATAATGGAAATTTCAAAACAATTATCGATATCGAAATCAATATCTTTCTTCACCCCTATTGAATATATGTGCAGTTTCACAACATTTTAAACAATTGTTATTATGTAATTGTAAACTATGTTATGTTATAACTATATTAGGGCGTATGTTAACTATGTTACTTATGATTTTGTTACGATAATATTTGTAAGTGATTCTTAAGCTGTTAATAATTAAATAAATAACAATAAAAATAAGTTGTTTGAGGCTTTCGCGATCCGAATATGAGGTATTAGATACTGGGTTGTTCCGTCGCGTCGTTTGAGTTGAATTATTACTCGACATTTAGTCAGTCTCTTTCTTCTGAGACGGTTCTATTCTTCTGAACCAAACTATATCTTGAGAAAGGTCTCAACATGGAGATCGAAAAGTCGAGTAATAATTCAACTCAAACGACGCGACGAAACGACCCAGTATCTAATTCGATGAGCGTTAGCAAAGAGTTTCCATCCCACTCTTACGGAGCTTTGTCTGTGTGTTTTCTTTGTTTGTTTGTTTGTGCGCACTGCACAGGTTGCAGGGTTTGACCAATCGACATGGAACTTTTTTTATACGCAAACTCATCCAACTTAGAACTGTATAGTTTTTGGGTCAAATCGTTCGGACCATTTTTGAGAAAGATAATTTCAAAGTTTCTAAAAACCCCATAAGATTAGGCTGGGCGGAAAAAAATGAGAAATAAAATCTCTCCAATATAATTCAAATTTTCCTCAAATAAGAACACAGAAATAATACACATTAATAAAAATTGACGTGTAATTCGGACCAGCCGTTTCGAAGAAAATAATTTAATACATGTTTTTTTATCTATAGAAGAGATAGAAATATTAGTGGAAAAATATTGCATTGTTAAATTCCTGGCTTCCCAGATCCATTGGCATTGGATAAAGTTCATTTTATACGATCAAGGTGTGTAAGTTTTGCTCATCTTACAACGCACATTTCGCGTTTGCCTAGTACCTCAACAATAATAATAATTCTAGCCAACCAACGCAACCCTCATTACAACTTCGCCTGTACGCATAGCTTCATTCCTTACCCATCTTGCTGCTGGCCCCTTTCGAGGAGACGGGCGAGGGGGGTGGTGGCGGGGTCGGTGGTGACGGTTCTGGCCCCAGCTCCGCCCCCTCATTCTCCGACGGCTTGGAGGGGGTGGACGCGGCGCTTGCCGAGGGCGTGTTGCTCGGAGTCGTCTCGGCTTCCCCTCCCTTGCGCGGACGCTGAGCTCGAGTCTGAGACTGAAGCTTGATTCCTGAGAGAAGACGATTATTAGCGGAGATTAAATCCTCGTTAATTCAAATCATCACAAAATAAATAATAGTTCTGGTCCCTACATAGTTTTGAACCATACGCTCAACATTTAATACATCGATATTTCCAACTTTTTAGATGACAGCCTCGGGGTCTAGAAACAACTAAGAAGTGCTGCTAGACAACGATATTATAGATTAAATCCTCGTTCATTCAAATCATCATAATTCGTATTTTGCTTCAATTCAAATATTAGTTATGAGTCCCAAAAAGTCCTGGATAGAAGGCAGTAATATTGGAGATTATTATAGGCCTATACAGTGAATCAAGTTACCGTAATTCAAACTATGATGATAGCCTCCCTGCATTGCTCAGCCAACTAAGGCACCGCTTTAGAAACTGAAGTCACCATTGGGCGTGGGTTCGAGTCCCACATTGACATAAGGCATTGGTTTTTGTAAACGTCCTTTTATTTTTCACCACTTTATACTTTCACTAGATGACTCGGCAAACGTTGTTCTGCCATCGAAGTGATTTGTAGTGAATGTTGGTTGTTATACTATCTAGCGTGTAGCGCAAATGGTGAGTAACGTTGAGTAACATTGTGCAACGCCGTCAATGTCACTGAACAACGCCATTACTGGTGTTGTCCTAGAAGTGCCAAAATTAGGATATTGCTCATATGAGAAAGCTTGGCGGAAGATCTCGTACACTTTAGGACCTTCTACCAGCCCTATCGAATGTGCGTAAGGAATTTCACGACACTCGGTCGAGCCGTTTCGGAGGAGTTCATCCCCTAACATGTGACACGAGCTTTTTATATATAAGATCATCACCTGTTCATTCGTACCTCCATATTACCTACCTTTTGGTGGGGTCGAACCACGGTCTCCTGAATGACAATTCAGTGTGCTAACCACTGGTCCACCGTCACTTAGCTATTGATAAAGGCAACAGCCGAAACGTCATAATCTTGTGTTACTTCATCTCTATGTGCTCTATCAACGGCTGCAACACCACCATCAGTAGGCCTATCTACTTGTGAACCTCGGTAAGCTGCTGTTCTCTCTTTCCCTTTTACCCAATTCATCCATTAAGCCCAAGGTTACTTTACCTACTCTACAGTGATAATGTCAATTACTGAAACGTCATAATCTTGTGTTACTTCATCTCTATGTGCTCTATCAACGGCTGCAACACCACCATCAGTAGGCCTATCTACTTGTGAACCTCGGTAAGCTGCTGTTCTCTCTTTCCCTTTTACCCAATTCATCCATTAAGCCCAAGGTTACTTTACCTACTCTACAGTGATAATGTCAATTACTGAAACGTCATAATCTTGTGTTACTTCATCTCTATGTGCTCTATCAACGGCTGCAACACCACCATGAGATGATACTTCGCCGACCACCCTGTTCGGGGAGATGCCGACCACCCTGTTTCAGATGTGGCCACATTCCAGATAGCCTACCTAATTTCTTGTTTCCTCATCACACTCTCCCGCCACATGTGCTAAATTCTAGGAAGATTTTTGGAGGGTGACCATAGCCACGGCGCCACCTTGGAGTGGAAGGGGGTGTATTTTGAGGCTGTGGTCTGTTTTGGTGGTACGGCACCCCAAGTTAGTTAGTTCTTTTGAGAAGCTCAAACTGTTCACACGTACGCGTGTGACAGTAATTTGTCTTCTTCGATAAATAAATACAGTAAAATCAAATATATGTTTTATGTTGATGTTTCACCTTAATAATATACATCCCTGAGTGTATTAGATACATTACAACCATAAGTAGGCCTATCTACTTGTGAACCTCGGTAAGCTGCTCCTCTCTCTTTCCCTTCTACCCAATTCATAAAATATCCCTCAAGTAATTTTTTCACCGTAAACATACCTTCTGTGATCGAGTTCACCAGCGCCGCCTGGCTGTGACTTTTATTCAACGTCGCATAAACCCGTTCTTGATGGGCCTCGTACTCGTCCCGATTCGGATATATCTTGGATATCAGCCAGTCGAAGTTGGGATCGGGACGCAACGAACGTTTCGACACGAGCTTCTTGCGGCAAGTCGGGCATTCCTTGTTGCCGGATCGTAGAGCCGTGATGATACAGTCCGAGCAGAACCTAACGGACATACAGACGATGTAATGAAGGTTACGTTTAGATAATGATGGGTGCATGGGAATATTCCCACTAACGGGAATATTTCCTATGTTTGAATAAATTCCCATATATTCAGGGAAATTATTTTTTGAAAAATGAGTTCAGCGGTTAGATAATTAGACGAGCTTTAGCGAGGATTCAATTTGTCATTTTTTTTTTTTTCTTGTCGGTTCTCCACAGGTCAAACGGCTACAGCTTCAACTTCAAACTTTTTTTCAATATGGTTCCTCATCTAACTTAGATCTTTATAGTTTTGTGGCATTATCGGGGGGAACTTTTTTTTTAATGAATTTTAGAAATTTCAAAAATACTTATTAGAATAACATGGCAGAAAAAAAAAAGAAAATATTTTTATTTTCCCCAAAAAATGAAATTTTGCGTGAAGTTGAATTACATTTTGATACACATTTCTAAAAATTTTCAGCTTGATCGGGTCAGCCATTTTGAAGAAAAAAAATAAAATGTGCTAAATTGGTATCACTCGAAGCAGTTCTTAACCATTACTACCCATACTATTACTATCTGCTCGTCTAACAACGCATATGGCGTTTTCCTAGTTAATGAGATTAATTCAGTAATTTGCCTACACTATGTGTAGGCCTATATTATTTTTATTTATTTTCATTTGTTTTTCGAATAGTGGGTCCAGTCCGTAATACAGACCGTACTTTTGGTGGTAGGAATATCTTGACAGGCCTCAGATGAGGAGATTTGTAGTAGCCTACCTTTTTTGTTTTTAAATCATGTTTTGTCATTATTTTCCATATTGACTAGCTACATACACCAAAAATGTATGTACACCAAAAATTTAAGTAGGCTGTATAGTCTTTTATTTCTTTGTATCCTTCCTTTTTCATACTCTAGTGAATGTAAACAAGAAGAAAAGTATATTCCTTTAGAATTCTCATTTTGGGAACATTCCCCAAATTAAAAAATTCCGTGAATTTACCCATCACTACGTGTAGACGTAGAATCAGTACCCTAGATTCCGACCACTCTATCACATCCGTCGATTTTGAAATTAATTGAACAGCTGTGTAGCTCAAGTCACTGGCGTTCATACATTTAACACACGATGTTGACGACACATTTTCATCTGATAGGCCTAAATGTAGTTTGGGTGTTTTAAAAAACATTGAAATTAAAAAATATTGACTTTGTAATATAAAAAAACATTGTTTTTGTCATGAAAGCACATTGATTTTGTAACAAAATATTAAAAATACATGGCTTTAGTTTCTGTCCATTGGGGCTGTCCATAAATGACGTCCACATATCGGGGGGGGAGGGGGGGTCATCAACCATGTGACAATGTGTGACAAGGGGGGAGGGGGGGGTACATACTAATGTGACATCCACATTCACACTCCATATTATTCATTTCTTTCAATTTTCAGGAAAAAAAGTTGGCGTTATATAATTTGTATGAAAATTGATTATCTTTTAATGCAGAATTTGGGTGGTTTTCAGGGGATTTAGGGGACTAAAAAATCAAATATCCCAATCCCAGTTTTTCCAAATTTGCATGAACAATTTCATGGGGGAGGGGGGGCGGGTTAAATATTGGCTGGATTGTGACATCATTAAAGAGGGGGGGTCATCATATCTGTGACCAACTCGGACAAGGGGGGAGGGGGGTTCGATATACCCTAAAATTGTGTGACATCATTTATGGACAGCCCCAGTCTGCAGAATTTTTGATTCCGTATTCGGCCAGGCTTGCATCAGATTCCGGCCGGCCGTAAAACACAACGGTTGTCGCATGTAATATCACTGGCGCCATTGAATTTGTAGGTTGCCAACGCTCTGGTGTTTCTACAATTGTTTTAGTGCCGAGTCTTTAATTACAGGTCGATCGCCATGTTGAGATTTCATGAGATGCATAAAGTTTCATTTCGTAAGTTATATACCGATATCGATAGGCTATAACTACAAAACTATCGAGCCTTCCAAGGCCAAATAATACTATTGGCAAGGGTGTAGGATCAAGAAAGTTGTTACAAAATGAAAACAGTTGATTTCCAACAGCTATCAATGACAATGGAGCAATATTGATAGAGCAAAACATACCAAAATTCACGTTTATCAATGATGATTTAGGTCTAGGAATGGGTGGTATCGAGATACAACCTTGGGCCTAGCTCTATTCTTCTTACCAGATTGTATGAATAGGCCATGTCCTATTCAATTTATTAGTTTTAGACAATATCTGGAGGTCATTAACCACTCTCCAAAGAGGCAATTACTGAGGCCTAGGGCCCCATGCTAGGGTCTGAATACATAATAGGCCTACCTGATTGATGACATTGAGTTCATAGTGTTGTCTAAATGCTAGGCCATCAAGTACCTAGTGGCCTATGCTAAACATAATGCACGTTATTTCATTAATTTGGGAATATCTTAGTACTAAATGCAAAGAGAGCGAATAAATATACTCTAATGGGTTTAATAGCTGGATGCATACACCTAGTATACACAGTGTGGTGGTATAATAACGAAAAGTAAACCATCAACAAACATTCAGTATCCAGCTTACCTATGTAAACACTCCTTAGTTGTCATCGTCTTTTTCAGCATATCAAGGCATATTGGGCACATTAATTCACTGTGCAGGCTTCGAGGAGACACCGCTATTTCAGTGTTGTCAGTGATTGCAACTTGTGGCTCACGATTTAATTGATAAAGTGATAAATTCCACTGATTTGATCCATTCTCGCCTGGAGTAGCCATTTTTGTACACAGTACACACCAGCAGGATGTTGGCTCCCTGGCTCTCTGGCTCCCAGGCTCCCTGGCTCCCTCTCTCAAACGTAAATGTAGGGGAGCCAACAATTGAAATACAAATGTTACTATGTGCGATGTTCGAGCAGCATCTAGTTTGCAATCAGCCTGGTGTGTTTTTTCTTTGGTTGGTAACAGCTCATTTTAGGCATCGTTACGCAGGGAGCCGGGGAGCCAGAGAGCTGGGAGCCAATTTTACACCGTCACAGTAAACTCCATGCACTGACAGCCGACAGACGAAGAGACAGCAACCTCGGAAATTGACCAATCACAGACGAGTATTGAACAACAAAACAGAAAAACGCGTATAATGCGAAACAAATGAAAGATAAAGAAGGCTGTGATCAGCCATTGTAAATTCGCTTGTGATTACATTGCAAAGTTAGTAAATACAAGTAAAATAAGGAAAACACTGTTTTTTCTGCTGTACAATGGCTTCGGAGGAACCTAAAGTGGTCGAAGCTGAAGCTGAAAAAGTTACTTTGGAAGTGGTAAGTTTCAGATGTTCATATTAGTATGAAAGCTCTTGCTACCTAGGCCTAGGCTGGGCTTTGGTCCCAGACCTGTGGCCTTGAGAGAATTTGCGTCTTGTACAATGTTAGGTTAGATTTCACTATCCTAGACCACTAGGCCCTGTCTGACGGTAAATATGTATTATAGAGAACTCTCCTATTTGGGAACTTTTTTTGACGAAAATGCTGGAATGTGTTTCATTTCTATGTATTAATTATTTAAACGAGAGCATATTTTGACATTTTCGCATGGTAGGCCTACCATTTCTGTAGGCCTAGGCTACTCACTCCAGGTCCGAGGACGGTGAAAAGTTTGTATTCAGACTGTCATTTTGGATTGCAATGTTGCCCAAACACCCACACGCCGTCCACTCGGCTATCCCTCTTATTATCATTTCTCTTGCCGATTTTTGCTTTGTGATCTCAATTAGGTGATTACCTGACCAAATAACCTAACACGGTTCGATTCCGTAGGCAATAAAAACGGGGTTGGGATGGCGAAATAAACACATAGCAACAACGTTCACAAGCAGCTGGTCATGGCGCTAGTTTCTGACATGAAATGGCTGTCAAAACGAAGAAATGTTAATAAAGTCGTACCTTTATATTACGGGAAAACCATGAAAACGACCTTAGAATCGGAATGTGTCACCATTTCTGAATAAAGTAGTGACGTTATTATTAGGAAATATCAACATTATAAATGTGTCCCTTCGAATAGGCGAGTTCCCTATAATACAATAATTACCCGGCATAATTCTGGTCTCTCAATGGCGATAGGATATAAATGGCAGTAGGCCCCTAGGCCTGAGATTAATTACTGAAACACTCCACATAGGCCCTGTGACCCTAGGACCTTTTGGCCTTGGCAGTTGTCGTGAGACTTATTGAAAGTTTAATTGAAAGCTGGGTAGTGTATGCTGCTGCTGTTGTAAGCTCTTTTGTTGATTGATTTTCTGTGCTGTTTCTTTTATGCCCAGGCCCATGCCAAAGTTAGGGGTGTAGACCTTGAACTGTAGTTGTATTGACTGATCGTATACATGTAGGCTTACTGCAGGTACAGTTAACAGCACAAAAATTGAAAAATGTATTCAGAGTCTTTAAGACAATATTAGTTGAACAGGTAGTAGTTGCCTGCAAACTTGTACCAGGAGCTCTGTGAAGTTTGAAGGCAATTACAATCTGTTCGACTAGTATTGACTTGGGGACACTGAAAAAAGTTCCCAATTTTTGTGCTGTCAAGTGTACCTGGGCTTATCCTAGAACTGAATTAACAAACTTAAGGGTCTAATTTGGGCTACACCGTACACTTAGCGTAGTCTAGCCTTCATTACGGTTATCCTTTTTGTTGTTCAGGACTGGGGCAATGATAAGCTGCAGAAGGCACAGCGACAGATCGAAGAGAACCAGTACGACCTTGAAGCGTGGAGCCTGTTGATACGCGAAGCCCAGACGAAATGGATCGTCGACATGCGGCCGTTCTTCGAGATGCTCGTGACCGCGTTTCCGAGCGCGGGACGGTACTGGAAGATTTACATAGAACAGGAGGTAAGCTAGTGGTTGACAAATGAGTTGGGTAAATTTTTCGGTAATTTTGTGGGTAATTTTACTGTGACACTGAGCATCGCCGACGCCCTGGTGGCCAAGTCAATTATCGCTAGCGGTAGTAACTGAAGTCACCGTTGGGCATGGGTTCGAGTCCCGCATAAGGCATGGGTTTTTGTGAACGTCCTTTCACCTATCATCACTTCATCGTTTCATTATCATCCGCTCATTCGTACCCCCGTATAACCTAGCTGTTGGTGGGGTCGTTAAGCAACATTTAGCCCCCCCAAAAAAACTGAGCATCGCCAATTGGTGTTTGATTTTTTATCTTTCGGTGTTTTCTTAACGATCTTGTTTATATCATTCAGAAAAAGTTGCGGGAGGTTGAGAATTGTCGGTTTTTATAGTTTTTAAACTCACTTGAATCTGATGGTTTTTGCGTGTTGTTTGATAGGGGTGGTGCTGGAGGGGGTGATTTTAGTTGGTTAGGTTGGGGGGGTAGCTTGATGCCGTGGTTGGGGAGGGGGGGGGGGGGCTGCTGGAGGGTGTAATATGTCCAGTAGGTTAGTGGGGGAGGTTGGGGAAGAAAAACATTAATAGACGTGCTCAGTGTCTCTTTAATTTTACCATTTTGTGTTACTTGGTACCAAATGGTCAATGCAATGGTCAATGCCAAATGCTAATCAATCTGCTGCAATGCTATTCGGTAAATGAGACACCTAGTGGCAAAGCTTATAACTAAATTACAACCACTTCCATCCCTCCTGTGTATATAACTCGAATCAACTACAGTGGCCATCTTTTTCTACAATTCTTTTTTCTTCAGGTTGTGAGAATTCCTTTCTCCTACTTATTACATGCCGTAATTATTCTTCAAATACATAACAGTATGTTTGTTTGTTTTATTTCGATGAAAAAACTAATTTTTCCCATGTTATTCTTTTCAGATGAAAGCCAGAAATTTTGAGAAAGTTGAAAAGGTATGTGTCAACATGACCGATTATATGTTATCTTATTCCACTCGTAATGCCTCCAATAAACACAACAATATATATGTTGCCATGACAACAGTATGGTATAAAATAAAAGCGTTCCATGTTAAATTGCAACGATGCAAAGCAGTTTTCATTCTCGACGACAACATCTGTGTTAAGAACTCGGGAGGTGGTTTTATCTGACGTCGCGACGTTAGCTGCGGTCATTGTAACGTCATTTCAGTCGACGTACTCGGAGTATTGTATATCAAGTTCGATCTTTTAAACTTCAATATTCTTCAGCGTACCCGCCGCCGACCATCTTTACAAGTTTTTTTCATAGTTTCCCTCTGTAGTCTAGGCTAATGCCGGGATGGTTCCTACAATAAGTCGGCCATGACCGCTTCCTTCCCACTATCCTTCCCATTATCCAAGAACCTTCATCCCATCATCTCATTACTCATCCATCCGACGCCATTAGATCCGCGCTATTGTAACAGTGCGTCGTTAAAGCAAATGTAAATAAAAATATTCTTCATCGTATTCGTTTTACTACGGTAGACCATACCTAGTTGCTTGGGTCGTACTTTGTATTCATCTACCGGTAGTTAATTTAATTTCAACACTTGGGTATTTTCTTTTGCATACATAATATAGGCTGGACATTTTTAGTGACCGTCTATGGAAATGGTTTTTCGAGAACAAAACTTCGAGTTAGCTCCATTTTAAAATATTTGACCTGTAGTGACGATGAGTTTTGGTTGTTACTAGAAACAATTGTAGCGAAGAGAACTCTTGTGAGACTTCTTTTTAATTTGTATTATAAATAAGCTCAAGTACACCTATATTATTCTGAGATGATATAGAACGTTCAAGAATTCAGGTTAGCTGTGTCACATTTATTGACAAGCTAGGCTCAAAGTTTATTCTTCACATGATTTAATATAAATCGTAGAATAGAGCTTTGACTACTCGATGAAAAATGACGTTACAATCTTGATCTAACCAAGCTCGATAAAATGTTTCTCCGTCCGTTACAAGGACAGCTGATCGACGTGTCATAAACACGTCCTTTCTAAGTAACCAACCCGTCCTACCGTGTCACATTTATTGTGTAGTTGACGAGCTAGGCTCAAAGTTGTTTCCTCCCATAATTTAGGCCCAATTTAAATCGTAGAATAGAGCTTTGACTACTCGATGAAAAATGACGTTACGATCTTCATCTAACCAAGCTTGAAAGAGAAAATGTTTCTCGATACCGGCACGTTCAATGTCTGTTACAAGGACATCTAATCGACGTGTCGTAACACGTCCTTTCTAAGAAACCAACCCAACCTACCGAGCGTACGTCAGAGAAAACCACTCCCTGAGTTGCCTTTAATGACGTTCCTCGTTACGAATGCGGTGGCGTGATTGACGACGCCACCGTTCCCGCGGCGACGCGCGGACAGACGGTTAGCGCCGTAAGTCTCGCGATCGTCGGCGGAACACGGGCGGTGGCGCGGGTGAATGCGTGTGGGAGTACGAATGATTTGCATTTTCAGAAACGGGATATTGTGAACGGTTCACGATGCCGCGCTTCGATCGAGTCGTGCTCATTGTTTAGTATCGAGCCCTCTCGGTCCTTGAAAGCCCGTATTTTATTCATTCATTTATACTCCATTTTAAATTTTACTTATAATACATTTGTACGCATTTATTCATCATTTATACATTCCTCCGTATATCGTCCATGTAATTTAAACATTATTTGTACAAAACCTTGGATGAACGCTCTTTTGTCATATCAGTTTGATGGTAGGCTGAGGTCTGAAATAGCCTCTCTCTGTTGCTCAAGTCCGGTAAAGCTTGCTTTAGAAACAGAAGTCACCGTTGGGCGTGGGTTCCGAGTCCCAAATAAAGCAAAGGTTTTTGTAAACGTATTTTCACCTACCATCATCACCTGTTCACTTGGTACCAATTTATGATTTGTCATAAATACATATTTATAGGCCTACATCATTTATGCAGGCCTATCATTTATAGGCCCCTACATCATTAATTTATATACGTCATTTATACAAAGCTTAATAAATCATCTTTCTTCAGTTCGATCATATTGAATTTTGTTATAATTCTGTAAATACAATTACGAATGTACCGAGCGGTATCGTAAGCCCGTTTCACGCTATTCCGTTTCACCCGTCTCTACTTACTGTTCTCGCTGTTGTCTCTGGGGATCGCTTATTATCAGATCCCGAACCCGATCGGTCGCTCTGCGTGACCCGTAACTCGTGTCGCGGTTCATACGATGTGTCGTGGACGCCAATAAATGTGCCCCGCCCCTTTGTTACGACACCATCGCATGAACTCGCTTCACTTTTAGGTTATGTTCGATATTTTGAGGTTATGTACGTACGAGTTACCGTACTGATTTGTTGTGATTGACGGTGATGCGTTCCCGCGTTACGGGACGTCTTTTCGAGTGTGCATTTTACTCGCTTTACTTTTAGGTTATGTTTGCTATTTTGAGGTTATGTACGTACCATTACCGTACTGATTTGGTGTTATCGTCGGTGATGCTTACATGCGTTATCGGACGTATTTTATGGTGTGTACATCATTCGAAAACAAGTAAACGTTGGGTAAAGACATGTTTCTTCGATCGCTACGTCTGTTATTGTCGTTTGTTTTCTGCCGACAAATCGGAACTGCCGTCAGCTTTTGGCAGTCTTTATCTGTGTGCGTGGAAATGAATAACTGTAGATAGTATTTACAAATTCTATAGTTAAACTAGTTTTAAAGGTTAGATTTTTTATGACTCCTTGGTAATTAACTACGGTTTGTCTACAGGAAGGTCAACCGTGCAATCTTTCTTGGAATCAATGTTGTTACAAAGAAAGTGTCGAAGCCAACCTTACTGCGGATGGACTATTGTCATAGAGTAATGAAGTTTTTCTAGTATCGTCCTATAATGGTATTGAATTGTAAGATCCTAGGCCTAGATGTACATTGATTTTTCCTTTCAAGTTCAGTATTACGTCCTTATTTTTGACCGCCGTAATCCCGTTGATAGTAGGCTAATTTGAAACGTTACTATTTATTTATTCATTTGTCCTTTACAGTATACATTGTTTGAACGTCAGTCACAGATTTAGCTATAGTAATAACAACTGGTCTTAATTATTTCTTATCTAATTAATTATTATTTTGGTTACTAGGCCTAGTTTGTTTTTAATTTCGGGAACCATAATTTTGTATAAAGCTTCAACGTTTGTTTGTTTAATAAACAAGTAACTTTTCCCCAATCTTTTTTACTAGTTACTGTTTGTTTTTTCGGAATTTACGACGGCTTAAATCACAACGACATGCTTGAAAATGTCAGCGAGACCGCCATCTTGTATTCGGTGGAGGCAAATTTTAGGTTAGGATTAAGTTGATATAATATAAATACTTTTTTTTTAGGCACAGGTTTTGATTCAAAAATCAAGATTCAAAGTTCAGATTTAAGAATCTGAATCCCGTCTTGGGCCTACGTGACTTGATGTGGCTCCAAATGTACTTTCTTCTTTATTTACGATTCTTCTTAGTTACCAGTATCTTTTTCTAAATAATTGATTAATCAACTACAAAACTTTTTTTTTCTAGAATTTAGCTCAATATTATCATTATTTTTCTGTACCATTCACTAATTTGTTATATTCGTTATTTTTTTCTATTCTGTGTCCATAGGCAACCTTCTTCAAAAGGCAGAGTCTTTATTTTAAATGAATAAAGAATTTATATATATATGTAGCACTACTAACTATTAGGTTATGATAGACCAAGTACACAAATGATAGGCATGTATGTAGTATGTACATCATATGTAACAATAGGGGCTATTGGTAGACAGATTCGTTGTTGTCGATAGTTATTGATACGTAGTTTCAAACATATATGTTAATCTCTGCATAATTTAAAAAATTGATCTATTCATAATCTTCCTATTGTATTGGAAATAAGCAAATAACCTTGTCGTTGAGGTGCCCTAAAACAGCACAAATCAACACAAAATGGAAATATCTATGGCAAAAAATGAATTATATATTATTAATAATTCTTGATGTAAAGTCACTTTATGACTCTTCAATATAATTTGTATTTATTGTATCCATTACTGTACGTCTTAATTATAATTATTAGAACTGATTGATGTTTAAATCGCGACAATCCTGATGCAAGTAGGCCTAAATAGAATCGTGATCCAGTAAAATGTCTAACGCGTTGAGAAATACGCGTATTTTATATGAATAGTTGTATTCATATCGCGGTGTTCCGTGTTTTGAAAGTGAATTCAAGAAGTTTGTGAAGAATGACGAAGAATATGAATCTTTCAAAGGTACGTACTTGATGATTTGTCGTTATAATTTGTTTTTTTATTTCTTCACCAAACTCCATGTAACAATGTTATTTGTTGTTTATTATGACTGATGTCAACAGGCCGTGAAACGAAACTAACTTTCAACCCAGAGTTTCACTCATTTAAAAATAACTTCCTGTCTGTTTCATTCGGTGAAGGCATTGCCGTTGAAACTGAAGTCAAGGTCAGGCGTGGGTTCAAGTCCCATATAAGGCATGGGTTCAAGTCCGTTATAAGGCATGGGTTCAAGTCCATTATAAGGCATGGGTTTAAGTCCAAGTTATAAGGCATGGGTTCAAGTCCCGCATAAGATGTTGGTTCTAGTTCCACACTTAAGACGTGGGATCGAGTCCCACATTAGGTGTGGGTTCAAGTCCTACATAAAGTAACTATACATCTGTTATCTGGTTATATGTACCCCCAATAGCCTAGTGGTTGGTGGGGTCTTTGAACAGTTGATAGTCGCCATCAGAGCCCAACCGAAAGATTACATTTCAATAAAATTTCAATGTAACGTCAACGTGTGATCAGTTAATAATATATCCAGGCCTAATTCGTTGTTTTGTTTACAGGTTTTAAAGAAAGTGGTACCAACACGTTACTCCAATACTGATTTAAAATTAATCATTCATGTCCAAGAATTATATTAATAAATGTAACGTGTCATGCATATTGAAGTTTACCGATGAATCTGCACGTGACACTTCTTACGTACCAACAGCTTACCTCGATGACCGAGATCCTGTAATTCGTGTGACAGTTTCAATTGATTACATTGATTTTTACAGCAATAGCCATTTCAATTATTGCTTTTTGTTTTTGAGTATTGCTTTTTGTTTTGCGGTTACGTTTTCTTTACATTTTTTTTCAATTCGAATACAGTGCACTTTAGATCCGGTTGTACCAACTGATTGTTAGTGGATTAATCGATAGTTAGTTGATTAACTTGTTATCACTTTTGGTTACGCATGTTATTTTCGTACCTTAACTGATCGTTAAAGGATTAACACTTGAGACCAAGATTCTTGAAACCGGCTGTTGATATTTTTTTCTGGGGACCAGAATAAAAAAAATCTTCCAAGTTCAAAACTTGCTGAAGAATCTATCCAACGTGTATTGAGCTACTCGTGATATTAGACAAATAATACATTTTTGTTTCAATTTTCTCACTTATTTCTGCCCCTAATATTGACCAACTCTATCGTCTGTGTGCTTTATGTATACTATTTACATGTATGAAATAAAGTAATACTAAATCGTGTTGTACTTTGATTAATAAATGTTATTGTCTCTCCCTACGACGTCTAGATCTATTTATTTACCTCGTCACGGTATTTCCGTTCCTACGTCTTCTCTGTCCAAGTAGAATAGTAGCGTAGTGCCATTGATTGGTGATCACTTCGAAGAAGATAGGTGTAGCTTGTTGGGCTATCTTGATTAGTAATAATGAAAACAATAATAATAATAATAGAATGTCTTTATTTATCGTATATAACAATGTCAGTACAGTTAACAAGGGCAAGGTTCAGTCAGTTGACCGTTCTTCCAGCTAACCTCACCTACGAGACAGGGACGTCGTTGGGGGGGGGAAGGGGGGCACCAATCGACACTTGGCCCACCAATAATTTATCCGTCTTTAAAAAGATATATGTCGATCTACGAATAAACACACAATAAAATATTTTCCTGGGAGATATCGTGAAAATAACTTGGAAAATGTCCGTAATGTTGAAATGAAATATTAAAAATAACTTTGGGAATGTCCATTCTAGTTCAATTATTAGACTCCAAAACTGCTTGTAGATCACCAAAATCACTTGAAACATTACCATATTCCAAAACATTTCCACGTAATCTCTGCTCTATATATGAATCTCTGCGGGGCTTAACTTGCGGCTGGAGTCCAGCTGGGCGGTCATTTCATTCTTGTAACCTGCGCCCCCTCGATACACACATCCTAACGACGTCCCTGATGTCGGAATGTGAATCATTTTATTGATTATAATTTCTGTGGACTAAACATGTAGTGTGGAAACAAGTAATTACAATGTTAAAATTTCAAACACAGTTAATCAGTCTACACAACTTCTAACATCATAGAAAATGTTTTTTTTTCTTAAACAAGTTACACACGTTTAATTTAAAACTCTAAAATAAAATGAATAAATCTGATGCGTTAATTCCTATATGAAAATACTAATTTAAAGACAACATATTCTGACACTAGATTTCAATCAATAATGACGATCTGTATGTCCTAATTTTGGAGAAAACTAGAAATTAATTTCAAGAATTTCAGAAATTATTACCAGAAATCCTCAATACATCTGGGCTTGCCAATGCAACCCTCAATACACCATGGCTGGCCAACGCAACCCTCAATACACCAGGGCTTGCCAACGCAACCCTCAATACATCTGGGCTTGCCAACGCAACCCTCAATACATCTAGGCTCTCTGCCAGCGATAAGTATAGTTTAGATAAGTGCAAGTATAGTTGTACGTATTATGTGAGGTTATGTAAGACCACCATCGTACAAGTACGTTACAGGTATTGCTCGAAACATTTCGGGCGTGAACGTTTCATTCCACCTCGGGAGAACGATGTGACTGTTCCCTTACCAACTCTCTCCTTCTCTTTACTTTGTTGTTTCTCTATCACCCAGTCCTCTTTTTCTTTCTTACCGTCTCTACCTGTTTGATAATCACCCTCTCATGTATCTATCTATCTTCATTTGCTCTCTCTCCCTCTTTCTCTAATTGTCCATTTTTCCAACTCACACTCTCTCTCCCTCCCCTCCCCCTCACCCCCTCACCCCTTGTTGCCCTGTCTCACTGTTTCACTTTCTTACCACTTTGTCACTGTTCCCTCTCGCATCTTGTACCCTTTCTACGTCTCTCTCCCTCTCGCATCTTGCGCCAAATCTCCGTCTCGCTCTTACTCTCATCTCGCCCCCTGTCTCCCTCTCGCTCACTCTCATCTTGCACCCTCTCTCCATCTCTCCCTCCCTCTCATCTGGCACCCTATTTCTGTATCGCTCCCTCTCATCTCGCCCCCCTATCTCCGTCTTGCTCCCTCTCATCTCGCCCCCTGTCTCCCTCTCGCTCACTCTCATCTTGCACCCTATCTCTCTCTCTTGCATCTTGCACCCTATCTTCTCTCTCTCTCTCTCCCTCTCATCTCACCCCCTATCTCCGTCTCTCTCTCCCTCTCATCTCACCCCCTCTCTGTCTCTCCATCTCTCTCTCTCTTGCACCTTGCCCCCTGTCTCCGTCTCGCTCTCTCTCACGATTGTTTGGCTCCAGTTGTTCCAGCGTTGTCTAATCAAGGTATTGAACATCGACCTCTGGAAACTCTACCTGGCGTACGTCAAGGAGACCAAGGCAACGCTACCCACGTACAAGTAAGTCAAGTTGTGGCAATTCAGGGGTTAATCAAAGTTTCAAAAGTGCACCACCGTAATTTCAACAGCGTTTAAAAATACAGTGAAAGCTGTATATGTCGTTTTTTAAGGGAACAGGAGAAATAAATGATCCATCCAGGGAAATTTAACATTGATTATTCGGGAGTAGATTGGGACAAAATAAAAGAAGCGGAAAAATGATGGATCCGGGAACGATGAGTACAGGTTTCACTGTATTTACTTGTAAACATTGATGAAATTGTGTGAAACTGACAAAACAATTTTACACAATGTATTTACCATTTTTAGGATATATTATGTTATAACTACGAAGTGAATTATGAATACAGACTTCCTCCCCAAATACCCTAGCTGTTGTTGGGGTCATTGAACTGACAGTAATCAACTGAAAACTACGAGCATCAACAGATACTGAATTTACATACAAATAACGTCTTAAATTTATTACTACCGTAGTATGATGGTCCTTTTTTATATTCAGTTTAACGACGCACTGTTATGATAGCGCAGATCTATTGGCGTCGGATGGATGATTAATGAGATAATGGGATGATGAGATCAAGGTTCTTGGGTAGTGGGAAGGATAGTGGGAAGGAAGCGGTCATGGCCGACTTATTGTAGGAACCATCCCGGCATTAGCCTAGACTACAGAGGGAAACCATGAAAAACCCCTGTAAAGATGGTCGGCGGCGGGGATCGAACCCGCCCTCGTCTCCCGGATCACATGAAGCAATGAACATAAAACTTAAAGGATCACATAAATCACATAAACCACTGCGCTGCATGTGCCGGTTATGATGGTACTTGAAACTAGTTTTTAGGGGGACGTACTCACAGCGTAACAATTTTACGACGTTACACTGTCGTAGGAACATTCTGTTCGAACATATTGTATTGCAACTGCTTCACAATATTCAGAGAAGTATCTTATAGAATACTGTCGATCCATAATGAACATTCACAATATGTAACTTGTTATTTGTATGTAACGGTACGCTGTGAGGTAAGAATCGCCGGCAAAAATATCGAGTGTTACTTTTACATACAACTGATCTTTCCACTTTTATAACATTTGACTCCACAGCATTTTTGACAAATATTGTCTGCATCTTGTGATGTATTTGTTGATTTTGTTTCTTGCACGGTTCAAGTTTTATCATTTATTTCGATGAATACTCAACTCTTTGCCCTGAATGTGTCCGTATCCTCTTTTTGCTAGTTTATTTATAAATCTTGTAAATGCCATGTATTCAAAAAAAAATATATATAATTATATTTACCGGTAATTATATTTATTTATGTATTCATTATGATTGTACAGGTGGCTCATTTGATATTATTCAACTACATTATCACATTTTAATAAAAAATCTGAAATCGTCGACATTTTCTGCGAACGTTCCCCGATTTGGTTCCATTCCAATTCCTCTCTAGAGTGGATATTTCTCGGGCAGTCGAGACGCAGCTTTGGCAGTCAGGTGCGGGTTCGAGTCCCGCCCAACTCAATTTCACCGTACTCGGAAAAACGGATATTTTTTTTAGATTATTTAGAAAACCATTAAAAAGATCTTTTCTTTAGGGTATGTGATAGTTGATTCATAGATTTTTCTCTTGATTGAATGCCTCACAATAAAAGTATTTGAAACAATAAAACCATTTTGTTTCCGCTATAAATGTTATAAAAGACCATCTAAATATAAGTAGGCCCTATCTGTGCGATAGATCGGAGAATAGGTAGTGAATTAGTAACCTGGCTGTACCGTTGTTGAGAAGATCATACTCATGGTGGAGAGCCGTTGATACGTAGAACACAGTGCCGCCCCGGTGGCCAAGTCAATTATCGCTAGCGGTAGTAACTGAAGTCACCGTTGGACGTGGGTTCGAGTCCCGCATAAGCCATGGGTTTTTGTAAACGTCCTTTCACCTATCATCACTTCATAGTTTCATTATCATCCGCTCATTCGTACCTCCGTATAACCTAGCTGTTGGTGGGGTCGTTGAGCAACATAAAAAACAAACAAAACAGATGGATAGATAGAACACAGAAATGATTTAGAAACACAAGGTTTCAATGTTTCGGCTATTGCCTTGGTAGTACTAGTACCTAGTACTAGTACTAGGTAGTACTGTGACCAAGGCAATAGCCAGAACGTCAAAATAAAATCTCGTGTTTGTACAAATCATCACCTCCGTGCTCTATCAACGGCTCTCCACCACGAGTAGGCCCATCTATTATGAACCTTGGTAAGCTGCCGTTCTTTCTTCCTTTTTACACAATTCATATATTAAGCCTCGGGCTATTTGACTGAACACACAAAAGTATTACTGTTGTACTGGCAAAGATTTAGTTGGGAGACGGCCTTTTCGCGTGGGTACGAGTATAGGTGATTTCAAGTATCGAGGTAAGCTGTTGGGTTCTCCTTTGCTTCCCGTTATCGTATTCAAGTGGCAGTCTGTATATGTATGAAATATAAATATTGAGGCATGGAATTATAGCAGTATTAAATAATTCATGTTAAATACTTGATGATTAATTGATAATAATTGATAATAAATAATAATATTCACCAGCATTATTATAAACGTATAACATTAGCTATTTAAAAAATGGCATCTTATTAAAGTATTAGTCAAATTTGATATCGGCATCAATTTAAATACATTAGCGTTGGAAACTGTTTTCAACACATACTTAGCTTGAGTAGTGAACGAGTTGTGAAAAGACCGTACGTAACATATTGACGTCAATTTGCCCCACATTATAACACTACTTGAACTGTAAAAACTAAGAGTACAGAAATAATTATAAAAACATCGGTAGGCCTAGTTGGTAATCGTGATACAACTTCAAGGATTCAATGAACTTTTGAAAGGTAGGCCTAATACAAGGTAAAATATTCGGAAAATTTAACACCTATACAAACTTGAACGGTAATATTTGTGTTGATAGACGACCTGTGGATACTGTAAAATGAGATATTTTTTTAAAAATTAAATAACATTTAATAATACAAATCACAATAGGGCCTTCAAATTTTGTAAATTTCAATATGTAGCAAAAGTACTTACGTGGATGAAACGAATAAAAACCATGGTTGCCGTTCAATATGAAAATTGCAAATGATATCGAATATCGATCAACATTTCAATTATCAATAGATTTATCAAATGAAAATAGAGAGAGAAAGTTTTTATTTATAAAACACTGCCGCTAAAACGGTTGCCACACGGACACGGTATAACAAAATGTATAAAAACAATGCATTATTATAAAGAAAATAAGAGAAAGAATTAATAATGTAAAGGTAATAAGGGTAATACAAAAGAACAATTGCAAATATAAATTGATAACACTGAAGTATGAATAGGAAATTGAATAATATGTTGACCGTATAAATATAATATTGAATGGGCAAAAATGCGAGAAAATTTGTGTCACGATTCTCGATTATTTAATACTGTTTCATTTCATTTTACACCCATTGTACAATGATATACAGAAATATATTCGACTCTAGGTAGTCAATTGTAGAAATTATTCGAAGTAAGCTTGCTATTCTCACTATTATCATCAACGAGTCATTAGTTAGTTGGTGCTCGGGTTTAAAGGCACGTTGACAGCGAGGTCATTTAGCGCCTATGTTCATGTCCGTGTACTTTGCCATAGTTGTCAACGTGTGTGGATGTTTCAAGCATAATGAGGGAGCGAGATAGAAAGAGCTAGAAGAGTAAGATAAGATGATATAAAATGAAATAAAAGAAGACGATAGATGAAGAGAAAAGTGTCAAGAAAGTCATTAGAGAAATCATTTGTGGTAAGCTTACTGTGACCTTGCCATTATATCCATCAATATCCATTTCTTCGTATCACTTTCTTCGAGTTACCTTTTGTTCTATAATTATTCACGTTTAATCAATCAATAGTTTATTCTAGAAAATAAATGTAATAGTGTAATCAAGTCAATCGATATCATTCCAAATTATTTGTTGAAAATTCAACGAGTACAAAAATATTTTCTGATGCTCTTGTGTCACTGGTATTAATTACCAACCTGTATCAAATGCAGTCTATGAAAAAGGTCTATTCTATTCAAAAAAAGAAATCTGTCGAGGTAAGCTTGCTGTGTCCTCTCCATTATATCTAGGACAATAGCTACCTACGAGGAATACGCAACTGACAGCAACGTTGTCTGGATCTATGAAACTGATTACGTAAGCCACCAAGATTGACTACTCAGGCATTCAGCTAATTTGTAGGTGATCTAGGCGGCGATGTTTCAATGTTACATGGACTACTCAGGCCATCAGAGCCTTGTAGGGCCTGTAGCTAGCGTATAGGTGATCTAGGTGGCATCAAGGGTTCTTAGCACTGGAGATGATCGTCAGCTGGGAGAAGTCCAAGTTTTGTATCCATCGTAGATAGCTATAGTCCTAGATTATATACATCAATAAATGTTATTAGAGTCATCATTCGAGGTAAGCTTGCTGTTTTCTTTCTCCCTCTTATCCATCGATAAGCCGGCGCAAAATAACCTAGTTGTTGACGCGCACTGAAGCCCTAATATTCATTCATTCTATCAATAAGTCATTCGAGGTAAGCTTGCTGTATCTTGTTTATATCGCATCCATCGATAAGTCGTTAGAGAAATTGTTCTAGGTTAGCTGTTGCATGAGTTCCCGTTTGACTCATTAACTGCTGATTCGTACCTTCAAATAATCTAGATGTTAGTGGGGTCGTTGAGCAAAATTAAACAAAATGGGGAAAAGATGAATGTACTTCAAAGCTATAATTGCTATGAATGTAGAGTGAAGGCTCTACGCACCGTTCCCGGATCTATCGTTTTCCTGCTAGAATCGTTCATTTTGTCCCTACTAAGTCCAATGTAAACATAAAATTTTCCTGCATGAATGGCCTTTTTTTCTAGTCTCTTGAAGGACGTTAGATAGAGGTTTCACTGTATTGTAATTTCTTGTAACAATTGGTACGGTAGTGCCTAATCACTGAAATCAAGGTCAAAATGCTAGGATTTATGTCAATCTTGTACAGTGAAACCTCTATCTATCGTTTTTCAAGGGACCAGGAAAATAAAACGATCCATCCAGGAAATTCAACATCGATTATATGGGAGTGTGGTGAGGAAAAATGAATGATACAAGCAGGAAAACGATGTTAAATTTCCCCAATGTTAAATTTCCCTGCATGGATGGTTTTATTCCTGGTCCCTTGAAAAACGATGGATAGCAGTTTTACTCTATATACAATAGACGGAGAGTTTATTATGACCAATATTTCATTTGCGGTTTGACGTAGAAGCAAGCATAGAAGCGTTTCACAGCAGAAGCAAGCGAAAGTCGAAAACACGTAGAATCAGATCCAGCCCGTGCTTGCTGTTGCTAGGAGACGTCTATTTTTTTATATTTTTCATTGCGTTCAACGACGCACTGGTATGATAGCGCAGATCTAATGGCGTCGGATGGATGATTGATGAGATGATGGGATGATGAGATGAAGGTTCTTGGGTAATGGGAAGGAAGCGGTCGTGGCCGACTTATTGTAGGAACCATCTCAGCATTAGCCTAGAGGCCCTAGACTACAGAGGGAAACCATGAAAAACCTCTGTAAAGATGGTCGGCGGCGGGGATCGAACTGGGTTTGGAATTTCCCTCGCCTACCGGATCACATGAAGCGAGCGCGTTAACCACTACGCTACATGTGCCGGTACATGTCTCATTGTTCTGTATAAGTTGCATATGTGGCTACAAACCCGATCATGCGCACAACGCAATAAACGTGTAAGATAGGCTCGGGAAAGAGACATATAAAGAGACATATATAAGCATTGGAGACAGCCGCGTGCACGGCCAATGTGCACGAACACCGTGTATGACGGTGTATGAGGCAGATTATCGTCACCTAGAGAAACTTGTTGAAATCAATTTAGAGATAAAACACTAGAGATACATTTTTTCCTTTCATTTTTTTTCGTTGGGTAGACATTGTCTCAATGTTTACCACTACACTTCGCTACTGGTTGTATAACAACTGAATAATGGTAAGAACTTAAGTAATTCGTAGCCTCAACTTGGGGACGCTGAAGAGTGTATTCCGCTACCTTCTCACTGTCCTTCCCGTTACCCGAGAAACCTTTATCTTATTAATCATCCATCCGACGCCATTAGATCTTCGCTATCATTGCAGTGCATCGTTGAACCCAATATATATATATATTTTTAATAACATCGA
Source organism: Brachyptera putata (assembly GCA_907164805.1). Lineage (NCBI taxonomy): Eukaryota > Metazoa > Arthropoda > Insecta > Plecoptera > Taeniopterygidae > Brachyptera > Brachyptera putata. The sequence goes on from OU015475.1 coordinate 4,600,802, forward strand.
AACTTGATACAAAATCATTGTTCCTCAATTAAGGCTATGGATGGAAGATGAGATCGTTTGACCACAAGGGCAATCTTGCCACCCCAAAGAATAATTAAAATATGACAACTCATTTAACAAACACATCAAATCTTGAATAAGGTAGTAATTTTAAGGTTAGAAAACAATTCAAACATTCACAGTGGGGAGAAAAGAGTTTGAATCTTCTCATTGTCTTGATCAAAGTGAAAAAAGTGTAAACTTGTTGATGTTGAGATAGTGAGGATGCATAAACCCAATGAATTTAATTTAAACTAAACGTAAAATAAAGTCTGATATTTGCCGCTAACGCGATGCGAATGTTTCCGTCAGGGAGAAGATGGCGCAAGCGTACGACTTCGCGCTGGACAAGATCGGCATGGACATCTCGTCGTACTCGATATGGAACGACTACGTCATGTTCTTGAAGAGCGTCGAGGCGATAGGATCGTACGCCGAGAACCAGAAGATAAGTGCGGTTAGGAAGGTAAGCTACTGAAGAAAAGTGAGGTTAGGAAGGCAAGCTACTGAAGAAAAGTGAGGTTAGGAAGGCAAGCTACAGAAGAAAAGTGAGGTTAGGAAGGTAAGCTACAGATGATAAGTGAGGTTGGGAAGGTAAGCTACTGAAGAAAAGTGAGGTTATAAAGGTAAGCAACAGGTATACAAGGTATAGTGATTCAAAGTGTTGGATGTAGGACCAGGGTCCTATAGCCATTGAGTTGCTATAGCGGAGAAAAAGTAAAAGTAATATTTAAAAACATGTGAAAAATGTCAAAGAAGATTGAGAAATAAGAATTATTAAATCTGAAAGTTCTTTGATAAATGTTTTTCTAATATTTCCTCATGTTTCAATATATTGGTGACAGTGCGATACCAACGTCTGACTCCGTTATGTTACAACGTATAGGCGTTGTAAGCGTTATAGACCCTATTTTTCTCAAAATTCACAATGGAGAGTCCAGAGAGTTTCTAATTTTTGTCGTGTTTTGGGCCGAAATTGCCTCATTTCCATCGTGTTTTGGTCCAAAAGTGTCTCTAATTGCTTTGTTGCGTTTTGGGTCGAAAGTATCCAATTCACTTCATGTTTTGTGCCAAAATTGTCGAATTCCGTCATGTTTTGGGCTAAAAGTATCTAATCTCCGTCATCTTTTGTTCCAAAAAGTGTCTTATTTCCTTTGTTGCATTTTAGGCCAAAAGAATCTAATTTCCGTCAGGTTTGGTTCCAAGAAGTGTCTAATTTCCGTCACGTTTTGGACCAAAAGTATCTAATTTCCATTACGTTTAGTTCCAAGAAGTGTCTAATATCCATCATGCCTCACGCAGGTGTACCAACGCGGCGTCGTCAACCCGATGACGAACATCGAACAGCTGTGGAAGGACTACATGGCGTTCGAGCAGAACATCAACCCAATCATCGCCGAGAAGATGGGGCTGGAACGCAGCCGGGACTACATGAACGCGCGGCGGGTCAGCAAGGAGTTTGAGGCGGTGACGAGAGGGCTCAACAGGAACATACCCAGCGTACCGCCGACAACGCATCCGGAAGAACTCAAACAAGTACGCTGGCGATCATTCATTTCATCATTTATTGATTACTTGCTATATAAAAATGCAGCAATATGGCTATTGTAGCCATTTTAGCCATGATGATCTCATTACAGTGAAACCTCTATCCATTGTTTTTCAAGGGACCAGGAGAATGAAACCATCCATGCAGGAAAATGTAACATTGATCATATGGGAGTGGGGTAAGAAAAAATGAATGATACAAGCAGGAAAACGATGGATCTGGGAACGATGCTTAAAAGTTTCACTGTACAAAGACGTAAAATTAGGATTCATCGCCCCTTTTATGTCCACTCCTTTGTCTCTACCCTCCCCACATTCCTTATCATGTAGTACCGTAGTCACCACTAAAAGTGCTGAAAATCGTTTCGGCGATTGTGCTCCAGTCGACAGTAAGACGGATGCTCTAGGAGTGTGTAGCGATGGTAACTTCGGTTATAATGAAATGGTTTTGAATCTCGCGAAGTAACTTACTCGGGACGTCTTAAGTATCTCTTAAGTCGATGAGTCAGCAAGATGGCCGCCATCAACAAGTTCCCTTGTGGCTTGTGTAAAGAAAATTGCACAAGCAGGCAATATTCCATTCTATGTAGAGGCAAATGTGGCATGTACCACCACCTAAAGTGTTTACAGTTAACTCAAAAACAATTTGTCACTCTATATCCTGATGATAAGGCTAATAAATGGCAGTGTTTGAAGTGCCCATCATCCAGTGAGGTTAAGGATGACCTAACAGGGGTGCATCGTGTGTTCCGTCTGTCGTTCAGGTCAATACCGGGATGGTTCCTTAACAACAGGCCACGACCAACTCCTTCCCACTATTCAAAAACAACTAATAAAATAACCTTTCATCTCGTCATCTCATTTGCCGACGCCAATAGATCGTAGTCATCAGTAGAGTGCGTCGTTAAAACCCAATAACAACGTTCAAGTACAGCGAACAGTTGTACACTCTGAGTAAAGTGTTCAATCAACACGTCTGATTGTTTGTTCCGCCCGCAGGTGGAGTTATGGAAGAAGTACATCGGCTGGGAGAAGGCGAACCCCTTACGAACGGAAGACGCCACCCTCATCACGCGCCGAGTCATGTTCGCTTACGAGCAATGTCTACTCTGTCTCGGCCATCATCCGGACGTGTGGTACGAGGGGGCTCAGTTCCTAGACCACTCCTCCAAGCTGCTCACAGAGAAGGGGGTGAGTAGGGGGGGGGGCAGACCAGAAGACGGAGAGTGTAGAATCTAGGACTATAGCTATCGTACCGGTGGATAGGCAACAGTGTTCCACAGCTGTGAAACCAACCATATAAGATCAAGTATGTGCGGTTATCGCGGTACAAATCACATTCATTCCTTATATATTGCATTACGCATTTAACGTAGAGTTGGAATTATATATGTCAATTTATTTAAGTCAAGGGTCAAGACATTCCTCTTGAAGAATACATTCTACAGTGGAACCTCTTTAATACGTTTTTCAGGGGACCAAATCGAAAAAACTTACTAAAGTGAAAAACTTACTAAAGAAACTATTTAACATGTGGGAGCATATGGATGGGATCAAAACTAAAACTTACTACAGTGAAGAATGTACTAAAGAGAAACTTACTAAAGAGGTTCTACTGTATAGAGTTTCGCTGTGCGTTTGTGCGCCAGGCTGGTTCGAGGACATCCTGAATTTGTGCGGCATTCTACGGGAGGGAGGGGTCGGCCGAGCGCTTTTCTGGATTTTTCGGCGCGTGATGATTGGGTCTTCCCATCGGCTGTAGGCGGGGGGCCGTATTACGCCAGTGCGTAATGGCGTGAGGGGTACGGTCAGAGGACGGGAGGGCGTTGACGCACAGGAGAGGATAGTAATAGGGAAGAAGAGGAAGAAGAAGTTGGAACTGGCAGGAACAAGAAGACTGCCCTATAGGAAGTGGTGGAAACACCCCCTGTCCCAATCTAATTGGTTACCTGGGTTTGAGAAATATAGTGAAACCTCTATCCATCGTTTTTCAAAGGACCAGGAAAATGAAACGATCCATGCAGGAAAACGATCCATCCAGGAAAAGTTAACATTGATTATATTGGAGTGGGGTGAGAAAAAATGAATGATACAACCAGGATGGATCCGGGAACGATGCATAGAGGTTTCACTGTATATAAATAATTTATAAATTTTTAATTACTAGGCAAACGCGGAATGTGCGTTGTGAGATGAGCGAAACTCTACACACCTTGATCATATAAAATGAACTTTATCCGATGCCAATGGATCTAGGTGGCCGTGAATTTGACATTGCAATATTTTCCCACTAATATTTCTATCTTTTCTATAAATAAAAAACATGTTTTAAATTATTTTCTCCGAAACAGCTGGTCCGAATTACTAGCCAATTTTTATTAATGTGGATCATTTCTATGTTCACATTTGAGGAAAATTTGAATTATATTGGAGAGATTTTATTTTTCAATGTTTTCCGCCCAGCCTAATCTTATGGGGTTTTTAAAAACTTTGGAATGATGTTTCTCGAAAATGGTCCAACCGATTTGACCCAAAAACTATACACTTCTAGCTTGGATGAGTCTGCGTGGACAGAAAAAGTTTCATGTCAATCGGTCAAACCCTGCGACGCCCAACGGCCTAACTTAGGTTGAGAGCGATAACGGGAGAACGGTGAGTCGGATCGAGACCGGATTGGTACCAGCAGATAGGTATTGACGAGACGAACATTTCGTCGTTACACTCATCTCGTTGTGACACTCCGTTCCTGCACGGCAACAGAAACAATGATTTACATTGTTTCAACATTGTATTCCCCATAAGCAAACTCCAAATCTTAATTGTCGGGGAACGAAATTTCTTATCGACACTGGGTAAGCAGTGGTGAATAGATGGTCTCAGACTACACGCGTGGTGTCAGTTGCGTCCAAGTCTGATGCCAGGTTCTCTCGCGAGAGTCAAACCGCGATCGACCGAAGTTGTAAAAATCAATGGCCTAACTTAGATTAAGAGCGATAACGGGAGAATGACGAGTCGGATCGAGGCTAGATTGGTACCAGCAGATAGGTATTGACGAGACGAACATTTTGCCATTACACTCATCTCGTTGTGAAACTCCGTTCCTGCACAGCGACAGAAACAAAAATGTATCATTGTTTCAACATTGTATTCCCCATAAGCGGACTCCAAATGGTGATTGTCGGGAAACAAAATTCTATATCGACACTGGGTAAGCAGTGGTGGATAGATGGTCACAGACTACAAGCGTGGTGCCAGTTGCGTCCAAGTCTGATGCCAGGTTCTCTCGTGAGAGCCAAACCGCGATCGACCGAAGTTGGAAAAATCGATGGCCTAACTTAGGTTAAGAGCGATAACGGGAGAACGGCGAGTCGGATCGAGACCAGATTGGTACCAGCAGATAGGTATTGACGAGACAAACATTTCTTCGTTACACCCATGACGTTCTGGATATCCGTTCCTGCACGGCGGCAGAAACAAAAGTTTTCCATTGTCCCATCGTTGTATTCCCCATAAGCAAACTCCAAATCTTCATTGTCGGGGAACGAAATTTCTTATCGACACTGGGTAAGCAGTGGTGAATAGATGGTCACAGACTACACGCGTGGTGCCAGTCGCGTCTGGATCTGATGTCAGGTTCTCTCGCGAGAGCAAAACCGCGATGGACCGAAGTTGCAAAAATCAATGGCCTAAATTAGGTTAAGAGCGATAACGGGAGAACAACAAGTCGAATCGAGACCAGATTGGTACCAGCAGATAGGTATTGACGAGACGAACATTTCGTCGTTACACTCATCTCGTTGTGACACTCCGTTCCTGCACGGCGGCAGAAACAATGATTTAACATTGTTTCAACATTGTATTCCCCATAAGCAAACTCCAAATCTTAATTGTCGGGGAACGAAATTTCTTATCGACACTGGGTGAGCAGTGGTGAATAGATGGTTACAGACTACACGCGTGGTGCCAGTTGCGTCCAAGTCTGATGCCAGGTTCTCTCGTGAGAGTCAAACCGCGATCGACCGAAGTTGGAAAAATTGATGGCTCAACTTAGGTTAAGAGCAATAACGGGAGAACGGCAAGTCGGATTGATACCAGATTGGTACCAGCAGATAGATATTGACGAGACGAACATTTCGTCGTTACACCCATGACGTTGTGGATTTCTGTTCCTGCACGGCGGCAGAAACAAAAGTTTTCCATTGTCCCATCGTTGTATTCCCCATAAGCGAACTCCAAATCGTGATTGTCGGTGAACGAAATTTCATATCGACACTGGGTAAGCAGTGGTGAATAGATGGTCACAGACCACACGCGTGGTGCCAGTTGCGTCCAAGTCTGATGCCAGGTTCTCTTGTGAGAGCCAAACCGCGATCGACCGAAGTTGGAAAAATCGATGGCTTATCTTAGGTTAAGAGCGATAACGGGAGAACAACGAGTCGGATCGAGACCAGATTGGTACCAGCAGATAGGTATTGACGAGAGGAACATTTTGTCGTTACACCCATGATGTTGTGGATCACTGTTCATGCACGGCGGCAGGAACAATGATGTAACATTGTTTCAACATTGTATTCCCCATAAGCAAACTTCAAATCTTGATTGTCGGGGAACGAAATTTCTTATCGACACTGGGTGAGCAGTGGTGAATAGATGGTCACAGACCACACACGTGGTGCCAGTTGCGTCCAAGTCTGATGCCAGGTTCTCTCATGAGAGCCAAACCGCGATCGACCGAAGTTGCAGAAATCGATGGCTTAACTTAGGTTAAGAGCGATAACGGGAGAACAGCGAGTCGGATCGATACCAGATCGGTACCAACAGATAGGTATTGACGAGACGAACATTTTGTCGTTACACCCATGACGTTGTGGATCATCGACCCTGCACGGCGGCAGAAACAATGATTTAACATTGTTTCAACATTGTATTCCCCATAAGCAAACTCCAAATCTTGATTGTCGGGGAAAAAAATTCTATATAGACACTGGGTAAGCAGTGGTGTATAGATGGTCACAGACTTAACGTGTGGTGCCAGTTGCGTACGGGTCTGATGCCAGGTTCTCTCGTGAGAGCCAAACCGCGAACGACCGAAGTTGCAAAAATCGATGGCTTAACTTAGGTTAAGAGCGATAACGGGAGAACAGCGAGTCGGATCGATACCAGATCGGTACCAACAGATAGGTATTGACGAGACGAACATTTCGTCGTTACACCCATGACGTTGTGGATCATCGACCCTGCACGGCGGCAGAAACAATGATTTAACATTGTTTCAACATTGTATTCCCCATAAGCAAACTCCAAATCTTAATTGTCGGGGAACGAAATTTCTTATCGACACTGGGTAAGCAGTGGTGAATAGATGGTCACAGACTACACGCGTGGTGCCAGTTGCGTCCAAGTCTGATGCCAGGTTCTCTCGCGAGAGCCAAACCGCGAACGACCGAAGTTGCAAAAATCGATGGCTTAACTTAGGTTAAGAGCGATAACGGGAGAACGGCGCGTCGGATCGAGACCAGATTGGTACCAGCAGATAGGTATTGACGAGACGAACATTTTGTTGTCACACTCATCTCGTTGTGAAACCCCGTTCCTGCACGGCAGCAGAAAAAATGATTTAACATTGTTTTAACATTGTATTCCCCATAAGCAAACTCCAAATCTTGATTGTCGGGGAACGAAATTTCATATCGACACTGGGTAAGCAGTGGTGAATAGATGGTCCCAGACTACACGCGTGGTGCCAGTTGCGTCTGGATCTGATGTCAGGTTCTCTCGCGAGAGCCAAACCGCGATCGACCAAAGTTGCAAAAATCAATGGCCCAATTTGGGTTAAGAGCGATAACGGGAGAACGGCACGTCGGATTTAGACCGGATTGGTACGAATGAATGTAACGTTGTTCCGTGTGCCTCAGGACGTGACCGCGTCGAAGCTGTTCAGCGACGAAGCCGCGTCGGTGTTCGAGCGCGCCACGTCGTCGCTCCTCAAGAAGAACATGTTGCTGTACTTTGCGTACGCAGACTTCGAGGAGGGACGGCACAAGTACGAGAAGGTGCACCAGATCTACGGCAAATACCTCGACATAGACGACTCGGATCCCACCCTGGTGAGTTCATTACCTACACGCTATTGGTCAATGTCACCGAGGGGTTAACGACTGATAAAATCTGGTGTACAATTTTTTTTTTAATCGAGAACCAAAAAAATCACGAAAAATTAAAAAAAAAAAACGAGAAAAATAGAAAAATCTTGAAAATAAAAAATAATACAAAAAATCGAGAAAATCAGAAAAATCAAAATATTGTGGAAAATCAGAAAAATCACAAAATGATATTTTTTAAAATATTTTGTATTTTTTAATATTTTTTTATTTTTTTAATATTTTTTTCTCACCGGCACATTTAGCGTAGTGGTTAACGCGCTCGCTTCATGTATTCCGGGAGACGTGGGAAATTTCGAATCCAGTTTGATCCCCGCCGCCGACAATCTTTACAGGGGTTTTTCATGTTTTCCCTCTGTAGTCTAGGCTAATGCCGGGATGGTTCCTACAATAAGTCGGCCATGACCGCTTCTTTCCCAGTATCCTTCCCACTACCCAAGAACCTTCATCTCATCATCCCATCATCTCATTAATCATCCATGCAACGCCAATAGATCTGCGCTATCATGACAGTGCGTCATTAAACCCAATATAAAATATGTATATATATTTTTTTCAATCGAAAAAATCAAAAACACAAAAAATCAAAAACACAAAAAATCAAAAAAATGAAGAAAAATAATCAAGTTGTCAACCCCTCGTTTATCACTATCAGATCCACAGCAAATACCTCTCCTTAGACGAGTCATAGTGCGTTGACGCGTAAATACGTCCGTCACGTTATTCATCCCCCGCGTCTTGTCCGCCAGGCCTACATCCAGTACATGAAGTTCACGCGTCGCGCGGAGGGCATCAAGTCGGCGCGGACCGTGTTCAAGCGAGCGCGAGAAGACCCAAGGTCGCGCTTCCAGGTCTTCGTTGCCGCCGCCCTCATGGAGTATTACTGCAGCAAGGACAAGAACATCGCGTTCAGGATATTCGAGCTCGGGTTGAAGAAGTTCGGAGATAATCCCGATTATATACTCTGCTACGTCGATTACCTCTCGCATCTCAACGGTAAGAATTAGAGACATGTTAAAATAGCAGTTGCTATAAAAGCGATGAAATCTAAAAGTGCTTCAATACATGTTTTTCTAGTATATCTTCATGTTTCAATACATTTGATGTTGTTGATCATATTTTTTATGAAAAGCAACAAATCGTTATAAATGTCTGATTCCGCTATTTTCCAACGTATTTTTGATATAAACGCTATAATTTTCTGCGAAATTATATCAGTTGAGATGTAAAAGAGTGAAGTCAGTTAGGAATTTCGAAAACCAAAAAGCAGCTGAAAATGCAGGCGCCAGATGAGGCGTAGAAATAACCAGGTGGTGCACACCATTTTTATGAAAATATCGATTGATGTGTTTCTCTTGTATGCAATTGTACGTTATATAATGGTTTTATCAGTACGATACTGTTGTTACGCTACAAAACACGGTGTTTCAATATAATAGATTACTACCGGTAGGCCTACTTTACAAATTCAAAATGCTATAAAAAAAATATATATACTATATTTACATGTCTCTAGTAATAACTAATAGTTTTGTACGCTCTTGTGTTTTGTCAACAGAAATTGTTGACGTTTGATTGAGAAATCAATACCGAAGCAGAATATGCCATGTCAAAAATCTTTCGGAATTATCGAAAATTGCTACCCCCGTGGCTCAATCAATTATTGCTAGCGGTGGAAACTGCCCAACTGCCCATTCCAGAATTGGCATGGGCCAATTCCGACGCCATTAGATCTGTACTATCATAACAGTGCTTCGTTAAACCCAATATTAAAAAATATACATATGTCATCGTTGGGCGTGGGTTCAAGTCCCGCATAAGCTATGGGTTTTTGTAAACGTCCTTTCACCTATCATCACTTCATCAAAAACTGATATTTAACTAAAATCGACTCCCACTGACTTTTAACGAACTGTAAATAGGCCTAGTAGAGTAACTAGGAAAACGACATATATGCGTTGTTAGACGAGCGAATAGTAATAGTATGGGTAAAAACTGCTTCGATTGCTTCCAATTTAGTACATTTTATGTTTTTTTCTTCAAAATGGCTGACCCGATCAAGCTGAAAATTTCCAGAAATGTGTATCAAAATGTAATTCAACTTGATGCAAAATTTTATTTTTTTGGAAAATAAAAATTATTTTCTTTTTTTCCCGCTGGGTTATTTTAATGGGTATTTTTGAAATTTCTAAAATTCATAAAAAAAAAAGTTAATCCCCAATAATGCCACAAAACTATACAGATCTAAGTTAGATGAGGAACCATATTGAAAAAACGTTTGAAGTTGATAGCTGTGGCCGTTTGACCTGTGGAGAACCGACAAAAAAAACATAGAAACAAACAAACAAACAAAAAAAATCATAAAAACAAACACCAATTTTTTTCAGTAAGTCAAATTGAATCCTCGCTAAAGCTCGTCTAATAAGTTCTGGGATGATGAACAATTCGATGACGTGGTGGGTAAAAGAAATCTTTGTCGTAATCAATATACTGACGTTGTTTGCGTTCTGTTCCAGAGGATAACAACACCCGAGTCCTGTTTGAAAGAGTCCTGTCTTCCGGGAGCCTGGAACCGGAGAAGTCGGTGTAAGTAGTCTGCGTAACTTGGGGATAGAGATTAGGTAATCTATCAGTACGATACCTATAATCCGTCAGTACGATAGCTTTAATCTAGGGGTGTACGAATCCATGTTTTCCGAATCCACTTTCAGATTCGGATTTGGTCTAATATAAAAGATTCAAAAAATTTAAATCTTGGGCTATTCCCAGACTGTAGAATATATTTTCAAGTTCAAAGAACAATAATTGTTCGATTCGAAATATCAATCCATAAATATATCAGCTAATCAGACATTTATGTTGATACGACATATAGATTCGTGTCGATATATTAATACTATAATTGTGATTAAAGTTTTCACTTTGACTTCCTTAATGCGAAAAATATCATGATTCAATTATTGCTGTGATTGTTAGACTTGTGCTGCATAGAATGTTTCAGGGGTAATTATGAGAATGTTGAGATAAGATTTTCACTTCCTGGATCAAGTGTAACTTGATCAGCAGTGTCGTTTGTCCCATTATTAAAAACAAAAGATAGTTGAAAAGATTCGGATTCCGTAAATTTGATGAAGATTCGGTTCAAAATGAAAAACATGGATTCATACAGCCCTACTTTAATCCATCGGTACTATAGCTATAATCTATAGATACGATAGCTTTAATCCATTGGTACAATAGCTATAATCCATCGTACGATAACTATATTCGTCGGTGCGCTAGCTATAATCCATCGATACCGTAGCTATAATCCATCGATACCGTAGCTTTAATTCATCGTTGAAATAGCTTTAATCCATCAGTACGATAGTTTCAATCCAAGTTACTATCTTGGCTATAATCCTAGATACGATAGCTGTATCCCAAGATCAAACCCGATATACTTGTCTAACAATCCACCGCCCGCTTACAGCGACATCTGGAATCGGTTCCTGGAGTTTGAGTCCAACATCGGCGACCTTGCGTCTATAGTCAAGGTCGAGAAGCGTCGCAGCACCGTCCTCGGGCAGATCAAAGAGTTCGAGGGGAAAGAGACGGCGCAGCTGGTCGACAGATACAAGTTCTTTGATCTCTACCCGTGCACGGCGGCGGAGCTAAAGTGAGTACGGTCGACGGTAGCGGTAGCAATTGGTTGTAATTACGCCTGCCTTTCGATTTCGATGTATTCCATCGATTCTGTATTTTAAGACTTTGATTCGATATTGAATTGGCGTCTTTGATATTCGATGGATTTGATATCGAAACATTGATCGGAATTGATTGGAAAATTGTGAATAGCACTCGAAAATGAAAAGAAGTGATATCGATTTATAAAAAATGGATTTAACTAAAGAACTTTTCTCCTCGAAACACCACCCCAGTTAGAATTCAGTCAATTTCTTTTTTTTAATATATATATAGGCCTATATTGGGTTTAACGACGCACTGTAATAATAGTGAAGATCTAATGGCATCGGATGGATGATTAATGAGATGATGGGATGATGAGATGAAGGTTCTTGGGTAATGAGAAGGCAGCGGTCATGGCCGACTTATTGTAGGAACCATCCCGGCATTAGCCTAGACTACGGAGTGAAACCATGAAAAACCCCTGTAAAGATGGTCGGCGGCGGGGATCGAACTGGGTTCGTAATTTCCCTCGCCTCCCGGATCACACGAAGCGAGCGCGTTAACCACTGCGCTGCATGTGGATCAACGAGGGTTCACTATATTATTTGTGCCCACAACAATTGATCCATCGAGTTCACCGAGTTATGCAACCCGCTACGTCCTCAGGTCGATCGGTTACAACGAGGTAGGCAACCCGTCCGTCAAGAGCTCGTTCCACCCGTCCACGAGCTGCGGCGTTCAGGAGAAGGAAGACAGCGCGGCGCTGAACGTCCCGCGGCCAGACTTCAGCCAGATGGTGCCGTTCAAGCCCAAGACGTCCACCGTGCCGGGCGACCACCCCGCTCCAGGTACGTTCAACCACGGCGGTCTTACATACGTTCAACCACGGCGGTCTTACATACATTCAAACATGGCGGTCTTACATACGTTCAACAGCGGCGGTATCACTGTACGTTCAAACGCCATCCTCTTAACGTACGTTTAACCACGTTTTTTTTCACCGTACGTTCAACCGCCATGGTCTTGACATAGGCCTACGTTTAACCGCGACAGTCTTACTGTTCCTTCGGTTCCGACATTTTCAATTGATCCGATATTTCAGGATTTGGATTCGATGTTTTACGATTTTTGTTTGATATCCTGGTAGGCCCTTCGATTTTTGTTCAGGATTTGGATTTGATAATTTAGAACTTGGATTCAATATTTCATAACTTGGATTCGATAATTCAGGACGTGGATCCGATATTTTAGTGCTTGTTTATTGTATAGGCCTAATAGCCATAATACCATAGCCTTCACCTTATAAATATTATATAAATCATATACGCCATTTGTTTCCACTATAAATGTTATGAAAGTCCATCTGAACTCAAGTATCTGTGCAGTAAAACCAGAGACTAACCCAGCCTGGGAGGCGGGTAGTGATTTCATAACCTCACCGTCTCGTTGTTGAACTCGGAGTAACGTGTTCATGTTTGTTCAGGTGGCGTGTTTCCTACGCCGCCCGCCGCCGCCCAGCTGTGCACGATCCTTCCTCCGCCCGCCTGTTTCCACGGCCCGTTCGTCTCCGTCGACATGCTCATGGACGTCTTCTGCAAGATACAGCTGCCAGACACCGGTCAGTTCTCAACGCATCTACTCTCTCTCTCTCTCTCTCTCTCTCTCTCTCTCTCTCTCTCTCTCTCTCTCTCTCTCTCTCTCTCTCTCTCGTGAAATGTTATCACAGTAGACCCTCGTTAATCCAAAATCAAAGACACAAAAAAAAAACGGATTAAAAATGTTCCATTGTTAATTTGCGGCTCTCAAGATTCGTTGGTATCGAATGAAGTTCATTTTATATGATCAAGGTATATAGAGTTTTAGATTTTACTTCCTAGATATCTCGCTAGTAACTGCCTAGTAACTATAATTCCACTTTCCACATCGCGCATTGCAAACATCATCCATGATATTAATTCTTGTCGTGTTTGCAGTGCCCGTGCCAGCTGGTGACGGGGAGGTCGACACGAAGCAGTTTGACCTTGCTTTGTATGCTTTGTTTGACCTTTGTTTGGCTTTGTTTGACCTTCTACGCCACCTAGATCGCCTATATAAACAAGGCCTTAGCAGTCGATCTTGGTGGCTTATGCAATCGGTTTCATAGATCCAGAACAACGTTGAGTTGCGTATCCATCGTAGATAGCTATTGTCCTAATTGTAACCAAGGATTTTGCTATGCACCTAAAGGCTGGTTCCCACTTCTTACATCGCGCATTGTGAACATCATCCATGATATTAATTCTTGTCGTGTTTGCAGTGCCCGTGCCAGCTGGTGACGGGGAGGTCGACACGAAGCAGTTTGACCTTGCTTTGTATGCTTTGTTTGACCTTTGTTTGGCTTTGTTTGACCTTCTACGCCACCTAGATCGCCTATATAAACAAGGCCTTAGCAGTCGATCTTGGTGGCTTATGCAATCGGTTTCATAGATCCAGAACAACGTTGAGTTGCGTATCCATCGTAGATAGCTATTGTCCTAATTGTAACCAAGGATTTTGCTATGCACCTAAAGGCTGGTTCCCACTTCTTACAACGCGCATTGTGAACGTCGTCCATGTTATTAATTCTTGTCGTGTTTGCAGTGCCCGTGCCAGCTGGTGACGGGGAGGTCGACACGAAGCAGTTTGACCTTGCAAGGTCGGTGCACTGGATCGTGGCGGACGGAGCGCAGGCGGGAGGTGCCGGCGCTGAACATCATCCATATTATTAATTCTTGTCGTGTTTGCAGTGCCCGTGCCAGCCGGTGACGGGGAGGTTGACACGAAGCAGTTTGACCTTGCAAGGTCGGTGCACTGGATCGTGGCGGACGGAGCGCAGGCGGGAGGTGCCGGCACTGAACATCATCCATATTATTAATTCTTGTCGTGTTTGCAGTGCCCGTGCCCGCCGGTGACGGGGAGGTCGACACAAAGCAGTTTGACCTTGCAAGGTCGGTGCACTGGATCGTGGCGGACGGAGCGCAGGCGGGAGGTGCCGGCACTGAACATCATCCATATTATTAATTCTTGTCGTGTTTGCAGTGCCCGTGCCAGCCGGTGACGGGGAGGTTGACACGAAGCAGTTTGACCTTGCAAGGTCGGTGCACTGGATCGTAGCGGACGGAGCGCAAGCGGGAGGTGCCGGCGCTCCTCTCGACGCTAAGAGGCGGCGGCTGCGGCTAGAACAGGTACGCAAGGTACTTACGTAGAGACGGAGGAATTTATACAAATATTTTACAAGGATAGGCCTATATATTTTAATATGAATTGTGTAAAAGGGAAAGAGAGAACAGCAGCTTACTGAGGTACATAAGTAGAAATGGAGGAATTTATACAAATACAAATACTTCACAAGGATGGGAATAATAATCTAGGAATAAGTTTTCATTTATTATTAATGTTCCTCTGATTTTCGCCTGGCGGTTATTTCGTTCAGAGTCCGTGGAAAAGGTGGTAGTGAGAATCTTGAGTTTGTTGACTCTCGTGAAACCTACCTCCCAGCACTCATGTCCAGTACATTTTGTGTCTATGTTTTTGTGCTCTGTCTTATGTTTTTCCTCCAACCTGTACCCACCTCATTATTTCTCATGACACTAGCTTCTCCTACAATGTATCATCATCCATCTCTCATATCGTCCATCTCTCATATCGTCCATCACAAAAATATATTCTTTCACAAGGATATATATTTGTATATAAATTGTGTGAAAGGAAAAGAGAGAATGGCAGCTTACCGAGGTTCACAAGTAGTTAGGCCTTCTTATGATGGAGGCCGTTGACAGAACACAGAGATGTTTTACACACGAGGTTTTGGCTGTTGCCTTGGTCACAGTAGAGTAACTACTCTACTGTAGAAGGCAACAGCCAAAACGACTAAAATCTCGTGTGTTTTTCATCTCTGTGTTCTGTCAACGGCTCTCCACCATGAGTAGGCCTATCTACTTGTGAACCTTGGTAAGCTGCTGCTCTCTCTTTACCTTTCACCAAATTCATATAAACAATACTTCTACTTGCGTTCTCACTTGCTATCTTACGTGTTACAGGCGGATAGTGAAGATGACGAAGTCCAGGGAGCACCACCAGTCAACGACATCTACCGACAGCGACAACAGAAACGCGTCAAGTGAACGAACGCGACCGCGCACGAAACAAACCAAACGAACTATCCGCGGTCGACGTCGTTGTTATTGTGTCCGTTACGAGGAGCGTCGTTCGAGTGTACTGGCGTTGACTTCGACGAACGTAAACCCCCGGGTCTTGTTAATCTACGTTATGACTGTGGTTAGCGATCACCCAACCTAACTGGCGTATCTTTAATCTTCTTTTAATGAATATGTAGAAACATGATTTATTAGGGGTGTACGAATCCATGTTTTACGAATCGAATCCGAATCTACTTTCAGATTCGGTCTAACATAAAAGATTCTAAAATTTCTAAACTTGTATTTTAAAGTATTTTTAATGTATTTTCAAGTTTAAGAACAATTGCTGTAATGGTTAGACTTGTGCTGCATAAGATGTTTCATGCAGGGGTAATTATGAGAATGCTGAGATAAGATTTTCACTTCCTGGATCAAGTGTAACTCGATCAGCAGTGTCGTTTGTCCCATTATTACTAGGGTTGCCAGTTGATATTCGATATATCGATATGTATCGATAATTGAATGTGTTTTTAGTATCAATATATCGATATAATCGATTGAATCGATAATCAACGTGTATTTCATCATTTTTATGTGATTGTTTAGTGTTTACTTCCAAAATTATCCAATGAAAGAATGAGGCGTGAACATTTCTGTAACACGATTGGTGGACACTCTTGTTGTTCAAAGTGAACTGCTTGTCAATAACTTCAATGTTGGAAGTGGTGTGATTTATGGTGGTAGGAAAGAGAGGAAGGGGGAGCTGACACTGCTATAATAACTCTATGGGTCACATGCTATTCAAATTGATAATCTATATAATAGAAATATATTATCAATCACTTCAAGTTGATTATCGATACTTATCTGAAATATCGATTATTTTTCTAGTTGATTATCGATATGAAGCCAATGATTATCGATCATGAAATTAATATCAAAGGGCAACCCTAATTATTACGCTTCACAATGCATGTTGAAAAGATTCGGGTTCGGTAATTTTGATGAAGATTCGGGTTCGGATTCGGTTTGAAATAAAAAACACGGATTCGCACACCCCTATGATTTATATGTGATAATATTTTATATTGAATAAGATGACACTTCTAAATTTTACACTCATGTATATATATATATATATATATATATATATATATATATATATATAAATCTCGTATGTCTAAAATATCATCTCCGTGTTCTTTCAACGGCTCTCCACCATGAGTAGGCCTATCTCTACTCATAGATCTCGGTACGTTCATTCATCATGTATTCATTTATATACACGGTATATGAATTGTGTGAAAGGTAAAGAGAGAACAGCAGCTTACCGAGGTTCACAAGTAGATAGGCCTACTCATGGTGGAGAGCCGTTGATAGAACACAGAGATGCCCCGTATAATCTAGCTGTTGGTGGGGTCGTTAAGCAACATCAAAAAACACAGAGATGATATTTGAACACACGAGATTTTGACATTTCGGCTGTTGCCTTGATCACAGTAGAGTCACAATATATATATAAAGTAGAAATTGAGGATTTGACAGTTTGGTTAATTGATCACTTACGACATATCACAACGTACAGGAACGATGGCTCATATCAGTAATATTACGGTTTACCACATCAGTCACCTACGAAGTGAAGTTTTCGTAAATTAACTTCCAATCACTCAAGAAACAAAACAATGACCTGGACTTGATATCCTGTACAGGACACTGATCCCAATATCAATCCTCGTAGTGCGTCATTCGGAAAATTTGTCTTATCAAAAAGAAATATTGGGCGTTGGAAAATAAATGATAGTATTGGCCACGGTCTAGAATAGGAGAGGCCTTGTATTGAAGCTGTTTCGGCTGATACCAACAGCGCTGCTAGTTCCACCAATACCCGTGTGGAACGCTAGGTGTAAAAAGGCCAGTGGGCCACGAAATTCACGTCATTGTTGGCGGCAGAATGTCAGATCTCAGAAGTCAATTGTGACTGGCCTCTAGTCACCTAGCGTTCCGCACGGTTATTAGTGGAACTAGCCGCACTATTGGTACCAGCCTTCCAGTGCACGGAGATAGCCCTATACGATACTTCTATATTGTAGACCGTGGTATTGGCCTACCAACATGCCAAAAAAAACATTCTCGATTCTTTGCGTTAACCCTACTTCCTACGAAATACATAATATTAATATATATTTTTTAAAAGTAACAATTAGATTATTTTAACGATAACTTGTATATCTTAGAATTAAGAATAAAAGGGATATTATTTTTCGTTGTTGAATGAAACTATCCTGATAAAGCGAATACAATATGTTATTCAATATAATTGTGTATAATTTTAATTTCTGCGTTCGTTGATATTTTCGACGAGTGAAAGAAACGAAACAATGTTTGTGTAATAATGTGCGTTCTGAGACAAATGTAAGAAATATTCTTGTATTGAAACTTGAGTTAATTGTATAGTTTTAATCTAAGTGGTTACTGAAATGAACTGAACGATGACCGTTTGAAGGTCAGTTTTTAAGTGCCGTCGGGTTTGATTTAGTGAGGAAATAGTTTTTTGTTGATATCGTTTAGACAATTCGAGATATCATCAGTCTATTGAATGATGAACACAGGTTTACAGTGAAACCTGTATCCATCGTTCTCCAAGGAACCAGGAGAATAAAAACCATCCATGCAGGAAAATTCAACATTGGTTACTTAGGTATATGGGAGTGGGGTAAGAATAAATTAATGAAACAAGCAGGTAAACAATGGATCCGGGAACGATGTATAGAAGTTTCACTATACAGTGAAACCTCTACCCATCGTTTTTCAAGGGACCCGGAAAATAAAACCATCCATGCAGGAAAACGATCCATCCAGGAAAATCTAACACTGATTATATGGGAGTGGGGTGAGAAAAAATTAAGGATACAAGCAGGAAAACGATGGATTCGGGAACGATGCATTGAGATTTCACTGTAATTGATATATTTAAAACAATAAACATAATATGTAGGCCTACTTAAAAAATTCAGTGGACCCAAAATTAAAATTAAAATTGAGATAATTGTGCTTGCGTATCAAAACTTCTGTAGCGTTCAGAATTATTGTTTGAATTACAATCTAATTCGTAACCGAAGGCATCACTAGAATGTTAACATCTCTAACCAGTTCAAAGATATTAATAAAAAACTGATTGATCATTAAATCCAATCCAGACTGTTGTCAATAGAAATTGTTGTGCATTTATTTTATAAGAAGCAAAAAAATGTGAATTTTTCTTGAATGAATCTGTATTAAAATAAAGAAATTGACTTATTTGAGTATTTTCTCAATTACCCCACCAGTGTGTACGCTGAGCGTACTTAGGATTAACTTTATTTATGTCTTTTTTTGTGTGAAATTACCGTTGTGAAATTAACTGAACTGGCGTCTGCATACGTAGATAGATAGATAGATATGACTTTATTTACATTTACGTACAGATATTATACAAATTTACAATATATAAATTATAAAAAAGGGGTATTTATGAACCAACAATATCTTATTTGCAAAGTTCATACAACCTCAATACTATCTCAGTAATTGGACTATTTATCGGAGCTATGGGCATTAGACTAGAACAAGATTTTTTGTTGATTTTTGTAAAAAGTTTGTAATAGTGCAAGCATAGTTATTACTTACTAGGCAAACGCAGAATATGCGTTGTAAGATGAGCTAGATATCTATATAAAGTCTAATTGAATACCGGCACTTGTAGCGCAGTGGTTAACGCGCTCGCTTCATGTGATCCGGGAGTCGAGGGGAATTTCGGACCCGGTTCGATCCCCGCCACCGACCATCTTTACAGAGGTTTTTCATGGTTTCCCTCTGTAGTCTAGGCTGATGCCGGGATGGTTCCTACAATAAGTCGGCCATGACCGCTTCCTTCCCACTATCCTTCTCATTACCCAAGAACCTTCATCTCATCATCTCATTAATCATCCATCCGACGCCATTAGATCTGCGCTATCATAACAGTGCGTCGTTAAACCCAATATAAAGAAAATAGTATAATTGAAAACTCGACACAACTTGATTCAAATGAAATAAACTTCATTCGGTTGCTGTTGAATCTAGGGAGCTGTGAATCTATCTCTGCAACATTTTTCTGCTACTACTTCTATCTATTTAACAAATTAAAAACATTTATAATGTCATTTTCTTCCAAACGGCTGGTCCGAAAGGCATACAAATTTTTAAAATATATCATTTATGTGTTTATATTCAGTGAAATTTGAAGTACGGTAATGGAGCGATTTTATTTTTCAAATTTTCTTGCCCAACCTAATATTACAGGGTTTTTCGAAACTTTGAGATGGTATTTCTCAAAGAGGGTACAACTGATTCAAACCAAAAACTACACAGTTCTGAGTTGGATAAATCTGCATATACAGTAAAAGTTTCATGTCGATCGGTCAAACCCTGCGACCTGTGCAGTGCTTACAAAAAAAAAAAAACTTAGACAAAGCTTCGTAAGAGCTCGACCGTAAGACCGCATGGCTCGACCTAAAATGTTTGATCGAAACCCCTAAATTCATAGGTCGAAATGATCATGTTGGGAAGGTAAATTTAAGGAGGTACAATTCCAACATTGGCCGGTACTCCATTCTGGGTCGAGCCATGCGCCAGTGGAATAGCCTTCCACGGGCGCAGATGAAGTCTATATCATCTGTGGGACAACTCAACGTCTTACTTTCAACACTATTACCATAAATTTATTTTATTTTCTCATCCTTATTTTACTATTTCAATTTTCTACTATCTTTTTATACTTAGGTTAATTAGGTTATACTTTTAGATTAGTTCATCGTTCAACCTCCGGAAATAGAAGCCTCTGTAACAACTAAGGTATTTCCTAAGTTGGAAATAAATAAATACATACATACATACATACAAGAGTAGGATGGAAACCTTCGCTAACGCTCATCTAACAAATAAAATATTATAAAATTGACTCAATATTCAAAAGAGTCTTCCAGGATCCAAGTCAACTGCTAGTTAACTAAACATGTTATGTAAATGTTAAGGGAACTTTGTGACTGGTCAATTAAAGAATTACATATTGAATAGAAAAATGTGTACTTTTATTATCTATGATTAATACAATAAATATTCAAGCAATGGGATTAATCCTATGAAGGGTACAGCATGTATGAAAAGACATTTAAATTAAGTTATAAAAAATAAAAATACAATCTAGTAACAAGAACAATGATATTACAACCAAAAATACATATTGCGACATGAATAAAAATAGTCACTATAATTTAATTTAAACGATTGTAGGCCTACTAATCATTAATATATAACAAAAAAGTAAGCTATAAGAAATATATGATGCCATAAATTTCACGGGAGAGTTCACGGGAGTCGATTTAGCGGAATATCAGTTTTTTTGGTGATAACTTTAAAACGGTATGAGATATCGAAATTCCAAGAGAAAGGAAACATGGATATTTTCATTACCGTCAAGACGGTGTTTCTCTCATATTGCATAATTGTCAAGCGTCTACGGCTAAATTAGCACATTTTTGAACCGTGTACGCCTGACAATTATGGGATAAATAGTTATCACTCACACCATCTTGAAGGTATTGAAAATATCTGTGTTACAATCTATATTAGTATTTCGATATCTCATATCGTTCAAAAGTTATCACCAATAAACTGATATTCCGCTAAATATTCCGCTTGATTGTGTTTGGTCGACGGAAGAACTACAAACTGAAAAGGAAATCGAGTTCGGCAAGTATGAATGAATATGCCAGTTTCAAGACGCATCAACAACGTGGTTATATTGCGCCGGGGTTCATGGGCGTCGGCAGCGGGGGGCAAGGGGGTGCACGTGCCCCCCCCCCCCCCACTGGGGACCAGGCAGAAATTTATTTGAAAAATTGAAATTGCTTTTCTTTTAAACAATGATGTTTTTCGAAACTTTGTAAGTACCCACTGTACCGGTGACATATTTTAACATGTCTTGTTACGCGGGTGGTCATGAGTCTGATGTGACTGGGGTGGATAGGCCTCGCCGACTGACGAATATGATTTATTGGGCTATTATTATTTCCTGGAAATTTAGATATTGGGTATAATACAGACCAATCAGATTCTTATAGCTCATTTTGGCTATTTCGGATGATGGCATATTTAAATGATGAATAGGATCAACTACTTGCATAGAATTCAACCAATTCAACATTATCTGTCGTCTTTCTCTATAAAAATCAAAAGCCAATTAAATGGTGAAAAAACCTCCCAAAACACCATAAAACGATGGAATTTCAAAAAATGCCCTCTCCCTCACTCCCATTGGGACTTGACCATTTCCGAATTTGGGATTTTTGCCCCCCCTTAAATTTCTTCCTGCCGACGCCCATGCCGGGGTTCCACATGTAAATATTGATGGGGAAACTTACGTGATTGGTTAATATGAATAATTATTACAATGTACATTTGGACAACTCCAATTGTCACAATCGCCAATTGGATTTGCCAACTTGGTCGTGTGATCTTGACACCAACTCGATTGCTGTTGACTGGAGTTGAGTTGGGTAGAGACATTACCTAAAAACCCCAACCCAATCAGCTGAGCAAACAACCAATGGGAAAACATAGAGGCACGTAAACATAGTATCTATTCACGATGATACCAACAGATTTTATCTTGTATATAAAAAGCTCGTGTCACATGTTAGAGGATGAACTCCTCCGAAACGGCTCGACCGAGTGTCGTGAAATTCCTCAAACACATTCGAAAGGGCTGGTAGATGGTCCTAAAGTGTACGAGATCTTCCGCCAAGCTTGCTCCTATGAGCAATATCCAAATATTAGAACTTCAAGGACAACACCAGTAATAGCGTTGTTCAATGACATTGACGGCGTGAGTCAATGTCACGTCGATGGCAGAACAACGTTTGCCGAGTCAGCTAGTCATCATATAAAGGTGTGCCGACTCCCATACTATAACATGGCGGGCATTATTGGTTTCTTGCGGTCAGCTCCGAGCCAAAGGTCCCATTTTGGCCATTTGCCTTTTCAAAAATGGGATCTCTATGACGGCGGAAATGCTCCGTGAGTCGGTACACCGTCTTTATATTATGATAAAATCAGTTGATATCACTACATCGTGATCTATTTGTTCTTCTCATGGCATTTAGAATTGATCGTTAAGTGAAATGTCACCCAGATTGGTGAACGGAAGAACTACGAAACTGTAGACGTAGCCGGTTAAGAAGACGAACGCTCGCTGGAGCAAAGAGCTTGAGTAAACCTTCCAAAGAAGCCAGACACCGAGTATTGTTCGTACTATTCGATCCAGCCACCACATCCTGTAAACAAACAAATTGACCGTTCAAAAATAAAATTGTTCGAGAAATAAGACTGTTCGAAAAATAAACTGTTTGAAACTGTGTATTTTGCATTTAGTATAATGTTATGCAGAATATTTCAAGAAGAATTACCCAAAAATGAATATACACGTAGTTACCAATTCTATTTTTGAATTATTCTTACATTTTCAAATTCTTCCGTAGAATGTACCTTCGATGGAAAAATATGACAGTGGTTCTGATACACATTCTATTCAAGAATATACTTGATCAATAACTTCCCTTTTAAATTTTCCAGCGTATCAATACAAACATATGTTTTTTTTTTCATTTTATTTTTATATTGGGTTTAACGACGCACTGTTATGATAACTGAGATCTAATGGCGTCGGATGGATGATTGATGAGATAATGGGATGAAGGTTCTTGGGTAATGGGAAGGATAGTGGGAAGGAAGCGGTCATGGGCGACTTATTGTAGGAGCCATCCCGGCATCAGCCTAGACTACAGAGGGAAACCATGAAAAACCTCTGTAAAGATGGTCGGCGGCGGGGATCGAACTGGGTTCGCAATTCCCCTCGCCTCCCGGATCACATGAAGCGAGCGCGTTAAACACTGCGCTGCATGTGGCGGTTTGTTTCTCTTTACACTGTAGCGGCTCAATTCTGGGTTCCCTCCTGCAGTGGCCTTGAAGAGAAATACACAGGGGGAATCCCTTGCAGGAGTTCGACAAGGGAATCCTGCAAGGGACTCCCCATCATCTAGTGCCAGAATACAAGGACCAGGAAGGCAACCTACAGTTGCCAGTCATCATGCCGCCCCGGTGGCCAAGTCAACTATCGCTAGCGGTAGTAAACTGAAGTCACCGTTGGGCGTGGGTTCGAGTCCCGCATAAGGCATGGGTTTTTGTTAACGTCCTTTCACCTATCATCACTTCATCGTTTTTATCACCCGCTCATTCGTACCCCCGTATAACCTAGCTGTTGGTGGGGTCGTTAAGCAGCATTGAAACCATATTATTAATTATTATTATTAACTCTTACAGTTGCGCAAATATGCACGGTGGCAAGTTCCCTACCCTTGATCACGACGGTTTGCCCGCCTCCCTAACCTTCTGCCGGAATTGTTTTATTCTTATTTCATCCCCCTCAAAAACACTTCTACCAAGTTCATTCCAGTCCCTACCTGTCCTGTAAGGATCATATTCCATTGGGACAATCGGATGTCCCCAGTCACTTCACTTATTTTATCAATCAGTGTAAATAATTTTTTTTTTTTTTCAATGTTGCTTAACGACCCCACCAACAGCTACGTTATACGGGGGTACGAATGAGTGGGTAATAATGAAACAATGAAGTGATGATAGGTGAAAGGACGTTTACAAAAACCCATGCCTTAAGCGGGAATCGAACCCACGCCCAACGGTGACTTCAGTTACTACCGCTAGCGATAATTGACTTAGTCACCGGAGTGGCTAAATAAATATCAATTATACAGTGCTACCTTTTAGTATCAGTGATAACCTAACCTCACACCTCATCACCAAAACCCCACAACTTATTCAAACACAGTATCTCACCTGTTGAAATGTATCTTTGCCTGTGGCAGCGTACTGTAATCCTCCTTCATCAGATACTGCCTGCCCCCGATGAACGCAACCAGCATGTAGTCGGGGATGCTGATGTTCTGGAAGTCGAAGTCCCAGTCCTTCCGGTCCCGATCCAGGACCCTCTTCTCCAGCTCCAGAAGACGGTCGTTGATGAAATACCACTCGTGGTGCAGGAAGTATTCGAGGGCGGTGTTGGCTATGTAGATACGACGCTGTAGGCGGACAAGCCTGACAAAGAGAGAGTGGTAGAGAGAGAGTGAGTGATAGAGTCAGAGAGAGGGAGAGAGAGAGAGAGAGAGAGAGAGAGAGAGAGAGAGAGAGAGAGAGAGAGAGAGAGAGAGAGAGAGAGAGAGAGAGAGAGAGAGAGAGAGAGAGAGAGAGAGAGAGAGAGAGAGAGAGAGAGAGGAGAGAGAGATAGAGAGAGAGAGAGAGAGAGAGAGAGAGAGAGCGATAGAGCAATATAGAGACTACAGTATATTCCTCCACCAAGTCCCAAGGGCCAACAGGAGTACAACGCCATCTTTTGGGGATAACATAGAAATCCTCCCCCCCCCTTGTACCACCTTGTCACAGATCTTGACAACCCCCCTCCTCCCCCCCCCCCCTAAGCTGTGACGTAATTTATGGACGTCCCCTATAGTATCATCCAAGGTCTGCGCCTGCATGAACTCACATCCCCCGTATAACCCAGCTGTTGGTGGGGTCGTTAACCAACATTAACAACAACAACAACTGAACTCACATAGGCTGCATGTTGAGAGCGTAGAGCAGCATGTCGATGAAGACGGCAGGCAGGATGTGGTACAACATGACCTTGATGTAATACGTGACGAAATACTCCGATACGTCGCCGCCCGGCTTCCACATGACGTTGTTCAACGGAATACGCGTGCCAAGTTCGTGACCTTTCTTGCTCACCTCTCCGATCGACAGGCCCTTGATGTTGCTGGACGAGCAATTGTACACGGGGATTTCCCTCGTGTGACTGGAAGTATAGACAAACGTTCATGAGGTACTTTCTTACTACTATTAAGGCTCATTCACGATTGATTTAAGAAGTAAACTTAAGATTTAGCCGTGGCTTTAGCAATGTTTGGTTGGTCGCATTCCATGCAACCATTCACGATAAATTTAGCCGCAGAAATAAATGTAGGCGTAACATAGAAGTTTGCAAACTCCAAACTTCTACGGCTACGTCTAAATCTAGACTTAGAATTCTACCAATCAGAGGCTGAGAAACTCCGAGATCGTCCGAACAACTCCGAGATCGTCTTTGACACGGAATGACAGATTGACAGGCCCTTGATGTTGCTGGACGAGCAATTGTACACGGGGATTTCCCTCGTGTGACTGGAAATATAATAGACAACATTCATGAGACGTTCTTGCTTCCTTTACTACCATCGACATTTCAATATCTAGACTATGCTAGCTGCAAAACGTAGTATGGTCAGCATTGAGAGGGAGCGAGGCTGTGATATCTTGTCTGACCGGAGGGGAAATACCACGTGACACGGAGACAGGCAAGCAGACTAGTATAGCATTATAGACGGCTATCATGCACAAAACACCGTTTCATTTTGATTCTCAGAGGATGCTGGATACAATAACGTGGATGTTAGTCACGTGGAAAGACTCAGAAATATACGCTGATTATCATGAAGTATATTTCTCAGTAGAATTGCCACATCAGTCATAGCAATCATGACTGTCAATGATCATCAGTCAATGAATGACGTGATTTATTTGGTCTGACTCGGAGCTCCGCCATAAGGATAACGTGTAACGAAATATTCCCAGTCAGGCTGGTATCACCGAAGCATGTGACTTAATCCCACACCGTAGACCTCGCGCCACAAGCATGTCGGCTTCATCTACGCATACTCTACTAGTTTTATAAGCTCTATGTTTACTGCTTTCTCACTTTAGATTTCTTATATACTTTCTAAGTATTTCTTAATCTATTTTAAGAATTATTACCGTTGTGCGCGTTAAAGAAGGCGACATCAAAGGTTATATTACGCAAATTGAAATTGTGTTACGTAATAAACGAGAAATTGTACACGAGTACTTTGCTCTCGTGACTGCAAAAATAATAAGAAACGTGTGTGAGATATACCGGACGAGTAAGATCTGAGACAAATTGTGAAATTGTTATCACTCTGAAGCGTTATTCAGGAGACCGGGGTTCGATTCCAGCTTTGGTCGACCATCCTGTGAGCGGTTTAATTAAATTGTACTACCAGTAAATGTTGAGGGCTCTCAAATCAGGATAATGCGCGCCCTCTAGCAGCCTTTCGCTAAACTAGTGTCCTCCCTTGTTGGACAACTTCCGTTTTGTAGTTATAGGATAAGTTTTTGTTTTCAGTACACTTTTGGTCGCCATCCGGGCCAGATCATGGCATCTCTTGGCCATGAACATTGTACGTTATTTCACCGAATATAACCACCAGTTAACTTTATATCTTGTGTTCTTTATTGTTGAATAAGAATAACCTCCAGTATTCCCTGAACCCGTCATAGTATAATCAAGTCTACAATCCTGACGCGGTGCTTCGTCGTTTCCCTCTGTCATTCACGTTAATACTGGGATGGTTCCTTAATTCCCACTATACGAAAACACCTAACAAAATAACATCTCATCATCCCATCATCCCATATATCATTCACCGACGCCAATAGATCGTAGTCATCAGTACGGTGCGTAGTAAACCCTTTCTATAATCTGAACGAGTAGCTTTCAAAAGCTATTCACTAACTCTCCTAGACTGTGTCATTTGTTCTATTTTGTGTTCTTATGTACGGCTATTTCTACGTTCACTTCAAGTTTTAGTTTGTTTGTAATCTGACAACTCCTATATTTATACTATGTATGAATCTCACAGAGAATAATAAATAAATAAATAAAAAAAAATATATATATATATATATATATATAAATGAATATGACTCTACTCACGGTTTCTTGCCGGTCCACCAAGCCGCTACGATCATGGCCTTGATCGCTATGTCGACCGCCATGTAATCGGACGTGTTATCGTGCTTGGCGTATATGGTGCGTAGAATTCCTTTCCCGCCCGCTACCATCAGCCCGACAGGGCCGTTGAAGTTGTCCATCCAGCCGGGCACGGGCTCTTCCAGAGACGAGATCACTGGAACCGGGAAAAAGACGGGCAGGTCAGGAACAAAGACCTGGTATATATTAGGGATAACTTCGTTTCCAACTAATCTGAACCGGATAACTGATTTACAGAACCGGTTTAGAACCGATTCTCTGACATATTTTGGTCGAAAATGAGAGTAAGACGCTCTCTTACATTGGCGCGACTTTATTTCTTGTTTTTAGGCATCATCATATCATTCGGTTATCTTCGGCAAATTTCGTGTGTCCGAAACTTATGCGCATGTCTTTCTTCATCACATTTTGGGTTTTAATATGCATGGAGGAGAAAAGACCATTGAATAATGCACGCGTGAACTAGTATATTAAATCTTTAGAACGTATAGTGCGACAACACACTTGAAAAACATCTATTAATTATACACAATAACTCAAATCAACATGATGAATAAATGAATAAATGATCACAGAAGGAATCGATTCTCTATTTCAGAACCGATTGAACCTGAAACCTATTCAGAACCGGTTTTCGGTTGACCGAAGTTATCCCTAGTATATATTAGGGTTGCCACTCGATCAAGAAGAAAACGTAAACGATGCCGAAATGTGCTATATCGAAAATCGATCGAAAGTATCGAAATATTAGGGATTGCATTCGATATTGAATCGAAATGATGATATTGAATATCGATCGAAATTATCGAAATATTTTAAGGTCTGAATCATGTTAATTTAGTCGTCTGTAATCTTTTTGCGAGGCGTAGTGATTATCTGCCTTTGCGTTGTGTCGACACTCACACTTCCAGCATCAACAAGTGACTGACACCAACACCCACACAGAATGGGCACAGTTATACAGAGACTGTTGGTTGTCAGTGTTAAGAACAGGGCAAACACGCGATCGTCCAACCAAAGTATGTTTGGCTTGCTGCTATCTGACACACGACTGACAGCCCGCTGTTGATTTACTCGATATCGAAGTGATTAAAAATCAAATGAATTGATTCGATATCGAATCGAAATGATGATATCGAAATATGATATCTTGGAGATGTGAACTTTTCATTCAATTAGACTACTTTTTGAACATAGAAAAAATGAGTGAAAGCGAATTTCTTTGTTTTTATGAGCACCGAACATGAACGCCCTTAATCATAATATAAAGAAGGTGTACCGACTCCCATACTAATAACATGGCAGGTATTTGTGGTTTCTTGCGGACAAACGGTCCCATTTGCCTGTCGCAATTTAGCGGATTCCCTTGTGAACTAGATGTCGATAAGAGTGGCTACGGTACCGGTGACATTGTTCAACTTACAAAATCTACCAAATCGTGAAAAACAAATGCCACCTCTAACGTAATAATTCTACTGAGCCGTGTATAGCACCCCTGAAGTCTGTTGGAACCACTACATCGTGTCCTGATTGTGCTCACCGATCGACGGCCTGAATATCACGCTCGGTAGCTGGTGACTGTAGTCCTTGATAACGTGTTCGCCCAACGCTTTTGTGTACGTGTACGTATTCGGCCTGATTCCCAGGATTCTAAAACACAGACGAGTTAATTCATCACAAAAAGCATGCTTTACCCTCATTCAGGAGACCGGGATTCGATTCCCGTCGTGGTCGACCATCCTGACAGGAGTGTGTCCTTGATTTTCCTAGTCATTGATGCAAACAATATTGTCGGCAATGCTAATGATTCAAATTATATAACAATAGAGGTGGAAAGATCAGTTGTATGTAAAAGTAACACTCGATATTTTGCCATCGATTTTTACCTCACAGCGTACCGTTACATACAAATAACAAGTAACATATTGTGAATGTTTATTATGGATCGACAATATTTTATAAGATACTTCTCTGAATGTTGTAAAGCAGTTTCACTACAATATGTTCATCCGGAAAGTCACTGCAATCGTTTGTATCTTACCTGACATTGAAAATGTTACGCTGTAGATACGTCCTCATTAGGCTATGTAATTGAAACATTGTACTACTGCTTACTTTATTTTATCATTATAATGATATGATTATTAATCATCACATCAAACCTATATGATATTTAATGCGCCATAACACCCCACCACAGCTAGGTTTATAACGGGGTCTATGAAGCGGTGATAAAAATAATACTATAGATAAATAAACAAATATGAAATTTTCAGGGAAAACGGTAAGAAAGTCTATGAAAAACATGGTGTGAACATATTTAAATTGTTTTTATATGAATTTTTCTTTGCTGAATAAACAACCGAGTATGTTTATATAATTTTTCTTGTTTACCTTTAATTTAGGCATTTTGGTGGCCAATTCAGCGACTTCTCTTGTACCACGAACGTTCATGAAAACGGCACTTTTTATAGGATCGTCAAATCTGAAACATTTCAAATAAATTATTTCAATATTTCTACTGAGAAAGCTTAGTTAGCCTTGACGTGAGGCGAGTAAACATAGAGTACAAAAGTACGAATAATCTCAGTACCGGTATAAGTTGTAAAATTCTATAAAACTAGGAAAACGAAGCATATGCGTCGTACAATGAGGAATATATTTAAACAAAATTTCTCGAAAGTTATGTACACATCTTCGTCTTGGAACTGTCAAACTCTCAGCCATCTGTTGATTATATTCATACCTAAACTTAAAACCTGTATTTTTACATTTTTACAATGAAATAATTAATTTTTTTAATAACAACCGATCGTAATCTCTATGATAATATGTTTTGGAACAATATTAATATTTCTTGGTTTCTTTCTGTCGTTCAGGCCAATACTAAGATGGTTCCTCAACAACAGGCCACGACCGACTCCTTCCCAATATCCAAAAACAACTAATAAAGAAACTTTCATCTGATCTTCCCATGTAGGTCTATATCCTCCACATTTTTTCTTTCTTTTTTTTGTTTCAGTAAGATTGTTTTGAAAATAACGGATACTCTTTTGAGGTCCCACATTTTTAAAAGAAGAGAAGTGAAACATTTTATTTTTAGATAAGTGCTGGAATCGTTCTCCGATGCCAATAGATCGTAGTCATCAGTACAGTTGCCATTAAACATAATATACAATGAAATAATTGAATAAAAATAAAAACATAGACAGATTTCACCGTATATGAAATGGAAGTCTTTACTACCCTCATCTATAATACATACAAATCAAAGATCTTAGTATTTACTTGACGGTAGCTGCTACATGGAATACGACGGACACTTCTTCCTGTAAGGTCTTTGTGTCTTCCTGGCTGAGTCCGAGACCGAGCTCCATCATGTCTCCGGTCATCCCGACAACCTTGTCCGTTGCTCCGGGCTGCTCGTCGTGGAGACGCTCGAAAAGCTGGAAGAATAGGGAACAAGGGGGTTGTATTGTAAGTCTTTATTTGGTCAATATTTGTATGTTAGAAAACTCGTGGTTTTCCTCTGTAGTCTAGTCTAATGCCGGGATGGTTCCTACAATAAATCGGCCATGACCGCTTCCTTCCCAGCATCAATTCTCATTATTATATGGCACTTGTGTGGGACCTAGGTTTCCGTTCATTCATTCATGAATAATGAATGAATAAAGAAAGGAAGAAGAAAATTCAAAGAAAAGATCTGAGAAAACAATCCGATTTTTTTTAAAATCAAAGATATATGTGATGAAATTATGAAACATCATCAGATATTTATGAAAACCTAAACAATATCAAACAACAACAATCTTCACTATATTTACACAATTTACACAGAAAAATATTATCAGGAAAAATCAGAGAAACAAATATACAATGAAAACATGAAATATACAAAATCATCAAATATATATAAAAATCTAAACAATCTCCACCCTGTTTCCACTCACCGGTATGTCGAATATAGTTCTGAGCCTCTCTTCCGGTGTCTTCCCTTTCTTCCCCCGCAACATGATGTAGACGCGGCCGATATCCGGACACGATCGCAACAACTTCTCCACCAACACCTTGCCCATGAAACCTGTCGCTCCCGTGATGAACACCGAGCTGCCTCGGAAGAACTCGGGAATCGTCGGACCGTCGTCCATTATCACCTCGGGAACCATCTGGAACGGAACACGAGTTCAAGAACGATCACAAGAGCGTAAACGAGTGAAATTAAAATGTGCTTATGTTTTAATCCTAGAGCTTATTAAGCAGGATTTGTAGCCGCCCCGGTGGCTAAGTTAATTATCGCTAGCGGTAGTAACTGAAGTCACCGTTGGGCGTGGGTTCGAGTCCCGCATAAGGCATGGATTTTTGTGAACGTCCTTTCACTTATCATCACTTCATCGTTTCATTATCATCCGCTCATTCGTACCCCCGTATAACCTAGCTGTTGGTGGGGTCGTTAAGCAACATTGAAAAAAAAAAAAAAGGATTTGTAAGTTTATATATATATTTTTTTCCAACATCAAAACTTGATCCTTATTAACTTGATCGAAGCTTATACTTAGGAGTAGCATTGTTTGTATGAAGGTACAAAACTGTACAATGAGTTGCCACAGAGAATAAAATCAATCAAGAGTTTCATGGTCACTGCATAGTCTACGCACACCAGACAGGAGACACGAGTTCTGCAGGCTGAAACTAACTGCCAACGGTGTCATTCAGTCTGGCCGGAAGCTGTACAATAAGCTCCCTCCAGACATACGCGGCCTCTCGTCCAGGAGCCAGTTCAAAGAAGCCCTAAATTTTCACCTTCTGACAAACTGTTATTACAGCACTAACGAGTTTATTAACACCTAATTTACATTCTCTTGCACTTCGAATTCTAATTGTCTTTTATAATGTATCATGTACTTCTATTTTGTGACGATGTGTCCAATCTTGACTGTGATCTTTTAATTATTGACTGATCTCTCTATTATATTCATTTTAATTACGTTTTATTCAAGTTTACTCTTGTTAAGTTCAATAAGAAGAAATCAATCAATCAATCATGTATCCAACAAACAAATCCACAACCACAATACCAGGACACGAGACAACTACGAGACACGAGACAAGTTAGCGTTGCTCAGGAAGAGTCCGTCCTACAACGGTGTAATTCTCTACAACAAACTCCCCACGAGAATAAAGAGACTTCCTGACATCACGTTCAAAAACGAACTGGACAAATATCTTCTAACAATTTGTCCAAACTCGGTAAATGAGTATTTGAATAATAGTGAATTGTAACGTATTCATGACTTTCTTAAGATTCGACGTATTCAGTAACATGTATGTGTTCAACAGAATAAATAAACATCATTATTATTATTATTATTATTTCATTTCATGGATTGAATACAATCACGGTCAAAACCGGTTACAACATATCGTACGGATATATTCAAGTACTTTATTAATATTATTAGTACTTTATCAAGTATTATTATTATTATTTCATTAGTACATTCTAAATGATCCTTTTCATACAATTGACGAATATTTTCCAAGCTGCACATCTCATTAATAATCGTTATACATTAACGAACGAAGATGAAGAGAAAGTGACAAGAAAACGAAAAATAATAGAAATACAAACGCAAGGTTCAGTACTCCCTCCATATACTCCGGTCACCAAAAGGCTTCCACTCGACCGAGACGGTCCGAACTTGGTCTGTACCCTCACTCCAGACCTTATCGCCATGGGTGACCCTTAGGTCTGGAGATCACGGGGCCACGCTAGCCCCACACCACGTCAAGATGTCCCGATCCTTCGAGGGATTCCGTTCTCCCCGTTCCCCTGAATGACGGTTCAGTGTTCTAGTCACTCGACCACAAGTTTTAGTTTTCAACGAAACCAATCGTCTTGAAATTTTTTCTGAACTGTGGAATGTATCCCAGAGTCTAAATTGATTTTCAACGTTTTCAATTTTTCAAATTTTCAATTCCCATATTATAGCACTGGGTTAACGTAAGCTGACCGAATGAGTGAATACTCATTGATTATCTTTCATTTAAATTTCATTAGATTGAAATGCATATTAATATAGAATATTAGAATGTTAATATAATATAGAATATTAATATTGTTTTTGCAAGAATTTTATTTATAAGATTTATATTTATTTTATTTATATTATTTTGAGAATCAACCATTTTGAAGAAACAAATTTTAATGTAATTTTGTATTATGAATATCAACAGTGCATCAATTAGAGCTGAAATATGGTGTGCAATGTATGATTCGTCCATTTGTTCTTTTCTTTCCGTTTAAAATATTACAAGGCGCATACCACAGGTAAATACATTGAGAAAATAATGTTCAACCCCTGTATGCTAGGCATCACAAAGACAGCGATGTTATGTAAGTTGCATATAATAATAGGGGATCAAAATTCACGGAAACTAATGGAAATTACGAAATATATCATTAAAGTTTGTCGTTAAAACTTATATATATATATATATATATATATATATATATATATATATATATATATATATATATATATATATATATATATTCATATTATGTATATATATATATGCATATATATATGTATACATGTTTATGTATGTATATATATATATATATATATATATATATATATATATATATATATATACATATTATAAAAACATAGCCTAATACTCTGAGAAGAAAACACAACACCGATTTCTATAGACAGATATCTAATATATTTATAAATTAAACAGTTTCACCCTGAATTATTCATCACTTCCAAATATAAGAATATATAAATCTCATAGACTCCTCTCACCTCTTTTATATCATAAACTACACAAAGATTTTGTCCAAGTAACTCACTGAAACTAGAAAAAGTCAAAAATCACTTATCACTCTAGGGTACACGCGTCGCCAATGATATCAACTAAATCACCTAAAATATACCCCTCCCTCCCCCTCCTCCCCCCCCCTTAATCAATGATTATTCAATAAAATGATGGGAATTATTCAATGATATTTCACTTGTTTATTACCAAACAGGAAACTGTGTACTGTATACTTCCTACATGTATCACTGACGTCTCAACACAGCCGTGCGTTAGTGTTGACTGATAGGAGGAACACCCGATCGATACCGGCGCCTGACATCTGTCATGTGACCCTGCAATGTCTTGGGGGTATATGGTGAAATATTTATAAAGGTTTTTGACTTCGGTTTGAAGAAAGATAGATAGCAAGAGAGGGAGGGGGCAAGAAAGATAGATAGAGAGAGGGAGGGGAGAGAGAGAGAGAGAGAGCGAGAGAGAGAGAGAGAGAGAGAGAGAGAGAGAGCGAGCGAGAGAGAGAGAGAGAGAGAGAGAGAGAGAGAGAGAGAGAGAGAGGTGTATATATATGTATATATATATATATATAGAGAGAGAGAGGGGGAGGGAAGGGAGTGTGTGTGAGAGAGAGAAAGAGAGAGGTATATATATATATAATATATATATATATATATATATATATATATATATATATATATATATATATATATATATATATATATAGAGAGAGAGAGAGAGAGAGAGAGAGAGAGAGAGAGAGAGAGAGAGAGGTGATATGAATGTGAGATATGAAGGTGTGACTGCGAGTGGGTAGTAGAAGTGAAATGGGGAGGTAAGAATTCCCTTGAGTAGTAGTACTAGTAGTAGTAACCCTGTAGTTTCTAACCCTGAAATGACTACCTTATTTAAGATTTGATTTGTTGTTAAATAAGTTTTCATATTTTAATTATTCTTTGGGCTGATAAGATCGCCCTTGTGGTGCCTCATTCAAATAATCCCATCTTCCGTCCATAGCCTTAATTGGGGAACAATGATTTTGTGTCAAGTTTCGATGTTATTAAAAAAAAAGTAATCTCCACCAAAAAAAAATAGTATCAAGAGGGAGCCAAGCCCTTGCTATTTCAAATATTTGGCATTCAAAAGAAGTGATATAAAAAGCATTGGCCAAGTTAACTCTCTATAAGAGATGGAGAATGCATATCTGTGGATATATATGAGGAATATAATGCTAATGTTCGGTAATTATTATAACTAGGCCTGATATCTTTTGACATGATGAAATAAAATTGCCATGCACATTTCGAAGCAAAAAAAATCGAAGCAAAAAAAGAAAAGTGAGATTTGCAATGAATGTGAAATGAAAATTGACTTCCTAGTTCCTTGATGATAACAAAATTATTCAAAACTCACAAAATTAGCAAAACTGATGGAACTCAATAATAATAATAATAATAATAATAATAATAATAATGTACCTTCAAAATTATGTTTCTCAATTAATACATTCATCAATTAATGAAACACATTTCTCAATGAATCGAATAACAAAGATAATGATAATAATAATAATTATAAAATTGTATTCATTTTCGGGTTACAGTAATATCAACGGTACAATAAAGAAGAATACATTTAAAAAAAAAAAAGCAAAATTCAATATGGGATGAGATTTCCCAGTGACTGCTCTCCCAAATAACCTTCTTAAAACTAGATAATTAATGAAATATTGATTAGGATTTACATGTTGTTCAACTACAGAGACTTGAACAATGGGTCGAGATCCTAAACTTCGATTATTCGATAAAAATAGAAAATCAATTCCAAGTTCAGATCTATTCAGGTGACTTTTTCACGAGTTGTGCTAGGGACTATAAGTAGACCTAGACCTAGAACAATGGACATATTTTTCTCTGACACTCTTCGTAAGTCTATTCTTTGTCCTTTTCCCGAAGGTAAATGGTATATGCTAGGCTATAATAATTATTAAACTATAGGTATATGATGGTATCACATTTTCAGAACGGTTTTGCTAATTCTCAATATAAATTAAATTGAAATCAAGATAGTAATAATATTATCTAAGAGATAAAAGAGCTACCGGTATAGTGTGTTATGAAATCTCGCATCATATTCATAAAAACATATGACATTACTTCAATCTTGGTGAGCCCCCCCCCCACACCCAAAATTGGGTTAGCAATCTCAAGCTAAATTAATTACACCTATTTTTCATTTCCCCAAACTTGATTGTGTTTAGCTCGTCGAACACGTACATGTGTGGAGTTTTCTCAATATGCACAACTTCTCAATATCAGCATTAATCAATTAATTAATCATTCTTCAATTAATCTTCATCACACTCATCCTGAACGGAATATTACTTTGTTTTCCTAACACGTTGTACAGTGCTGCTGCTACGTCAGCTGTTTGAACCGTGCCGTGCCATTGACAACCCAGACAGCGTAATGTGTATTTGACCTTCTCGCATTTAGAGGTTAAGTTCAACGACAGCTAGGAAAACGTGCGATTTCTACTATCAATTATTTACTAAAACAGGTAATAACACTACTTCATAATATATTTAATATATTATTAATATATTTAAGTATCGATATGGTCATTAACATATGGTTGTCATAGTTTGTGTCAAGTGTATTACGCATTTAGTAGGCCTAGGACCAGGCCAACAGGCTGGCCCAACCGGTTATTTTTACTCGCGAAATTCCACTTACAGTTTCACTGTTTCTTATTTATTTGGATTTGTATGCCATGCATACCTAATTAATCATTTGAATTCATGCATTTCTCTTATTATAGTGCACAACGTTTCCTTTAAACACATTTAGATGTAACGTAGTGTGTTTTATTGAATGTGCTTGACCAGTGTGATCTCTTGTTTGGCCTTGACGTTTTTTTTTTTAAAGGGATATGTATGAAAGCCAAATAGGCCAGTTGGCTACTTATTTTTATACACTTGGATCGAAATAGATTAGTGGCTTCCTACCAAGAGACAGCTGATTGACATCGAAGCAGTTCTTGTGTGTTGAACGGTTCTTACTGACTCGAGGTTTGTTGTGAAGTGCGACGGTTTACATAATTATAATTAGACCTGTGCATTCACGCAGCCTGTCTATTGAACGATTGTTCGGCTTAGTTGTCAAGGTAGTGTATCGTCACCGCTTTATATGCTGTCACGATAGATCATCTATAGTTGACAGTAATTAGAAGATTGCTTTGCGTAAGATTTTATTAGAAGCAGTTGATTGTAAAATTACTGAGACACTGAGCACGCCTATTTGTGTTTTTTTCCCTACCTCCCCCACTAACCTAACCAATATTTTACACCCTCCAGCTGCCAACGGCATCAACCTACCCCCCTAACCTGACAAACAAAAATCACCCCCTCCAGCACTCCCCCTCCCAAACAACATGCAAAAACCATCAGATTCAAGTGAGTTTAAAAGCTATAAAAACTAACAATTCTCAACCTCCCATGCCTCCAACAAACACCAAAAAACGAAAATCAAACACCAATTGGCAATGCTCAGTGTCACAGTAAAATTACCGTGGTATTTTTCGGTGGCCGATAAAATACGCTGACATTAAGTATATACCGTTGATGCTGATGTAATGAAAAATAATAAACTACCGGTAGTCAGCTGTTATTTCAGAACCTCATTCTAGACTTTGCCTCGTTACAAGTGTCAAATTGACGAGGATCTGAACTTGACATTTGGTTTCTCTTGTCAATTTTATATTTGAACACACGTTTGAAAATAGTATTTTATAGGCCCTAGACAAAATTATCTTCAAAATAGTGCACATTCTCACCGATTACTACATGTAGCTAAATGCTCTGAAAAAGTTATTTAGGGCCCATAGTGAAAAATATTGAAAAGTATTTTCTCTATGCCTACTGTATATTATTAATCACTATAATTCACTAGGTGTCCAAAAAATCTCCATTATTCTACAACTACCAGGAACGTGGGATTTCACAAATTGCTTAGTTTTAAGACTTTCTGTATGTTATTATTATTTATTACTCTGTATTGTTATATTCTAAAGTTTTAATAAAATATTCATTCATTCATTCAAAACTGAAAATATATCCTAGTAAAATATTTAAATTTGAATTATTTTTCATTCATTTCTACATTTTTAATGATTCGCTGATTGGAATTACACATTGATCATCGTCGCAGTCAATGCCGTCAATGAACGACAAACACCCGACTGATAAAACCGAGCTGTGTAACACAACCGACTCGTAGGCCACTCCTTGTTGTGACCAGTTTAAGGTCAAAGGTTGAATAACCCAGCCTTAACCTCTTGTAACGTAATTCTACTGTTATCAGTCAACGTGCGCAAAGTTTAACTTCAGATAAAAACTGTTGGCGTTAAAAACGTCAAACCCAGTCCTATCAGTGCAATCATTAAAAGACATCACGATCCTGAAACTAGATTTTAATTAATAATGACGATATGTATTTTCATAATTTTAGAGAAAAGTAGAAATTTCAATTTGAGAAATTATGATATATTTTTGTCCTCAAGAGGCCATGAGTCATGACTCATGACATAGGCATAACCGATTCTGTATAGAAACATGAACAGAATCGAGTAATGTCTACGTCACGATGCGGTAAAAGGGGCGGATTCACGAAGGCAAATAGGCCTACATTAATCATAATTTTTGAAGTCGAGATAATGATTTCTAGTTTTCTCTAAGAAATTTGGGAAATAAATATTGACATCAGTTAAATCTAGTTTCAGGGTTGTGATGTCCTTTAAACCTACTCATTTCTAGTGATTGCAGATTTCAATTTTTCTCTTTTCGAAAATTCTAATAAATAGTTTCTTGAGAAGTTCTAATAAAAGGAATTATTCAAACTTATACTTGATATGTTACGAAATTTGAATAATGGTATTGTTAGGCCTACAAATTTGAAATTTCACTTATTTTTCTTCATGTTTGCACATCTATCTCAATAGCGTTTGAAAGTCACCACAATAAATTGAAAATAACTGAAATCGGGCTTATCTGCGTAGATACATAAACTCAAAGAATGGAAAAGATTGCTCAATACTCATATGAGAAAATAGATAGATAGATAGATGTGACGTCACTCTATTGACATTGCCATACAGATAATTATACAAATTTGTAAAAGGGCGAGGTTCGGTTGGTTCACCGCTCTTAATAATTACCATATCTATTTATCATATCATTATATTTGTTACGTTATATTATATTTATATATTATAAAATATAGGCCTATGATTGCCATTTAGTTACTGCTTGGAGTGCACCGTGGGCAAAATACTATAAGTTGAAGTAGACCTATATCTAGTACTAGAAATACAGATACCGTAACTTGAATTTTGGTATTTCAAATGCAAGATACAAGACACATTTAAGAAATGTATCTAAAATACAAGATAGTTTTTTAATTTACTTTCAATATATATTTTCCTTAGATAATTTTCTTAAAATGAAAAAAAGGTATGTGGAAATCTAAACACCACTGAAAATAATATGCCCAAGTTTCAATATAATTTTAAAAGTTTTCAATAAAGTACATTCGCAGCAGTGTCTGTAACAAGTAGGCCTACGATTGTATAACACGTGTCTCCCTCCTCAGGTTCCCCCCAGCACGCGTCACCTGACCCCGCGTCGACATGTCACGAGACCGAGCGATGAGGCGGTTCTACCGCGTCGAGAGTCAGAACGAGCTGACCAGCTTCATGGACAAGGGCTCGGCAGCGATCAACGAGAACCGGTGGAGCTTCGAGGCAGCGTGGGAGGTGGCCAATAAAGGTAAACGTTCAACGGATTAAAACATTATACATAGAGTCTCCCAGTTCTGTCTTATGTATCTTTGTGTCTTATGTAAAAACTGGAGGCATCATTCTATGAAAATTATAAAATTGTTCCTGATCCCCTGACCTCATTTCTGCAATTAAATTTTGATGGTATCCATGAGTACGCCTCCTTTCATAAATAGTTCGAATGTAAAAACGTGTAGGTGCTTTTTTTACAGTATATGCGCCAAATGTAATAGCCCAAGCAATCTCCTACGCCGCATTGAAAGTTCATAATAATACAGCTGCACTTCGTAATTATACATATCAATAGCATCCATCTTGAATCAACTGACAGAACTGACACTTCAGTAGGCGCGTCACTTCGCGCGACAGAAAACGACACTAGGGGAAGCAACGCGCGTTTCGCTCATCACTCAACGCATCCAACGCGAGTCAGTAAACGATACTTGACTCTCTGTTACGTTTGCAGTGGGCGGTATCTACACGGTGATCCGCTCGAAGGCGTTTGTGTCGACGGAAGAGCTGGGCGAGCAGTACTGCCTGCTGGGCCCGTACAAGGAGCAGCACGCGCGGACCGAGGTGGAGGAGGCGGACTTCCCAGCCAGCAATCCGCTGCAGCAAGCCGTCAACAAGATGAGGGAGCAGGGCTTCAAGGTAGGGCGGGCGCAGAAGTGAGGTAGGTTGTGATGCGATTGTGTCAATCCGCTCCAGCAAGCCGTCAACAAGATGAGGGAGCAGGGCTTCAAGGTAGGGCGGGCGCAGAAGTGAGGTTAGGTTGTGATGCGATGTGTCGATATGGTTCGAGACACTCCATTACGTGTGATGATTGATTTATTTTTATGAATTGAAATATGATTGAACTATTTTTTTTCAACAGCTCAAGTAATTTGGCAATATGTTGATACGATTGGTAGTGGGGTCAAGGTAGTCATCAAAATTTGATACAATTGGGAAGTAGGGTTAAGGTAGTCGGCGATATGTTGACATGATTAGACGTAGGATTAAGGTAGTCGGCAATACGATTAGGAAGTGGGGCTAAGGAAGCTGGCAATTTGTTGGACATGATTAGAAGTGGGGTTAAGGTAGTCGGCGATATGTTGATACGATTATTATTGGGGATAGTCGGCAATACGTTGATACGATTATAAGTGGGGTTAAGGTAGTCCTCAATACGTTCTTACGATTACATGTGGGGTTAAGATAGTCGACAATTCATTGACATGATGAAAAGTGGGACTAAGGTAGTCATCAATACGTTGACATGTGATTAGAAGTGCGGTTAAGGTAGTCTGCGATGACTCAACTAGAAGTGAGATCAAGGTAGTCGGCGATACGTTGACACGGCTAGAAGTGAGGTTAAGGTATTCAGTAATTTTTTTACATGGTGAGAAGTGAGGTTAAGGTAGTCAGCGATGACACGACTAGAAGTGAGGTTAAGGTAGTCTACGGTAACACGATTATAAGTGAGGTTAAGGCACGACTTGTCTCGTCAGATCCACACGGGCACGTGGCTGGTGGACGGCAACCCGCAGGTGATCCTGTTCGACATCGGCTCGGCGGCGTGGAAGCTGGACGAGTACAAGGGCGAGCTGTGGAACACGTGCAACCTCGGCATCCCGCACCTGGACGTGGAGGCCAACGACGCCGTCATACTCGGGTACCAGATGGCGCAGTTCATACAGGAGGTGAGTCGCGGTAACTGTCACACGCGAGGAATTCGTCAAACATTTAGTAACAATATGAATTAGAGAGACTTGGGTGGTACGCGCATATGCGACGAATGGAAAAGGAGAGAATACCGAGAGCAATGTTTGAGATAGCAGAAAACAATGGAGTTGAGAGAAGAGTAGGAAGACCAAGAGAGAAGTGGCAGGAGGGAGTAAGGTGTGGGGTGGTCAACCGAGGAGGAAGTGGTGGACGAGAGATGGTGGGAAGATAGAGAACGGTGGAGGGAACTCGTAGGAAGAAAAGACGAAGCAGAGGACAGTAGTAGTGAAGAAGAGGAAGAAGAAGTCGGAACTGGCAGGAACCGACTGATAAGAAGACTGCCCTAGAAGAAGTGGTGGAAACACCCCCTGGCACAATCTAATTGGTTATCTGGGTTCTGAGAAATATATATATATATATGAATTATTGGAAAGTAAGACTTGATTTAAAGAATATATTGTTGTGATGGACGATATGAGAGATGGATGATGATACATTGTAGGAGAAGCTAGTGATACAAACCATAATGAGGTGGGTACAGGTTGGAGGAAAAACATAAGACAGCACAAAAACACACATTTGGTTGTTTCGAATATAAAACGTGACTTTTCATGAATTTTAGGGTCCGGAAGTCGCTACTTATACGTGGATCTCGCCCTAGCATCGGTCAAATACACGTTATTTATTTTTATAATCAGGCGGTGTACACTAAACGTCCGACGTTTTGAAAGTGGTCTCTTTAGTAATTTGTACTTCACTCAAAACCAGTTGAAAACTCAAATAGCCATCTAATAGGGCCTATTAATTGATTTTGTTTTCGAACTCAAAACTCGTAATTTTCTCTCCAACTCGATTCGAACTTACATTCTCAAACTCGCACACCCTTAATGTACACCCCTAACCAAACGATAGCGACGTCTCTAACTTGTCTCTGTCCCTCAGTTCAAGCACGCTGCTCAGAACTTTGCTGACTCGCCCCCGCGCATCGTCGCGCACTTCCACGAGTGGCAGGCGGGCGTGGGACTGATCGCCCTGCGCACTAGGAAGGTAGAGGTCGCTACCGTGTTCACGACGCACGCCACTCTGCTCGGTCGATACCTCTGCGCGGGCAACACCGACTTCTACAACAACCTAGACAAGGTAAGCTGGATGGTGGAGTTTTGCAGTAGGTAGACAAGGTAAGCTGGATGTTGAACAAGGTAAGCTGGATGGTGGAGTTTTACAGTAGGTAGACAAGGTAAGCTGGATGGTTGACCTCTACAGTAATCTGGGCAAAGTAAGTTTGATGGTAAGCTTGATGGTTAGGCAGGTCAAGGTCGCACGAGGGAGGAAGGTAGAGACAAGGTAAGCTGGATGGTGAACTTCTCCAACAATCTAGACAAGGTAAGCTTGCTGGTGGAACATGTCAAGGTCACCACGGAGCGTGTCGGTTCACACTTGACCACGCCCCCTCACGTTCTCTATGTCTCTCCTTCAGTTTGTCGTCGACACGGAGGCGGGCAAGCGGCAGATCTACCACCGCTACTGCATGGAGCGCGCCGCCTCCCACCTGGCCCACGTGTTCACGACGGTGTCCGAGATCACCGGGCTGGAGGCGGAGCACCTGCTCAAGCGCAAGCCCGACATCATCACGCCCAACGGGCTCAACGTCATCAAGTTCTCCGCGCTGCACGAGTTCCAGAACCTGCACGCCATCAGCAAGGAGAAGATCAACGAGTTCGTGCGCGGACATTTCTACGGGTGAGCGACGACAACGATTCTTGTTGTTTTATCAACTTCGGGTATATATTAAAATATATTGATATTTTATCAACCTCGCTTGTAAAGAATCGTCATCTCTGTGATCTGTCAACGGCTCTCCACCACGAGTAGGCCTATCTACTCATAAACCTCGGTAATCTGCTGTTCTCTCTTTCTCTTTTACCATAGAATAAAGAAGTACATTCTATGCTTTTACCTAATTCAAATAAAAAGTCACTTTGATCGTTTGAGTAGTAATCTCCAAGTGAATTATCGTTAGCGGTAATAACTGAAGTCACCGTGGGGCGTGGGTTCGAGTCCCGCATAAGGCATGTTTTTTTTTAAACGTCCTTTCATCCATCATCACTTCATAGTTTTATAATCACCCGCTCATTCGTACCCCCGTATAACCTAGCTGTTGGTGGGATCGTTAAGCAACATTCCAAGTTAATAACCGTCTTTCCTCCCGCAGCCACTTTGACTTTGACCTCGACAAAACGCTCTACTTCTTCATCGCCGGCCGCTACGAGTTCGGCAACAAGGGCGCTGACGTGTTCATCGAGGCTCTAGCTCGGCTCAACCACTACCTCAAGTCTACACACCCGGACGTTACCGTCGTCGCGTTCCTCATCTTCCCCGCCAAGACCAACAACTTCAACGTGGAGAGCCTCCGAGGGCATGCCGTCACCAAGTCTCTCCGGGACACGATACAGGATATACAGCAGAAGATTGGCAAGCGCATGTATGAGACGTGTCTCAGGTAAAGTCACTGATGGAATGATTTTATTAATAGCGTGGCCCCTCATGTTTTCAAACATGGTTTTATTACTAGCGTGACCCTTCATGTATTCAAATATGATTTTATTAATAGCGTGACCCTTCATGTTTTCAAATATGATTTTATTACTAGCGTGACTCCTCATGTTTTCAAACATGAGGGTTTTATACTAGCTTGATCCCTCATGTTTTCAAACATGATTTTATTACTAGATTGACCCCTCATGTTTTCAAACATGAGGTATCAAAATCATTGCACACTTACGCATTATTACTTGATCAAAGAGTCTGTAATATCAAGGATTCCACAGTATTCTGGTATGAACAAACAAGTAGTTGAAGCGTAGGCCTATGTCTTGTGACCTTTGACGTGGTGAAAGGGGTGAATTGGTGTTGACTATTTTTTCAAAAATTGTTTTCACTGGTGAAATAGTATATGCGGAGTTTTTTCTCTTTTTTGGCGAGGCCATTATGTACTCTTAGGCCCTATTTTGAATTATTCAT
Source organism: Brachyptera putata (assembly GCA_907164805.1). NCBI lineage: Eukaryota > Metazoa > Arthropoda > Insecta > Plecoptera > Taeniopterygidae > Brachyptera > Brachyptera putata. Next base: position 4,645,735 of record OU015475.1, read on the forward strand.
TGAAGGACAAATGTAAGAAATGCAAAGGGAAGTTTGGTAAAAAATTGACATGTCTTTATCAGCTGTATATTTTTTTTTATTCATGTAATATGTGCGACTAAAAGGACATCAGCGTGGAAAATAGTGGAAAGCATCATGTACGCGAAGATATCATAGATTTTTTGAACTCGGGAAGACCTGAAACGTATAAATATTAAACAAAAAAACACTTCACTAATAATCTGCGTTCATTGTTGGGAACACAAATGTTGCCTCTGCATATAACCATAATCTTATCTTCAAGCCGCACCAGCAGCTTACCTCGATGCGTTCGTGTTCCAGCGGCAAGCTCCCCACCGGCGACCAGCTGCTCCTCAAGGAGGACACGGTGAAGATCAAGCGGTGCATCTACGCGCTGCAGCGAGACACGTTGCCCCCGGTTACCACGCACAACATCATCGACGACTCCAACGACCCGGTGCTCAACTCGGTGCGCCGCTGTCGCATGTTCAACACCGTGCACGACAGAGTCAAGGTGCGTAGAGGGGGATTAGGTCAACGGTAATGAAAATCAACTGTACTAAGGGGAACACTGAAAGACCTCTAACTATCCCGGGTAATAATATTTAGGGATCCAACATAAGAAACACAGTAACTTGAGGATGAATGACAGCTGTTTATTTCAACTCGTAAGGTACAGTGTATAGGCAGAGCATCCGTGGATGGTTACCAGTCGAAGGTACGTAGATCACTTGAAGTTAAGTTATAATTTTGACACAAAGTTTGCCGAAATATCATACAAACACTTCACCCTATTGGCTACTTACGGTAAACACTTACGGCTACTACGGTAAACAAAGAACGTCGGGATGTACCTGACTGTATCGTGCCTGTTGTTCCAGGTGGTGTTCCACCCAGAGTTCCTGTCGTCCACGAACCCGCTGTTTGGTCTGGACTACGAGGAGTTTGTCCGAGGCTGCCACCTGGGGGTCTTCCCGAGCTACTACGAGCCGTGGGGCTACACGCCTGCCGAGTGCACCGTCATGGGAATACCCTCCATCACCACCAACCTATCAGGTAACCCAAGCAAAACGCAGGCTGGGAATCACTCATGTGGATTTCTGGAGAATTATTTTTAGATGGCATTTCTTGGGAAATTTGAGACATTCTCTTGATAAATTATGGATATTTCTTGAGTACGCCTAATTAGAGGCATTTCTGGAGAAATTATAGAAATTTATTGAAAATATATAGACTTTTTCTTGAATTTGTGTTTTGAAATTCTTTGAGAAATTGGAGATATTCTTAAGGAGATAATTTCTTGAGAAATTAGGAGACTTCTTTGAGAAATAGTGGGAATTTCTCCTAGCCGGTGAAATGAAGCGATATTTCACTCTTTGACCAATTTCCATTTTTTGCTTCAATTGTTAACTAGCATCACCCCTCGTGTTTTCTAACATGAGGTACCACTGGAGTCTGCCCACTTAGTTGTATTAGTTTCACAAATGGCCCGTCTGCCATGTTGAATCATCTCCCAGTACTCTTGGTTACAAACAGAGACGCAATACCCACCTACCATAGAACCTCAAATTACGTCGAACACGTTTCGTCGAATTCAAATTACTTTAACGTACCGCACTCTAACGCACGTTTGTTTCTCTCGCCGCAGGTTTCGGCTGTTTCATGCAGGAGCACATAGCCGACCCGACCAGCTACGGTATCTACGTCGTAGATCGACGGTACACCTCCGTGGAAGGTGAGTCACTCTTATTTCATACAGCAATTGAGTAAACGGTAAACAAAGAACAGAAGTTTACCAAAGTTTATTAGTAGAGATACTCATAATTGAGAGCCGCTGAAAGAACACAGAGATGATGATACAGTGATAACTCGATCCATCAAAACAGTAGGACAAAATTCAAGGGACCTGAACAATGAAACCATCCATGAAGGAAAATGATCCATCCAGGAAAATTTAGCATTCATTACAGTGAAACCTCTATCCATCGTTTTTCAAGGGACCAGGAAAATAAAACCATCCATGCAGGAAAACAATCCATCCAGGAAAATTTAACATTGATTACAGTGAAACCTCTATGCATTGTTTTTCAAGGGACCAGGAAAATAAAACCATCCATGCAGGAAAACGATCCATCCAGGAAAATTTAACATTGATTACAGTGAAACCTCTATCCATGATTTATCAAGGGACCAGGAAAATGAAACCATCCATGAAGGAAAATGATCCATCCAGGAAAATTTAACATTGATTACAGTGAAACCTCTGTCCATCGTTTTTCAAGGGACCAGGAAAATGTAACATTGATTATATGGGAGTGGGGTGAGAAAAAATGAATGATTTAAGCAGGAAAACGATGGATCCGGGAACGATGTGTAGAGGTTTCACTGTACCTACAAAACACGAGATTTTGACGTTTCGGCTATTGCCTTATTCACTGTAGAGCACGGCCTAGAATAGGAGAGGTATTGTATCGAAGCTATTTGGGCTGGTACCAACAGTGCTGCTAGTTCCACGAAAATCCGTGTGGAACGCTAGGTGACAGGAGGCCGGTAGGCCACGAAATGTACGTTATTGTTGGCGGCAAGACGTTAGCTGTCAAACGTCAATTGGCTTCGGTTTGACCGTGCGTTCCGTTTGACCAGGCACCGTCCAGCAGCTGGCCCAGTACATGTACGACTTTGCGCGACTCAACCGCAGGCAGCGCATCATCCAGCGTAACCGCACGGAGCGACTCAGCGACCTGCTCGACTGGAGGAACCTTGGCATCGTGAGTACTCGAGTCACGCAAGCGGGACCTGAAACTCAAACATTATCAAAAAAAAAAAAAATTGAAAATATATTCTTAGTGCAATTTTTAGTTGGATGAGCAAAAGCTGAATCTCAATTAAACATTCTCCAAAATATATATTTTTTTCATCGCTCCACAGGTCAAACGGAAATATAAAATCAGTTGAAATCTGGCACAATATACAAGTTCAATTCAATTCAATTAAATTTTCTTAATTTTGTAAAATAAATATTCTCAGGAAGTGAAATGAAGTAATAGGCTTATAGGCCTATATATAGGGCCTAGTAAAAAAGGCCAATATTTAAACATATTCAAATAATTGAACACACTCAGAACAAAAAAAAACTTTCGTTCTTACTGCAATTATCAGTTGGATGAGCAAAGCAAAGACTCAATTTCACAAATACTTTGGAGGAAAAGTGTTTTTTTCGTGTTTCTCAAGTTCAAAGGAAAATACAAATTGGTTCTCATCAAAAAAAAAAAGTGTCCTCATCAAAATCGATACTGTATAATTTGGAGGCGCAGTCGTTTGCATCACTTCTAAGAAAACCCATTTTAGAGTAATCAAAAGCCCCATAAAAATAAGTCTTGAGGAGAGAATTTGGAAAAAATGTCTTCTTCTAAAGAATTCAAGCTTTCAAGGAATTTTAATATAATATTGATCCACACTAAATTCCGAAGTTTCACATAAATGGTATCAGCCGTTCCAATGGATAGCTAATGTAAATAACCCCATACAATTTATCATTGATCTCAATATAACTAAAATAACCCAGCCATTGGTGGGGCCGTTGAGTGAACACTAATTAATCATCCCGACCTTTTCTCCCCTTGCAGTACTACCGCCAGGCACGCATCCGCGCGCTGGTGGCGGTCTACCCCGAGATGGCCGGGCTCGAGGACGAGAAGGAGACGTCTCGCTTCAACTACCCGCGTCCGATCTCCGAGCCCCCCTCCCCCTCCTCCTCCCGCCTCACCACCCCCGCCGCCTCGTGCCACGGCAGCGACGACGAGGACGAGGTCGACGACGAGAAGGAGGTGAGAACACGACGGTCAAGTCGTTGTTTGACGTTGAAAGAGCAGACAACGATAACGATCGGGGTCGATGTTTGATGTGGAAAGAGCAGACAACGATAACGATCGGGGTCGATATTTGATGTGAAAAGACGACGACAATCACGATCCAGGGTGTCGTGATGAAAGTGAATTATCTAAACTGTTTCCCAGCTGTTTGATGATTATATTCATTTATTCATTGTTCCACAGATCTGTAATACATATATAGAAATTATCAAAAGAAGTAATAACCTTGAAACTAGAAATCAAAATATGTAGAGAGAAAGAGATAAGAATATATTTCTCAAACCCAGATAACCAATTAGATTGTGCCAGGGGATGTTTCCACCACTTCTTCTAGGGCAGTCTTCTTATCAGTCGGTTCCTGCCAGTTCCGACTTCTTCTTCCTCTTCTTCACTACTACTACTATCCTCTGCTTCGTCTTTTCTTCCTACGAGTTCCCTCCACCGTTCTCTATCCTTCCACCAACTCTCTTCTACCACTTCCTCCCATTTCTCTCCTCGGTTGACTACCCTCCACCGTTCTCTATCTTCCCACCATCTCTCGTCTACCACTTCCTCCTCGGTTGACTACCCCACACCTTACTCCCTCCTGCCACTTCTCTCTTGGTCTTCCTACTCTTCTCTCAGCTCCATTGTTATCCGCTATCTCATCATTGCTCTTGGTATTCTCTCCTTTTCCATTCGTCGCATATGCCCGTACCACCTAAGTCTCTCCCTTTCTACTTTAAATGATAATCAAGGAGATAATTGAAAAGAACAGTAGATAGATATAATATGATTATACATTGAACCCTTGTTAATCAAAAATGGAAGCACTCTGAAAAGATGATTTTGATTAGACGAGCTTTAGCGAGGATTCAATTTGACATACTGAAAAAAATTGGTGTTGATGTTTTTTTTTTTTTTTTTTTTCGGTCCTCACAGGTCAAACGGCTACAGCTATCAACTTCAAACATTTTTCAATATGGTTCCTCATCTAACTTAGATCTGTATAGTTTTGTGGCATTATTGGGGGGTAACTTTTTTTTTAATGAATTATAGAAATTTCAAAAATACCCATTAGAATAACATGGCGGAAAAAAAAAGAAAATATTTTTATTTTCCCAAAAAAATGAAATTTTGCGTGAAGTTGAATTACATTTTGATACACATTTCTAAAAAATTTCAGCTTGATCGGGTCAGCCATTTTGAAGAAAAAAAAATAAAATGTGCTAAATCGGTATCACTCGAAGCAGTTCTTAACCATTACTACCCATACTATTACTATCCGCTCGTCTAACAACGCATATATGGCGTTTTCCTAGTTTCTCTTGTTAATCTTTGTTAATCTTTGTTAATCTCTTGTTAACTCTTGTTAATCTGAAATGCGAGCACTCTGAAAAAATGATTTTGATTTATGAAAATTCGTATTAACAATAAAACTCCTTTTCCACGATCCCTCGCCATCGCACTTTTGTGCAATTGTAAGTGTACAATAAAATGAACAATTGTTTCCTTTCCAGTTACAAGAGATGAACTTGCTGCCGAACGGAGTCTAGATCCCCGGGGTGCGGAAGGCTCTCGTGTCCGGAACGCGCGAGAACGTACAGGAACGCGGGTCCGGAACGCGAGAGACGCACGAGTCCACTGCCAGACGATAGTATCCATCCCATCGATTGCCTCGGAACGTCACGACGCGTTACCGAACACACAAACAGTTGCCAACATTCGAAAGAATAAAATAAATCGACGAGTTTTTCGTCGTACATATCGATTGAACTCTGAGATGTTTTTCGAACGTTTAGAATTTGGACGATGATAATTCGTTTTCTAAGTATGTCTATCGGAAAACGTTAGTTGAAGCGTGTCGGAGGCCTTATTATTGTACGTTGTGACTGTACTAATTGATCGCTTTACTAACTATCGTACCTTTCGTTTCCTACTTCCGAAAATGTAGGAGAGTAAAAATTGACGTGATTTTATTTTATATTCATTAAAATCACTCCAGTTTATCACTAATTTGTGTAGATATGTATGATGCATGATGTCAAAATGCCTTAATTATCTTCCTTATATCTATTTGTACAACATTTTCTTCAATTCTTCTGTTTTTGCTAACTTTCATTTCCTTTTTACGAACATGTCTGAGAGTGAAAATTGACGTGATTTCAGTTTTTTATTTATGAAATCATCCAATTATTAAGTTACAACGTAATTTTATGTCCACACTCATGTTATGTTATGTACATAATTGTTGCAGATATGCTTGAAGCACGGTGGCAAGGTGTCCTAATTATCTTCCTTATATCTATTCCTACAACACTTTCTTGAATTCTTCAATTTTCTTCGCATTTCTTCCCCTTTCCTCCAGCTTGTTCCAGTCCCTTATAGTCCTCTGGATGAATCCATTTTGACCCATCTTTGTATGTCCCTCTTTACTTCCAATCAATCCCCTCCCCTCGTACCTCTCTGCGATCCTTTACCTACTCTATTGCTCAGTTCCTCCCACCTAGTCGAGATGTTCTTTGCTTTAAAGAAATTATAGCCGCCCTCGTTGGCTCAGTCAGCTGAGGCACGCTTCAGACACTGAAGTCACCGTTGGGCGTGGGTTCGAGTCCCGCATAAGACATGGGTTTTTGTAAATGTCCTTTCACCTATCATCACTTCATAGTTTCATTATCACCCGCTCATTCGTACCCCCGTATAACCTAGCTGTTGTTGGGGTCGTTAAGCAAACAATAATCATCATCAAGAAATTATACTCCACCTACCCTTATCTCTTCTCTATATTCATAAATTAAAGATTAAAGATTCGACAGTTAGGTTAAGGGATCACCTACGATAGTCACAACATACAGAAATAAGGCTTGTGTATATTAGGGCCAAACATAACCTGTAAAATGAATATCGCAATCGGTTACGTCCAAGACTACGTGAAACGCAATAGAATTTATAAACTGTTCAAATATGGAAGTTGTGTCGATGGAAACTAATAGTGTTAATAAGTGTTAGGGCCTACGGTATACTTACTGTAACGGATGAAGGTTGCCGTTCATTGGTTGGTCACGATCGGTCATTTCTGTTTCGACGTTCGTTGATTCGTTGGAAACAATCATCAGTATATCCAATTGAAAGGTCAATCTCGATCGGTCATTTAACGTTCTTTGATTCGTTAGAAACAGTCATCAGTATATAAGATCTAAAGGTCATTGATTTGTGATGGATAATGTGAGAGATGAATGATAAAGTACAAGAGAAATATATTTGTTTATTATGTATTATTGTTTCTATACAGAGTAATACACTGTATACAGGTAGTGAGAATAGAGCAGTAACAACATGCGCCTCACTACCTGCATAATAATATGAATTATACAATTATAAATCACGAATTAGATCAGTAAAAATATTAATAATAGCAAATGAATTGAAAATTAGAATAACTAAATATGAAAATACAAATGCCTAATATAATGCCTAATCTGAAGTATACAGTGAAACCTCTATCCATGGTTTTTCAAGGGACCAGGAAAATAAAACCATCCATGCAGGAAAATTTGACACTGATTGAATGGGAGTAGGATGGGTCAAAATGAATGATACAAGCAGGAAAACGATGGATCCGGGAACGATGCATAGAGGTTTCACTGTATAAAGTTTGAAGTATCTAATTGAGTACAAATGTTCTAACTTGTCTACGAAATGTATCAATATGAATTGTGTGAAAGGTAAAGAGAGAACAGCAGCTTACCGAGGTTCACAAGTAGATGGGCCTACTCGTGGTGGACAGCCATTGACAGAACACACAGATGATATTTAAATGCACGAGGTTTCAACTTTTCGTCTATAATCCGACTATTAACTTATCTGTCGGTTAGGTCGTTATCGAACAGATCAATCGTTGACATTTCCGTTGAACGGCAACCGTAGATTAATATACGTAAGTAATAAAAACAATTGTCCAGTGATATTATATAGATACTTTGGCAGTTGAAATAGCAATAGGCCGATCATTGTTGATCGTTGAAATTTAAAAACGGAGAACGTAGTTCAACGAAGTATACTGTGAATTATTATAATAGACTTAGATATTAGTTGAAAGCGCTTGGGAGTTGATTTAGCGGACCATCAACTTTTTCGTCGGTTACCTGAAAAAACTGTAACTATAACAATTTTTTGGGGGTATAAGATATCAAAATTCTACTACTTAAGAAACTAACCTTCAAACTGATGTGAAATAAAATTATAAACCTTGTATTCCAATATTTTCACAATTTGGTGATCCAAGTTGAATGAACCGTCTTTGAAGAAACATTTTTTTTTAATGGTTAAATGCTTAGGCCTATATAGTTATCCATGGAGCAGTGACCCAGTCCTGCCAAAAAAAAATGAGTAGGCCTATTGCCTTTTTTGTACTATAGACCTAAATATTTTTTTAATTTCACTTTGTGAGTATATGTATTTTACAAAATAGAGAAAATTGAATTGAAGGTACCCGTATTGAAAATATCTGTGTTTCTGCAGTATTAGAATTCTTATACCGTGTAACGTTCAATAGTTTTCGTCAAGAGGCTGATGTTTCGCAGAATCGACTCTCACGAACTTGTAAGAATTAAGATAATAAGTGCCAATTGTACAAACTCGTAATGAGGTATTGATTAACCAGTCATTAGTGAAGGTACGCAAAGCAAAACGCGGGTCACGAAAACACAAAACTTATAGCATGTTATGTACAGTGAAACCTCTATCCATCATTTTCCAAGGTACTATGAAAATAAAACCATCCATGCAGGAAAATTTAACATTGATAATATGGGAGTGAAAACCTAAAGTCCGGCAATGGGAAATCAGTTGGCGGGTGCAGATTGCTTATGCGCCCGCGAAGGTGATTTGACAAAGGCGGACAAATGTTGGAAATTGTAAAGTCCGGCAATGGGAAATCAGTTGGCGCGTGCAGATTGCTCGTGAAAATAAAACCATCCATGCAGGAAAACAATGCATCCAGGAAAATTCAACATTGATTATATGGGAGTGGGGTGGGACGAAAATAAAGATATAAGCGGGAAAACGATGGATCCGGGAACGATACATAGAGGTTTCACTGTACTATAACAATGCTGTTTTTGTACCTTGGATAATAGTGAACACTTTTAATTGATCGTTGAACGCTACCTAATTATTAGTTTGTACAACCGGCACTAAATATATGTTTTAATTGCACTACTTCAATTCAACAGTGTTATTTTTTTTTAAATCACAATTTTACTGTTTATTTTTATAGTTTATTTCATGTTGACAGTCATTTATGATAATCACTTATGAAACTAGATCACTTATGAAACTGTGTGTGTATAGTAAAATAGCCTGAAGCGTAATATATGGATTGTGTGAAAGGGAAAGAGAGAACAGCAGCTTACCGAGGTTCACAAGTAGATAGGCGTACTCATGGTGGAGAGCCGTTGAGAGAACACATAGAGATGAAGTAACACAAGATTATGACGTTTCGGCTGTTGCCTTGGTCACAGTATCTAGTATCTACTCTACAGTGACCAAGGCAACGGCCGAAATGTCTAAAACCTCGTGTCCAAATCATCTCTGTGTTCTGTCAACGGCTCTCCACCATGAGTAGGCGTATCTACTTGTGAACCTCGGTAAGCTGCCGTTCTCTCTTTCCCTTTCACACAATTCATATATTTACTTATGAAACTATGTGTGTATAGTAAAATAGCCTGAGGCTTAATATATGGATTGTGTGAAATGAAAAGAGAGAACGGCAGCTTACCGAGGTTCACAAGTAGATAGGCCTACTCATGGTGGAGAGCCGTTGACAGAACATAGAGATGATGATTTTAACACACAAGATTTTGACATTTCAGCTATTGCCTTGGTCACAGTAGAGTATGTAGTGACTACCTACTCTACTGTGACCAAGGCAACAGCCGAAACATCTAAGACCTCGTGTGTTTTTTCATCTCCGTGTTCTATCAACGGCTCTCCACCATGAGTAGGCGTATCTACTTATAAACCTCGGTAAGCTGCCGTTCTCTCTTTTCCTTTCACACAATTCATATATTTACTTATGAAACTAGATCACCTACTCATGTAGCAGCCTCACTGGCTCAGTCAGTCAATGTTTTATACGTAGCAAAGTGTTGCATAGTCATGTAATAATCGAGAGTTGGATCATAATTCAGTTGTTTTTCAACAGTATTGATCATGTAGTTTTTAGTTTGTATTTGTTTACTATTCAAGGTTTCCCTTTATAAAAACATCACTTCCATTTTGTATACGTACCTAGTATATCAGCCATTTTCAATTTAAAAAAAATTATTTGAGGGCGTCCCAACCCTGAAAGTAGATTTTAACGAATAATCACAATATTTATTTCTATAATTTGAGATAAAACTGGAAATCATGGTTTCAAATTCGTGATAATTAATTTATTTGTCCTCCAGGACTCGGTCCTTTTTTCCAAGTCGTGACGTAGACATTACTCGAATCTTAATATAAAAAGCTCGTGTCACATGTTAGAGGATGAACTCCTTCGAAACGGCTCGACCGAGTGTCGTGAAATTCCTCACGCACATTCGATAGAAGGTCCTAAAGTATACGAGATCTTCCGCCAAGCTTTCTCCTATGAGCAATATCAACAAAATTGGCACTTCAAGGACGACACCGGTAATGGCGTTGTTCACTGACATTGATCGGCGTTGCATCAATGTCACTCAACGTTACTCACCATTTGCGGGGGCTACACGCTAGGTAGCGTAACAATCAAGATTCACTACAAATCACTTCGATGGCAGAACAACGTTTGCCGAGTCAGATAGTCTATTTATGTTTCTATACAGAATCAGTAATGCCTATGTCATGACTCATGGTCTCTGGAGAACCAAAAAAAATGTAATCAAGATGATTTCTGGTTTTCTCTAAATTTAGGGAAATAAATAACGTCATTATTAATTAAAATCTAGTTTTCAAACTGTCCTTATTAAAACGTGGGACCTGTGAAAAGTCACAAAATAGATCCCGTACACACTTCAACAATGTAACATTATTGACAGTCGATTGTAAAACATTTCGTCGGCCATATTGGAATTTAAATGCGCATTCTATCGTTACTTTTATTGTCAGAGAATAGTCAACAATGTCTCCCAATAGACGGAATCGAGCCACAATGTTCATATATTTTTAGTTTGCCATGGATTTTGGTCATCTGTTATTCAGTAGGAACCCTAAATGCTTATTCGTATATTATTAGAGCCAATGTTATTGTTAACTATATTCATAATATTAAATAACGAAGTAGTGTACCACGAGAAACTATATAAAACCCTAAATATTGGACGTGTACGTGGTACTTGTCAAGAAATAAAATAAAATACACTGAAATACTAACAATTACTGCTACGCTTGTTTTTCTAGTGGAATTTTGTAATAATTATATTGTTTGTTTATATATGCTTTAATTCCTTTACAAATATATTCCTAATAAACCTGATGATAAAATTCTAGTCTTTTATTCTTATCCAAGTCATGTTATTTACAGTAAGTAATGCTGCTATTTGATAAAGATAATTTAATTAGGAAAATTATGTAGTCATTTATTTTGTAATTTAGTATCAGTCATTTATTTATTTATTCTCACCCTGTTGACTAGTACATAATACAAGTATGGGTACCGTCAGATTGAAATTTACATAGTATATACATTCTTAATATTGATAAAAAAATATGATGCAGAAGAATAAGAATACAGAGTCATGATCAGTATGATAAGATAAGCAATAATAGCATAAGGTGTGAGAAGGTAAGATTCAAGTTACGGTTGAAACGGTTTGGTGGAAGAAAATCCATTGTGGCTTAATCCCGCCGCACAAATAAATATATTCAGAAAATGCCAATAGATCTGCGTTATCATTACAGTGCGTCGTTAAACCCAATAGTATTATTAATGACAAAATGAATTTAAGTAAACTTGTTGTTGCATAGGCCTATAGCTAATCTGCTGAGTTTCAGTGGCGTCATTTTTTAAATGTACATTTAAATTAATGTTCATTCATCTAGAGTAGACAGGTTTATATAATAAGGTCTTTGATTTATACCTATATATAATTATTTTAGTATTTGGGAAGATAATTTTGATGTTCTCCTTTTCCCTCTCACCACCCACACTCCTTTCCAACCCCAATCAATGCTACCAATCCCCCCCCCCCCCGCTCCAACATCCCAAACAACTTCTTTGAAAGTTATGGTAACCATGGTTACGAACTTCTAGCTGTTATTGAATCAACAACAGTCTGTCAAGTGATAATAAGCTCTTTGGAATCAACAACTGAACATAAATTCATGCAGTTGATTATTCTACCAATCTATTATAATATTTTTAATTGTTTTTGATGAGGATGTGGTAACCAAGTATGGTATAGGCCTATCTTTATTATGGTAACTAATATAATATGTTTTATTATTATTAGTTTTATTGTTGAATTGGTCAATCCCAACAAACTTGAACCTGATATTATAAATCATTAGGCCTATATGGACTCATTTAGAAATAAGGAATAATCACTGTATGTTCAATATGCTCACTAATCTTGTAGGGCCTAGCCTATAGTGTAGGCGTACACATTAATAATTCATAACAAAGTCTCGAACAAACTACGGTTAGGTATGAAAGCTTCTTTCGAGTGTTGTTAGGCACAGTTGGAAGAGACATGAACAACAATGTCCCTCAATCCCCAATTAATATTGACCAACTGCAATCACTTTGGACAATCAATTATTCAATTATTTAATCATGATCATTCAATGATTGCTTGAGATAACTTTCTAATCAAGTGAGCTAGTGCCGACTTGGTGGTTCAGTCAACTATCACTAGCGGTAGAAACTGAAGTCACCGTGGGGCGTGGGTTCGAGTCCCGCTTAAGGCATGGGTTTTTGTAAATGTCCTTTCATCTATCATCACTTCATCGTTTCATCATCACCCGCTCATTCATACCCCCGTATAACCTAGCTGTTGGTGGGGTTGTGAGCACAATTTAAAAATAAATAAAAAGTGAGCTAGTGATTGGTTTTGTCACCAATACAAATAATTATCGATATACTATTTTAAATCAACTTTGACACCATAACTATGCTGTCTGTTTTGTTTTACATTTTATGAAACCATTTTCTAGCATTTCATCTCCCGTTGATTCACTTTTCTTCCTAGGATGATATCCTATCTTCTGTACTCCTCCTGAGCTCGTGATACCTCTCCCTCGTTATATCCTCGTAGCACGAGTGAACACTCGTAAGGACGGGAGAAGGGTCCTGATCCTGCACACGAGACCAGCCTTTATTCGTACATCCTTACGGTTCCTGAATCCCTGATACCGAATAGAAGCAGAGTGATTCAAAATGGGAAAGAAAGGGAAAAAAGAAAAAGGGGAGAAGAAAGAAAAGAAAGAAAAGAAAGAGAAGAAAGGAAAAAAAGTAATGAAAGATGTGACAGGTTTTTATGATTTGAATTTATTTTGTATTGATTTACCGTAATTATTATTTATATGAATAATGCCTCACTTCCAACCTTGACTCACTTCATCTGGCCTTTACATCAACAACCTCTCTTAAAAGATCATGGTGGAAAATGTTGAATCGCCAACGGAAAATTCAAATATTTATTGCACACTTGCTCTCACATTTTAAGTAACTTTAAAATGAACCCCATAGAGGGTGTAGGCCCTACCGGTACTGAAATTATATGAACTACACGTCTAGTCTATGAAAACATTATTGGTAATTTAAGCGTAATATTTTATTTGAATTTGATGTGAATTTATGGAAAAAATATTGTCAGAACTGATGTACCTTATTGATAAAATTCAAAATTCCCAAACTAGGTACTATTTTTTTAAAATTTTTGATAGTGAAAGCCACACAAACAGTAGGCCTATACACAGTAACTAATAAGTATAAATGCCAGTGAAGTATAGATAAAAAATCATATGCTTTTCATGTGTCAAATAATCACGCTTTTTTTTTCTCCTTCACCATTCAAGGGTAAAAAAGGAAAAAAGCTCTCTAAGAAAGAGAAAGCTCGTCTGATTGTGACGCAGACTGCGGAGTTGGCGGCCGCGTATGAAATTGAAAGGTGAGTACCGTAACTCGGGAGACCTGGGCAGGGTCGGCCGCGGTGACTAGACAGTTTTGGAGGCTTCTGATCGTAGATTTAAAATGTATGTGAATATGATTTCAATTACATTATGATCCCATAAAATGTCCATAATGAGTCAATTATTAAAACCCATGAATGTCCATAATGAGTCAATTATTAAAAATAACTTCGAAAATCTCTACAATGGTTAAATTATCTCTTGTATAGAAATTAGATACGGTATGGAAATAGAAATTCTGATATATGGAAATTCTGATTAAGATGAAACACAGATATTTTCAATACCTTCAAGAGGTTGTAAGTAATAACTATTGATGTTGTATCGCATAATTGTCAGGCGTATATGCTTTAAAAATTCACATTTTTAAAGCGTATACGCGTGAAATCATGCGATGTGAAATAAATAGTTATTACTTACACCGTCTTGAAGGTATTGAAAATATCTGTGATTCCTCTTTATTATAACTTCGATAAATCTTATCGTTCAAAAGTTATCACCAAAGAACTGATATTCCGCTAAATCGACTCCCATGGACTCTTATCCCTGATCCAGGTTGCGCCTGGTTAAAGAAGAGTACGAGAAGTTGGAGCGGGAGCGTATCGCGGCCGAGGCGAAGGCGCTACGGGACATCGAGGAGCAGGCCATCCGGGAAGTGCAGTTAGCGCTGAGTCATCGCGTACTGTCGGGATACCGGGACCAGATGTACCAGCTGGAGCTGGAGAACCGGGAGCTGGAAGATGTGAGTACTTGAAAAAATATATATTGTCCCAAGAAAAAGAATAATAAATACATAGACATTCTCAAAAAGATCTACAAAGCCTATAAAAGGCTTATCTGTAGGATAATAAAATTTATTTATAAAATCTATATTTGTCATTGCGTTAAACCTGTTTGTTGTTGTCGTAGTGGCACCAGTACTTGAAGTGTGACCGTCTGCCCGACCCCGCGTCTCTCTCTCAGCTCAACACCTACTTGTTCAAGTGGCGGCTTGACGAGGACACCAACATCATCGCCAACGCCATCGCCAAGACGGAGGAGGTCCTCGGGGTGAGTACAGACCAAGATGCATTGAGGGTTGCGTTGGTTCGCCGGCTTCAGATGGTGTCTCAACTGGAACCGGAAGTACGTTCCATTTCCTGATATCTTTCCTTAGAACACCCGATCGCTTCTCTACCTAGTGTTGTTTTGTAGAAGCTCGATGTCATGCCTTCTATATACCTCAAATATTTGCATCTAAGTCGCAGTGCATATTGCCATCCAAGATGCGGTGGAAGTAAACAACAACTGCGCTAGACTTATGAAAAAGAATATTAACTGGTAATGCAATTGAATGAAATGTGAATACTTATTTGTTTATGGCATGTTGACTTCTCACACGAATTCGATTACATATGAATCGTCCAGATGTAAGTTACTCGCAATATAGCTTACCAAATATAAATTACTTCACAATTTAAGTAATGCACAATTTAACCTCACTATCTCCGTTTTACTTCATATAAGAAACTGTTTCAGACAACTGAGCGAACGTAAACGTCATTTTGTGTGTATTTGTAAACAAAGTTAGTTCCTTTTATTACTACTCACAACGCATAATCGGTTGTTCTAACGATTTGGATGTTAAATTGGTACATATTTTCAACATGGGAGGGTTGGAGGGATAGGAAGAAAATTCACCATATTGAAGCCGGCAACCAACGCAACCCTCAATGCATCTGAGTACAGACATTGACGGAAAGAACCTTACGCAGATCCACGTCGATTCAGTTCATAATATTAGATAACGAAGTAGTGTACCACGAGAAACTATATAAAACCCTAAATATTGGGCGTGTACGTGGTACTTGTCAGAAATAAATTAAAATACACTGAAATACTAACAATATTTCGGGAGCACTTCAGCTCTCGTCCTCGGGTTAAATAATGTTAGTTAATGTGTAGATAATGTTGGTAGTATTTCAGTGTATTTTATTTTATTTCTTTGACAAGTACCGCGTACACGTCCAATATTAAGGGTTTTATATATATTCATAATTCTTTCTATTCTTCATCTCATAACAAAAACAAGTGAACGAGTGAAACAACACAATTATTCAAAAGTGAACTAATATAATGAGATTATAAATTAGCATTGAAAGATCAAAAATAAGAAAAGAATATACCACCGTAAGAACTGAATCTTGTGTGTGGGCAATACCGGTGGAAGTCAATATTTATGTTTTGGCAAAACTATAACAAATAATGAATTGATTTATTTTACTCTCCTTGATTTTCCAAGTGATGTTTAACCTTTTAACTGCTACACACGCGTATACGCGTTTTAGCCCCCCGTGCCCACCGTGCTATGCACGCGTATACGCGTTTTGAATACCGCGCTTTACTGTTTATTTTCTACTGGCCGGCAAACTTCAGTTATCGACCTGATTTTTTTTGTGATTTGCGCGATCTATTGACCGAACATATGTACTGCTTGAGAACAACGTCGACTTTCGATATATTTCATAATAGTAGCGTTTATTCAGACGAAAGTTTTTTCAACGACTCAGACGTCAAACTATGCTTCCAAGTCGAGTGAAAATGGCTAATGTTGGCGGGCCGGCTTGGCGAAATAATGTGCTTTCTCCAACCGATATTTAGGAACTCATCATTTCTGTGATACCGTCAAAAAATTATGGGAAAATGATCATAAATGTAGTAACTGGAACTATTTGTACAAACTATTGTATTTTCGGAAAAAAACTCAGCACAGGGGGTACAGCTGGTGTCAGAAAACTCAGCAGTTGAAAGGTTAATAGAGAATTTTGAAGATGAGATTATAAATACAATATACCAACTAGAAGATTATTCGTAAATGAGCAAAGTGAATACAAACGATACAACATATTATTCACACAAACGAGTGGATCAAAAGATCCATACGTGAAGAGATTATGCACCCAACATGCATGCAAGAAGATATTACAATTACATAGTTTTGATAAATTCATGAATTTCTATTTTAAAAGTCAATAATTAAGTATTTGAACGCATATTTAGTAGTGCCAACTATAGGAGCTACGAATCCCCGTAGCTCTAACTGACATTTGTTTTTGTGATTCAGATTCTCAACGTGTTGGACGAACTGATATCCTTCCCGCTCAACAACACGCTCGAACACGTCGAGGACTGGAGACAGGTAACACGAACAGACGTCTACTTTACCTACCGATACAGGTTACACTAACAGACGTCTACTTTACGTACCGATACAGGTAACAGAACAGACGTCCACTTTACATACCGATGTAAGTAACACAAACAGACGTCTACTTTACCTACTGATATAGGTAAAACAAACAGACGTCTACTTTACCTACGAATATAGGTAACACAAACAGATGTCTACTTTACCTACTGACACAGATGACATAGACAGACGTCTACTTTACCTACTGATATAGGTAAAACAAACAGACGTCTACTTTACCTACCAATACAGATAACACAAATAGACGTCTACTTTACCTACCAATACAGGTAACTCGAACAGATATCAACTTTATCTGCAGATACAGTAACACAGACATACGTTTACTTTACCTACCGATACAAGTAACACAAACAGATGTTTCCTTTACCTACCGATTAAGATAACTCGAACCGATGTCTACTTTACGTACCGATACAGGTAACAGAACAGACGTCTGCTTTTCATACCAATACAGATAACACAGACAAACAAATGTCTACTTTACCTACCGATACAGTGAAAGACCTCTAAATTCCCGGACTGATAATAGTTAGGGATCCAACATAAAAACACAGTAACTTAGAAATAAATGGAAACTCTTCATTAAACTCGCAAGATTACAGTGTAATATAGGCAGAGCATCCGTGGATGGTTACCAGACGAAGGTCAACCTCAATGACCTTGACAAGTAGTTAATCGTACAGGTGTCTCCCATCTCAGATTCGTAACGACGTGAGACGAGAGCAGGCTCTTCATCTGGACCACGCCACCTACATGATGCTGCGCCGCTTGGAGGAGCGACTGCGCCGTATCGACCTCAACGACCTTGACAAGTAGTTAATCGTACAGGTGTCCCTCCCCTCAGATTCGTAACGACGTGAGACGAGAGCAGGCTCTTCATCTGGACCAAGCGACCTACATGATGCTGCGCCGCTTGGAGGAGCGACTGCGCCGTATCGACCTCAACGACCTTGACAAGTAGTTAATCGTACAGGTGTCTCTCCCCTCAGATTCGTAACGACGTGAGACGAGAGCAGGCTCTTCATCTGGACCACGCCACCTACATGATGGTGCACCGCTTGGAGGAGCGACTGCGCCGTATCGACCTCAACGACCTTGACAAGTAGTTAATCGTACAGGTGTCCCTCCCCTCAGATTCGTAACGACGTGAGACGAGAGCAGGCTCTTCATCTGGACCAAGCGACCTACATGATGCTGCGCCGCTTGGAGGAGCGACTGCGCCGTATCGATCTGAACGAGCTGCGGTACGAGATCTGTTCCGACCACGTAACGTACTACGTGTGGAGTCTGCTGCCGTTGCCGATACCTGGCGAGCCACCAGAAGACAACATGGGGTAAGACACTCATTTCTTACGTAGTGAATTAAACTGAAAACCTAAGCAACCATTTTTTAATTTTATTGGTTTCAAGGATTTCAAGGGGTTTTATTTTATTGGGTTTATTGGAGTAAGGTGTGGGGTAGTCGACCGAGGAGAGAAATGGGAGGAAGTGCTAGACGAGAGATGGTGGGAAGATAGTGAACGGTGGAGGGAACTCGTAGGAAGAAAATACGAAGCAGAGGATAGTAGTAGTAGTTAAGAAGAGGAAGAAGAAGTCGGAACTGGCAGGAACCGACTGATAAGAAGACTGCTCTAGAAGAAGTGGTGGAAACACCCCCTGGCCCAATCTCATTGGTTATCTGGGTTTTGAGATATATATATATATATATTGGTTTCAACGACGCACTGTAATGTTAACAAGGATCTATTGGCTTTGTAGAGGCTCAACTCTGTGTTTCCTCCTGCAGTGGCCTTGAAGAGAAATACACAGGGGGAATCCCTTGCAGGAGTTCGACAAGGGAATCCTGCAAGGGACTCCACATTATCTAGTGCCAGTATATAAAGACCAGGAAGGCAACCTACAGTTGCCAGTCATCATGTAAGGATCATATTTCATTGGACCATTGGATGTCCCCATTTCCCTTCATGCATTTTATAAATCAGTGTAAATAAATATCAATTATACAGTGCTACCTTTTAGCATTAGTGACAACCTACCCTTGCACCTCATCACTAAAAATACCACAGCTTACTTATAGTATTGAGAATTAGAATTGTGTGAAAGGGAAAGAGAGAACAGCAGCTTTCCGAAGTTCACAAGTAGAAAAGGGCCTACTCATGGTGGAGAGCCGTTGAGAGAACACAGTGGTGATTCTATCTGCTGGTGCCAACCCGGTCTCGATCCGACTCGCCGTTCTCACGTTATCGCTCTTAACATCAGTTGAGCCATTGACTTTTGCAACTTGGCTCTCGCGAGAGTACCTGACATCAGATCCGTGAGCAACTGGCACCACGCGTGTAGTCTGTGACCATCAATCCACCGCTGCTCACCCAGTGTCGATATAAAATTTTGTTCCCCGACAATCACGATTTAGAGTCCGCTTATGGGGAATACAACGATGGAACAATGGAAAACTTTTGTTTCTGTCGCCGTGCAGGAACGGAGATCCATAACGAGATGAATGTAACGACGAAATGTTCGTCTCGTCAATACCTATCTGCTGGTGCCAATCCGGTCTCGATCCGACTCGCCGTTCTCCCGTTATCGCTCTTAACCTAAGTTGGGCCATCGATTTTTGCAACTTCGGTCGATCGCTGTTTGGCTCTCGCGAGAGAACCTGACATCAGATCCAGACGCAACTGGCACCACGCGTGTAGTCTGTGACCATCTATCCACCACTGCTTACCCAGTGTCAATATAGAATTTTGTTCCCCGACAATCACGATTTGGAGTCCGCTTATGGGGAATACAATGTCAAAACAATGTTGAATAATTTTTTCTGCCGCCGTGCAGGAACAGAGTGTCACAACGGAATGGGTGTAACGACGAAATGTTCGCCTCGTCAATATCTATATGCTGGTACCATTCCGGTCTCGATCAGACTCGCCGTTCTCCCGTTATCGCTCTTAACCTAAGTTGGGCCATCGATTTTAGCAACTTCGGTCGATCGCTGTTTGGCTCTCGCGAGAGAACCTGACATCAGATCCAGATGCAACTGGCACCAAGCGTGTAGTCTGTTGGGCCATCGATTTTAGCAACTTCGGTCGATCGCTGTTTGGCTCTCGCGAGAGAACCTGACATCAGATCCAGATGCAACTGGCACCAAGCGTGTAGTCTGTGACCATCTATCCACCACTGCTTACCCAGTGTCGATATAGAATTTTGTTTCCCGACAATCACGATTTGGAGTCCGCTTATGGGGAATACAATGTTGAAACAATGATACATTTCAGTTTCTGTCGCCGTGCAGGAACGGAGAGTCACAACGAGATGGGTGTAACGACGAAATGTTCGCCTCGTTAATACCTATCTGCTGGTACCAATCCGGTCTCGATCCGACTCGCCGTTCTCCCGTTATCGCTCTTAACCTAAGTTGGACCATCGATTTAAGCAACTTCGGTCGATCACTGTTTGGCTCTCGCGAGAGAACCTGACATCAGATCCAGATGCAACTGACACCACGCGTGTAGTCTGTGACCATCTATCCACCACTGCTTACCCAGTGTCGATATAGAATTTTGTTCCCCGACAATCACGATTTGGAGTCCGCTTATGGGGAATACAATGTTGAAACCATGATACATTACAGTTTCTGTCGCCGTGCAGGAACGGAGATCCACAACGAGATGAGGGTAACGACGAAATGTTCGTCTCGTCAATACCTATATGCTGTTACCAATCCGGTCTCGATCCGACTCGCCGTTCTCCCGTTATCGCTCTGAACCCAAGTTGGGCCATCGATTTTCGCAACTTCGGTCGATCGCTGTTCGGCTCTCGCGAGAGAACCTGACATCTGATCCAGACGCAACTGACACCACGCGTGTAGTCTGTGACCATCTATCCACCACTGCTTACCCAGTGTCGATATAGAATTTTGTTCCCCGACAATCACGATTTGGAGTCCGCTTATGGGGAATACAATGTCAAAACAATGTTGAATCATTGTTTCTGCCGCCGTGCAGGAACGGAGAGTCACAACGAGATGGGTGTAACGACGAAATGTTCGCCTCGTTAATACCTATCTGCTGGTACCAATCCGGTCTCGATCCGACTCGCCGTTCTCTCGTTATCGCTCTTAACCTAAGTTGGGCCATCGATTTTGCAACTTCGGTCGATCGCTGTTCGGCTCTCGCGAGAGAACCTGACATCAGATCCAGACGCAACTGACACCACGCGTGTAGTCTGTGACCATCTATTCACCACTGCTTACCCAGTGTCGATATAGAATTTTGTTCCCCGACAATCACGATTTGGAGTCCGCTTATGGGGAATACAATGTTGAAACCATGATACATTACAGTTTCTGTCGCCGTGCAGGAACAGAGTGTCACAACGAGATGGGTGTAACGACGAAATGTTCGTATCGTCAATACCTATACGCTGGTACCAATCCGGTCTCGATCCGACTCGCCGTTCTCTCGTTATCGCTCTTAACCTAAGTTGGGCCATCGATTTTTGCAACTTCGGTCGATCGCTGTTCGGCTCTCGCGAGAGAACCTGACATCAGATCCAGACGCAACTGACACCACGCGTGAAGTCTGTGACCATCTATCCACCACTGCTTACCTAGTGTCGATATAGAATTTTGTTCCCCGACAATCACGATTTGGAGTCCGCTTATGGGGATACAATGTTAAAACAATGTTGAATCATTGTTTCTGCCGCCGTGCAGGAACGGAGATCCACAACGAGATAGGTGTAACGACGAAATGTTCGTCTCGTCAATACCTATATGCTGGTACCAATCCGGTCTCGATCCGACTCGCCGTTCTCTCGTTATCGCTCTTAACCCAAGTTGGGCCATCGATTTTTGCAACTTCGGTCGATCGCTGTTCGGCTCTCGCGAGAGAACCTGACATCAGATCCAGACGCAACTGGCACCAAGAGTGTAGTCTGTGACCATCTATCCACCACTGCTTACCTAGTGTCGATATAGAATTTTGTTCCATGACAATCACGATTTTAGTCCGCTTATGGGGAATACAATGTTGAAACAATGATACATTTCAGTTTCTGTCGCCGTGCAGAAACACAGAGTCACAACGAGATGGGTGTAACGACGAAATGTTCGCCTCGTAAATACCTATCTGCTGGTATCAATCCGGTCTCGATCCGACTCGCCGTTCTCTCGTTATCGCTCTTAACCTAAGTTGGGCCATCGATTTTTGCAACTTCGGTCGATCGCTGTTCGGCTCTCGCGAGAGAACCTGACATCAGATCCAGACGCAACTGGCACCACGCGTGTAGTCTGTGACCATCTATCCACCACTGCTTACCCAGTGTCGAATATAGAATTTTGTTCCCCGACAATCACGATTTGGAGTCCGCTTATGGGGAATACAATGTTCAAAACAATGTTGAATATTTTTCTGCCGCCGTGCAGGAACGGAGAGTGCCACAACGAGATGAGTGTAACGACGAAATGTTCGTCTCGTCAATATCTATATGCTGGTACCAATCCGGTCTCGATCAGACTCGCCGTTCTCCCGTTATCGCTCTTAACCTAAGTTGGGCCATCGATTTTAGCAACTTCGGTCGATCGCTGTTTGGCTCTCGCGAGAGAACCTGACATCAGATCCAGATGCAACTGGCACCAAGCGTGTAGTCTGTGACCATCTATCCACCACTGCTTACCCAGTGTCAATATAGAATTTTGTTCCTCGACAATCACGATTTGGAGTCCGCTTATGGGGAATACAATGTTGAAACAATGATACATTACAGTTTCTGTCGCCGTGCAGGAACGGAGAGTCACAACGAGATGGGTGTAACGACGAAATGTTCGCCTCGTCAATACCTATCTGCTGGTACCAATCCGGTCTCGATCCGACTCGCCGTTCTCCCGTTATCGCTCTCAACCTAAGTTGGACCATCGATTTTAGCAACTTCGGTCGATCACTGTTTGGCTCTCGCGAGAGAACCTGACATCAGATCCAGATGCAACTGACACCACGCGTGTAGTCTGTGACCATCTATCCACCACTGCTTACCCAGTGTCGATATAGAATTTTGTTCCCCGACAATCACGATTTGGAGTCCGCTTATGGGGAATACAATGTTGAAACAATGATACATTACAGTTTCTGTCGCCGTGCAGGAACGGAGATCCACAACGAGATGGGTGTAACGACGAAATGTTCGTATCGTCAATACCTATACGCTGGTACCAATCCGGTCTCGATCCGACTCGCCGTTCTCTCGTTATCGCTCTGAACCCAAGTTGGGCCATCGATTTTTGCAACTTCGGTCGATCGCTGTTCTGCTCTCGCGAGAGAACCTGACATCTGATCCAGACGCAACTGACACCACGCGTGTAGTCTGTGACCATCTATCCACCACTGCTTACCCAGTGTCGATATAGAATTTTGTTCCCCGACAATCACGATTTGGAGTCCGCTTATGGGGAATACAATGTCAAAACATGTGATACATTCGTTCTTCTGGCCGCCGTGCAGGAACGGAGAGTCACAACGAGATGGGTGTAACGACGAAATGTTCGCCTCGTTAATACCTATCTGCTGGTACCAATCCGGTCTCGATCCGACTCGCCGTTCTCTCGTTATCGCTCTTAACCTAAGTTGGGCCATCGATTTTTGCAACTTCGGTCGATTGCTGTTCGGCTCTCGCGAGAGAACCTGACATCAGATCCAGACGCAACTGACACCACGCGTGTAGTCTGTGACCATCTATCCACCACTGCTTACCCAGTGTCGATATAGAATTTTGTTCCCGACATCACGATTTGGAGTCCGCTTATGAGGGGAATACAATTTAAAACAATGTTGAATCATTGTTTCTTTTCGCCGTGCAGAAACGGAGATCGACAACGAGATGAGTGTAACGACGAAATGTTCGTCTCGTCAATACCTATATGCTGGTACCATTCCGATCTCGATCCGACTCCGCCGTTCTCCCCGTTATCGCTCTTAACCTAAGTTGGGCCATCGATTTTGCAACTTCGGTCGATCGCTGTTCGGCTCTCGCGAGAGAACCTGACATCAGAATCCAGACGCAACTGACACCAACGCGTGTAGTCTGTGACATCTATTCACCACCTGCTTACCCAGTGTCAATATAGAATTTTGTTCCCCGACAATCACGATTTGGAGTCCGCTTATGGGGAATACAATGTTGAAACCATGAGACATGTTTGTTTCTGTCGCTGTGCAGGAACGGAGTGTCACAACGAGATGGGTGTAACGACGAAATGTTCGTATCGTCAATACCTATACGCTGGTACCAATCCGGTCTCGATCCGACTCGCCGTTCTCTCGTTATCGCTCTGAACCCAGAGTGGGGCCATCGATTTTGCAACTTCGGTCGATCGCTGTTCGGCTCTCTCGCGAGAGACCTGACTCTGATCCAGACAAGCAACTGACACCACGCGTGTATAGTCTGTGACCATCTATCCACCACTGCTTACCCAGTGTCGATATAGAATTTTGTTCCCCGACAATCACGATTGGAGTCCGCTTATGGGGAATACAATTTAAAACATGTTGAGAGTCATTGTTTCTGTCGCCGTGCAGAACGGAGTGTCACAACGAGGTGGGTGTAACGACGAAATGTTCGTCTCGTCAATACCTATATGCTGGTACCAATGCCGGGGCTCGATCCGACTCGCCGTTCTCTCGTTTATCGCTTTAACCTAAGTTGGGCCATCGATTTTTGCAACTTCGGTCGATCGCTGTTCGGCTCTCGCGAGAGAACCGGACATCAGATCCAGAACGCAACTGGCACCAGAGAGTGTAGTCTGTGACCATCTATCCACCACTGCTTACCTAGTGTCGATATAGAATTTTGTTCCATGACAATCACGATTTGAAGTCCGCTTATGGGGAATACAATGTTGAAACAATGATACATTACAGTTTCTGTCGCCGTGCAGGAACGGAGATCTACAACGAGATGGGTGTAACGACGAAATGTTCGTCTCGTTAAGTACCTATCTGTTGGTATCATCCGGTCTCGATCCGACTCGCTGTTCTCTCGTTATCGCTCTTAACCTAAGTGGGCCATCGATTTTTGCAACTTCGGTCGATCGCTGTTCGGCTCTCGCGAGAGAACCTGAACATCAGATCCAGACGCAAGTGGCACACGCGTGTAGTCTGTGACCATCTATCCACCACTGCTTACCCAGTGTCAATATAGAATTTTGTTCCCCGACAATGCACGATTGGAGTCCGCTTATGGGAATACAATGTCAAAACAATGTTGATATTTTTTCTGCCGCCGTGCAGAACAGAGTGTCCAACGAGATGAGTGTAACGACGAAATGTTCGCCTCGTCAATATCTATATGCTGGTACCATTCCGGTCTCGATCAGACTCGCCGTTCTCACCGTTACGCTCTTAACCTAAGTTGGGCCATCAATTTTAGCAACTTCGGTCGATCGCTGTTTGGCTCTCGCGAGAGACCTGACATCAGATCCAGATGCAACTGGCACCAAGCGTGTAGTCTGTGACCATCTATCCACCACTGCTTACCCAGTGTCGTTTATAGAATTTTGTTTTCCGACAATCACGATTTGGAGTCCGCTTATTGTGAATACAATGTTGAAAACAATGATACATTCAGTTTCTGGTCGCCGTGCAGGAACGGAGAGTCACAACGAGATGAGCGTAACGACGAAATGTTCGCCTCGTTAATACCTATCTGCTGGTACCAATCCGGGTCTCGATCCGACTCGCCGTTCTCCCGTTATCGCTCTTAACCTAAGTTGGACCATCGATTTTAGCAACTTCGGTCGATCACTGTTTGGCTCTCGCGAGAGAACCTGACATCAGATCCAGATGCAACTGACACCACGCGTGTAGTCTGTGACCATCTATCCACCACTGCTTACCCAGTGTCGATATAGAATTTTGTTCCCCGACAATCACGATTTGGAGTCCGCTTATGGGGAATACAATGTTGAAACAATGATACATTACAGTTTTTTGTCGCCGTGCAGGAACGGAGATCCACAACGAGATGGGTGTAACGACGAAATGTTCGTATCGTCAATACCTATACGCTGGTACCATCCGGTCTCGATCCGACTCGCCGTTCTCTCGTTATCGCTCTGAACCCAAGTTGGGCCATCGATTTTGCAACTTCGGTCGATCGCTGTTCTGCTCTCGCGAGAGAACCTGACATCTGATCCAGACGCAACTGACACCACGCGTGTAGTCTGTGACCATCTATCCACCACTGCTTACCCAGTGTCGATATAGAATTTGTTCCCCGACAATCACGATTTGGAGTCCGCTATGAGGAATACAATGTCAAAACAATGTTGAATCATTGTTTCTGCCGCCGTGCAGGAACGGAGAGTCACAGAGTGGGTTAACGACGAATGTTCGTCTCGTAATACCTTATGCTGGTACCACCGGTCCGCTCGTCCCGTTCACTTACCATTGTATGTTGTGCACGATTTGCACTCTCGATCGGGTACGCTCGCAGACCTGACAACCACGACTGGCACCAGTTGTATCTACCACTTTCCCATCGTCATTGATTGATTGTCTCACATTGGAGTCCGCTTATGGGATACAATTAAACATGATTCAGTTCTGTGCCGTGCAGGAGATCACAACGAGTTTAACGACGAAATGTTGTTCTAATACCTAATGCTGGTACCATCTCTCGACGCCGTTCCCGTACTCGCTCTTCCTTGCCTCGATTGGCAACTCGGTGACACTGTTCGTCCTGTGAGAACCTTCCAGACCCCAACTCCATACGATGCCATCTACTACCTCTACCATGCATACATTGATTCCGATTGTTTGGACCGTATGGGATACATGTAAATGATATGTACAGTATTTCCGTCTGTACGGAGCCACGAAGTGACGACAAATGTTGCGAACTTACTGTTAACCTAATGTGTCATCGCCGTCGCCCGTTCCTCAACGTGGGCTTACAGATGCACGTTTCGTCATCCTGTGCTTCCGACTCTCAGACCGCACGTCTACACGCTACGCTTGACCAAGTTGCCATCTTTGCCAACCTTACCCGTGCTTATTGTTCCGAAGACGATTTGCCGATCCGATGGGAACCACTGGTAATACATGTGACATCTATTCATGCGTTACCCGTGCAGTCAAAGTGTGTTCCCGACAAAATGATCGTTCGTCAATACAATCTTGTACCAATCCGTCTCGATCCGTCTCGCCGTTCTCCCGTTATCGCTCTTAACCTAAGTTGGGCCATCGATTTTTGCAACTTCGGTCGATCGCTGTTCGGCTCTCGCGAGAGAACCTGACATCAGATCCAGACGCAACTGGCACCACGCGTGTAGTCTGTGACCATCTATCCACCACTGCTTACCCAGTGTCGATATAGAATTTTGTTCCCCGACAATCACGATTTGGAGTCCGCTTATGGGGAATACAATGTTGAAACCATGATACATTTTTGTTTTTGTCGCCGTGCAGGAACGGAGTGTCACAACGAGATGGGTGTAACGACGAAATGTTCGTCTCGTCAATACCTATATGCTGGTACCAATCCAGTCTCGATCCGACTCGCCGTTCTCTCGTTATCGCTCTTAACCTAAGTTGGGCCATCGATTTTGCAACTTCGGTCGATCGCTGTTCGGCTCTCGCGAGAGAACCTGACATCAGATCCAGACGCAACTGGACACCAGCGTGTAGTCTGTGACCATCTATCCACCACTGCTTACCCAGTGTCGATATAGAATTTTGTTCCCCGACAATCACGATTTGGAGTCCGCTTATGGGAATACAATGTTGAAACAATGTTGAATCATTGTTTCTGTCGCCGTGCAGGAACGGAGATCCACAACGAGATGAGTGTAACGACGAAATGTTCGTCTCGTCAATACCTATATGCTGGTACCAATCCAGTCTCGATCCGACTCGCCGTTCTCTCGTTATCGCTCTTAACCTAAGTTGGGCCATCGATTTTTGCAACTTCGGTCGATCGCTGTTCGGCTCTCGCGAGAGAACCTGACATCAGATCCAGACGCAACTGACACCACGCGTGTAGTCTGTGACCATCTATCCACCACTGCTTACCCAGTGTCGATATAGAATTTTGTTCCCCGACAATCACGATTTGGAGTCCGCTTATGGGAATACAATGTTGAAACAATGTTGAATCATTGTTTCTGTCGCCGTGCAGGAACGGAGATCCACAACGAGATAGGTGTAACGACGAAATGTTCGTCTCGTCAATACCTATATGCTGGTACCAATCCGGTCTCGATCCGACTCGCCGTTCTCCCGTTATCGCTCTTAACCTAAGTTGGGCCATCGATTTTTGCAACTTCGGTCGATCGCTGTTCGGCTCTCGCGAGAGAACCTGACATCAGATCCAGACGCAACTGGCATCACGCGTGTAGTCTGTGACCATCTATCCACCACTGCTTACCAGTGTCGATATAGAATTTTGTTCCCGACAATCACGATTTGGAGTCCGCTTATGGGGAATACAATGTTAAACAATGATACATTCAGTTTCTGTCGCCGTGCAGGAACGGAGATCACAACGAGATGAGGTGTAACGAACGCCGATGATCGTTCTCGTATCGCTCTTAACTACCATCGATTTTGCAACTCGGTCGATCGCTGTTTCGGCTCTCGGAGAACCTGACATCAGATCCAGACGCAACTGGCACCACGCGTGTAGTCTGTGACCATCTATCCACCACTGCTACCCAGTGTCGATATAGATTTTGTTCCCCGACAATCACGATTTGGAGTCCGCTTATGGGAATACAATGTTGAAACAATTTAACATTAGTTTCTGTCGCGTGCAGGAACGGAGATCACAACGAGATGGTGTAACGACGAAATGTTCGTCTCGTCATACCTATATGCTGGTACCATCCGGTCTCGATCCGACTCGCCGTTCTCCCTGTTACCCGCTCTAACCAATTTGCCACGTTTTTGAAACTTGGGTCGATCCTGTTTGGCCCCGGAGAACCTACATCAATCCACGCAACGGCCCCAAAAGGTGTATCTGTACCCACCCCCACTGCTACCAAGTGTCGATATAGAATTTTTTCCCCGACAATCACATTTTGGAGTCCGCTTAGGGGGAATCATGTTAACCATGTACTTTCGTTTTTCGCCGTGCGGAAACGGGGGGTTCACAACGAATGGGTTCGACGAAATGTTCGTCTAATCCCTTTCCTGGAAACCAAATCGTCGTACGACCCGTTCTCTCGTTACCCGTTCTTAACAATTTGGGGGCCATGATTTTTGCAATTTCGGTCGATCCGGTCCTATCGCGAAGAACCGCATCAGATCCAGCCCGCAACTGGCACCACGCGTGTGCCCTGTGACCATCTTTTCACCCTGCTTCCCCATGAATAGAATTTGTTCCCGACAATCACGATTTGGATCCGCTTTGTGGGAATACAATGTTAACCTTATATTTTTTGTTTTTGTCGCCGTGCGACGGAGTGTCACAACGGATTGGGTAACGACGAATGTTCGTTCGTCATCCTAAAACTGGTACCAATCCGGTCTCGATCCGACTCGCGTTTTTCCCTTTATCGCTCTAACCCAATTGGGCCATCGTTTTTGCAACTTCAGTCGATCGCTGTTCGGCTCTCCCGAGAGAACCTGAATCAATCCGACGCACTGCCCCAGAGTGTAGTCTGTGACCATCTATCCACCACGCTTACCCAGTGTCGATATAGAATTTGTTCCCCGACAATCCGATTTGGTCCCTTATGGGAATACAATTTTAAAACAATGTTGAATCATTGTTTTCGCCCGTGCAGACGGAGATCCAAAACGAGATAGTGTAACGACGAATGTTCGTCTCGTCAATCCTATATGCTGGTACCAATCCGGTCTCGATCCGATCGCCGTTCTCTCGTTATCGCTCTTAACTAATTTTGGGGGATCGATTTTGCAACTTCCGGGCGATCGCTGTTGGCTCTCGCGAGAGAACCTGACATCAAACCAGACGCAACTGGCACCAGTGTAGTCTGTGACCATTATCCACCATTTCTTACCAGTGTCGATATAAATTTTTTTCCGACAAACACGATTTGGAGTTTGCTTATGGGGTATACAATGTTAAAACAATGACAAATGACAATGTGTTTTTTGGCACAGTTCCTGATTTGTTTGAAGAGGCATGAATATGGGAGGAATTTCTCTACTTTTACAGAAGGTTTTGTTCAACTTCGCCCACGTTTTTTATCGTAAACCATACATTGAGCGGGCTTCAATTCTGAAACAATGATTCTGTATCAAGTCTTGTCGTTATTTTGTGATTTTTTCCATTGAGTGACTTGAGTCTCTGTCAACAGGCACACGTCAGAGTGTGACTTCGAGGAGCTTGGCGTCAACGTTCACATGCCCAAACCTCTCGCCGACATCTACCTTGCTATCCGAGCCGTCTGGCTCAAGTACGATCATCTCAGTGACCTGTGTAGGTCATGGCACCCGCGACCCCTGCCCGTAGATAACACAGTAGGTATGTACACGATGGAAAGAGAAGTGGCTATATAGGTTTAAAATAAGTTTTTCAGAGTCAAACAAGAGCAGGGTGACCATATTTAAAAAACGAAATTCCGGGACTATGCCAATACGTGCGTAGTCAAAATCGTTCCTTCCAAATTATATTGGGGGGGGGGGGGGGGGGTCGAGGGCTTAGCCCTGCAGGGGAATTTTTTTGAATTGGCACAGTGAAACCTTCATGCATCGTTCCTGGATCCATTGTTTTCCTGCTAGTATCATTCATTTTCTCTCACCCCACTCCCATATAATCAATGTTACATTTTCCTGGAAGGATGGTTTTCCTGCATGGATGGTTTTATTTACCTGGTCCCTTGAAAAACGATGGGTAGAGGTTTCACTGTAGTCTTCTAGTAATATTTTGGATGTTTTTCTAGTCATATACAATTTATTATTTTTTTTCTTTCATAAAGTAATTGCATACAATTTAATACTCTGAGGACGTAGCTCACACAATGTTCATGATAGAAAGACAGTTATTCAAATGTGATGTGCTAGGATGGGTTGGGATGAAACCGAACTGTCAGTCTGTCAGTCGGTTCCCCGGACTGAGATTATAAATTAGTTTTAGCAAAGGTTTTAATTTGGTTTTATGTTTGTTTGGTCAAGGTAGTTGGCTCAGGTTAGTGTGAATGGGTTGGGTTCAATAAATTGGTTAGTTTGGGGCATAGTGTAGAGTAGTTGTAGAGCATCTCATCATCTCATTAATCATTCATCCGACGTCAATAGATCTTCGCTATCATTACAGTGCGTTGTTGAACCCAATATAAAAAAAGGTACGAGCCACGGTCTAGAATAGTATAGGTATCGTATCGGGTTATCTCCGTGCGTTGGAAGGCTGGTACCAACAGTGTTGCTAGTTACAACAAAATCCGTGCGGAGCGCCATGGTGACTACAGGCCAGTCACGTGGTTCAGTTGACGTTTGACAGCTGACGTCTTGCTGCCGACAATGACGCATATTTAATCCGCGCATGCGTAGAGCGTGGCCCACCGGCCTCTTTTCACCTAGCGTTCTGCACGGATTTTGTTGGAACTAGCAGTACTGTTGGTACCAGCCGAATCAGCTTCGATACAATACCTAATCTATTGTAGACCGTGGATTGGGGTGAATTTACGGTTAATTCAGGCTGCGCGCAACAACAACAACAACAACAACGTCTGCATGTTGTGATATACACTGATGGTTCGATGGAGAGACGCTACTTCTTTTGATACTCTGTAGAGAATTCACTTTTTACCTCGAGGGAAATATTTCAATTCAGTTTTCAATAACAACAAGTATTATTGTCTTGTTCTTTCTTTCCCAAGGAACACCGCATCTCTCTTTCTCTCTCTCTTTCTTGCTCTTTCTTTCTCTCTCTCTCTTTAGAAATAAGGTAAATACTGAGATGGTTTCTTAACACCGTGCCACGATTATTTCCTTCCTCTTGTCAAAAACTCCTGATAACATAACCTTTCTCTTTATCACCTCTCCTTGTCCCTCTCAGACATCAGTATTTAGCAATACTACTCTCCTATCTTCTTTCCTTCCCATAAATATCTATCTTTGTCCTTCCTACATGTCTCTTCCGTCTCTCCCTCTCTCTTTCCTAACCTTATACCCTTTATCCAGCATATCTAAGACATCTCCATATCTAATGTTCCAATCATCGCACCTGTCTCTCCCAACCACGTCTCATCTTTCCTGACCTCTCCCTTTTTATCCTGTCTTCCCTCAACATCTTCATTATCACGTATCCTTATCGAAACTTACTCTATCTTCCTGTCTCTCTCCCTGTCACTCCCAACCATCTCTCCCAATTTCCTAACCACTCCCTATGTATCCTGTCTTCCCTTGACATCTTCACCTGTAACTCTGTCCTAATCATTGCTCACTGTCTCTCCTTTCTCTCCCTGTCTCTACCTGTCTCTCCTCTTTCCTGACCTCTCCCTCTTTATCCTGTCTTTCGTCAACATCTTCATTATCACTTATCCTAACCGAAACTCACTCTGTCTCCCTGTCACTCCCAACCATGTCCCCCACTTTCCCAACCACTCCCTATGTATCCTGTCTTCCCTTGACATCTTCACATGTCACTCTGTCCTAATATTGCTCACTGTCTCTCACATTTTCCTAACCTCTCCCTATCTATCCCTGTCTACACAAACATCTCTCCCTCTTACCAGTACCATCCGTAACCATCCGCAACCATCCGTAACCATCCGTAACCATCCGTAACCATCCGTAACTATCCGTAACCATCCGCAACCATCCGCAACCATCCGTAACCATCCGTAACCATCCGTAACCATCCGTAACCATCCGTACCCATCCGTATCCTTTCTACCATGTCTATCATGTCTCTCCGTAATACCTGTCACTCTGTCCTAATATTGCTTAATCGTCGCTTATTGTCTCTCCCTATCGCTTTCCCTGTCCCTCCCATCGATCTCTACTTCTTTGCTATTCTCTCTCTCCCTCTCACCTCTCACTCTGTCCTAATCATTGCTTATTTTCTCTCCCTATCGTTTTCCCTGTCTCTCCTATCGATTTCTCCTTCTTTTTTAATCTCTTTCTCCCTAATTCCACATCTCACTCTGTCCTGATCTCTCCTTATCTTTCTCATCCTTCTTACCGTCGCTCACTGTGTCTTCCGTCTCTTCCTCTCTCTCCCTGTATCTCCCAATCATCTCTCCCTCTCTATCCTGCTTCTACCAGGTTTAATTCACCTGACACTCTGCCTCAATCATTGCTCACTGGCTCTCCCTGTCCTTACCATCCATCTAATCAACGATCCCTGTGTCTTCCATCTCTCACTGTCCCTCCCTCTTTACCAACCTCCTTCTCACCTAACCACTCCACCTCTCCTAACCTCTCTCTTTCTCCTGTCTCTCCCACTCTATCCTGTCTCTCCATAACCTCTCCCTCTCTAGCCTGTCTCTCCCAATTATCCTCTTTCCTATTTCTTCATCTCTCCCTCACTATCCTGTCTCATAATCTCTCCCTCTCTACTCTGTCTCTCCATAACCTTCCCCACTCTACCAGGTTTATCCTGCCTCTCCCTGACCTCTTCCTCTATATTCTGTCTCTCCCTAATCTCTCGCTCTCTATCCTGTCTATCCTCAACCTCTTCCACTCTACCAGGTCTCTCCCAATGATCCTCTTTCCTCTTTCTTGACCTCTCCCTCTCTATCCTGTCTCCTAATCTCTCCCTCTCTACCCTGTCTCTCCCAATTATCCTCTTTCCCACTCTCCCTCTCCCTCTCTACTCTCCCACTCTATCCTATCTCTCCTAACCTCTCCCACTCTATCCTGTCTCTCCCTAACCTTTCCCACTCTATCCTGTCTTCCCTAACCTCTCACATTCTATCCTGTATCCTGTATCTCCCACTCTCTCCTAACATCCCTCTCTATCCCCCTCTCCCAGACATCATCACTGCGCTGGTGGCGGAGCTGATCCGCAAAGCTGAGATCAAGGTGACGGTGGACGAGGAGATCCGAGTGCGGAACGAGAAGCGTCGGAAGTGCCTGATGCCGCTGGGTCTGCCCGGGGGGCCCGTGTACGTACCGCCCGCCGGGCTGGATCTGTCGTGCCGGCTGGAGGAGCCGTACTCGCAGTACCTCGACCCGATCATACCCGACGAGCTGTACCTGCACATCTGTACCGCGTCGGAGATACTGGTCACGACGCAAGGTAACGAGCGAGCGACGTGATATTCGTGTCTTTACGTTGATACGCGATCGCGAGCGGGTTACAGTTCACATGTTATCGGTCTATATTATGTGGAAGTATTTTTTTTTTCTTTTTATGGATGATTCATTTTCAATTTATAATATTTTAATTTTTTCCTTTACGTATGTTTCATTTTCAATCTATAATTTTTTCAAACTACTTTTCTTATTTTGTATTTTCATTAACGTTCATATAATCATCTTATTTTTAAATTAAAATTTTTCCATTTCGTTTGGTTTTCATGTTTCGATTAAGTCTTATTTGTGGGCCTATGTCATGTGTGATCCTATTTTGTATTTACCTAATTCATTTTATTTTCAACTTTCCAATTATTATTTCACACTCCGTACCTACACTTGATGGTGTAGACCTTTATTTATTCATTTTATTTCTCATCAATTTTTCAATTTTATCCAGGTGTTTTCATTTGATTCAATTTCAGTTTTTTGATTCTTTTTTTGTTTTTTTATTAATTATTTCAAATTCATTATTATTTACTGATTATTGATTCAGTATGTTTAGTGTGTGAAACGTGACCGTATTGCTGTTGATCTGATTGCAGATGAGGAAGTGACGCAGCTGAAAGCCGACCTTCTTTACCACCCGGCGCCCCACGAGCTGAATCTCCGTCGCTACACGATCCTCGGCGGCGTGTTCCATCTGGACCTGCTCCAACAGCCTCCGCAGCCCAAGGAGCTCAAGGACAAGTTCACCCTCACCACACGTGAGTCTATAAACACCTTGGTTACCTTCGTTAATACAAAACATATCGTCACAATGTAGTGATACCAACTGACATTATCATCTTACAGAAGTGAGCTTCAAAAACTGTGGGAAACCACAAAAAAAAAATATATCATTATCTATATAAAAGGATAAGCGTGTCTGTCTGTAAGGATGGTAGCGATCGCGGGGCAGGGAGGTGGGGGGGGAGGTGAGGGAGGCATGGATGACGGGCGTAGAAGGGAGGGAGAGGAGGGAGGCGCACCGCCTTGATCATTGACACTTTGTTGTGCGTAAATCACTTCACACTTCGCTTGAAGATAAACACGTGGCTGTCAAAAGATGCTTGGTGTGGGCAAGGGAAAAGTGCATGCGTAGAAGTTCTGGACAATTCCATTTGGGCGGGACCTACTATACGAGAATATTCGATTTGTAACATGGTAAACATTCGATGGGTAACTACATTCATTCAGTATTTAGCAACGAACGGTGGGGGGCAGCTTTCTGTCTGTGCTCAACCGGTTCCGAAAGGTCCAAGACATTCTAAGGGAGAACGGAAGGTGCGAAAAAATTTACGCGTAATTGGGTTAGTGCGTAGTGATGCTGTGCAATCAAGGTATATGCAGTGCGACAGTCATAACAATAGTAGTGGGAAGTATAGTAACAACAGAGAGAGAGACCCCGCGTTTTGAACGCGGGGCTTAAGGCTAGTAATAATATAATCAAGGTCATCCGAATTGTACCTTGGTATAACGTTAGTCATCCAAAACATATTGTCACTATGTAGTGATACCAACAGACGTTATCATCTTAAATAGAATTTCGCTGGCTTTGTCGTGCCCTCAACCAGCTTCCGAAGTCCAAGGCGGATTAGGGGATGGAAAACGAAGGTTGGACTG
>OU015475.1:4681950-4776823 GCA_907164805.1 Brachyptera putata
GCGGGGAATCCCCAATTTTCCCGGTTAAATTTTTTAACCCCCCAGACCGCCTTTCTCCCTTACCCCTTTAAAACCTAAGTTGGGCCATCGTTTTTAGCAACTCCGGTCGATCCTTTTGGGTTTTCCCGGGAGAAAACCGACATCAGATCCGAAAAAAGGGGCACCAAGTGTGTGGCTTGCCATCTATCCCCCCACTGCTTCCCTAGGTCGTATAGTTTTTTGTTCCATAAAATCCGTTGGAGTCCGCTTGGGGGAATACAATGTTGAAACAATGAACTTTCTTTTTCGTCGCCTGAAGGAAGGAGAGTCACAACGGATGGGTGCAACGACGAATGTTCTCCCGTAAATACCTATAGCTGGTACAAATTCTCGACCCGATCGCCGTTCTCCCGTTAGCTCTTAACCTAAGTTGACTCGATTTTAGCAATTCGGTCGATCGCTGTTCGGTTCCCCGGGGAGAACCTCATCAGATCCGACGCAATGGCCCAATTGTGTCTGTGACCATTTTCCCCCGCTTACCTAGTGTCGATATGTTTTTGTTCCAACAATCCGTTTGGAGCCCGCTAGGGGGGAATCCCAGTTGAAACAATGATACTTTTCATTTTCTGCGCCGGCAGAACACGGCACCGAGATGGGTGTAAGACAAAAAGTTGCTCGAAATCCCTATATGCTGGTCAAACCCGTTCCATCGATCACCGTTCCCCGCCCTCCTTTTAACCTTATTTGGGGCCCACGATTTTAGAAAACCCCGGTCGATCGTTTGGGCTCTCCGAGAAAACCTGACTAGATCCAGACCAACGGGCCCCAAGTGTGTAGTCTGGGGGACCACTATCCCCATTGCTTACCTAGGTCGATATGAATTTTTTTCCCATGACAATCACGATTTGGAGTCCGCTTATGGGGAATACAATGTTGAAACCATGATACATTTTTGTTTCTGTCGCCGTGCAGGAACGGAGTGTCACAACGAGATGGGTGTAACGACGAAATGTTCGTCTCGTCATTACCTATATGCTGGTACCAATCCGGTCTCGATCCGACTCGCCGTTCTCTCGTTATCGCTCCTAACCTAAGTTGGGCCATCGATTTTTGCAACTTCGGTCGATCGCTGTTCGGCTCTCGCGAGAGAACCTGACATCAGATCCAGACGCAACTGACACCACGCGTGTAGTCTGTGACCATCTATCCACCACTGCTTACCCAGTGTCAATATAGAATTTTGTTCCCCGACAATCACGATTTGGAGTCCGCTTATGGAGAATACAATGTTAAAACAATGTTGAATCATTGTTCTTGTCGCCGTGCAGAAACGGAGATCGACAACGAGATGAGTGTAACGACGAAATGTTCGTATCGTCAATACCTATATGCTGGTACCATTCCGATCTCGATCCGACTCGCTGTTCTCCCGTTATCGCTCTGAACCTAAGTTCGACCATCGATTTTAGCAACTTCGGTCGATCACTGTTTGGCTCTCGCGAGAGAACCTGACATCAGATCCAGACGCAACTGGCACCAAGAGTGTAGTCTGTGACCATCTATCCACCACTGCTTACCCAGTGTCAATATAGAATTTTGTTCCCCGACAATCACGATTTGGAGTCCGCTTATGGGGAATACAATGTTGAAACCATGATACATTACAGTTTTTGTCGCCGTGCAGGAACGGAGTGTCACAACGAGATGGGTGTAACTACGAAATGTTCGTATCGTCATCACCTATATGCTGGTACCAATCCGGTCTCGATCCGACTCGCCGTTCTCTCGTTATCGCTCCTGACCTAAGTTGGGCCATCGATTTTTGCAACTTCGGTCGATCGCTGTTCGGCTCTCGCGAGAGAACCTGACATCAGATCCAGACGCAACTGCCACCACGCGTGTAGTCTGTGACCATCTATCCACCACTGCTGACCCAGTGTCAATATAGAATTTTGTTCCATGACAATCACGATTTGGAGTCCGCTTATGGGGAATACAATGTTGAAACAATGATACATTTCAGTTTCTGTCGCCGTGCAGGAACACAGAGTCACAACGAGATGGGTGTAACGACGAAATGTTCGCCTCGTTAATACCTATCTGCTGGTACCAATCCGGTCTCGATCCGACTCGCCGTTCTCTCGTTATCGCTCTTAACCTAAGTTGGGCCATCGATTTTTGCAACTTCGGTCGATCGCTGTTCGACTCTCGCGAGAGAACCTGACATCAGATCCAGACGCAACTGACACCACGCGTGTAGTCTGTGACCATCTATCCACCACTGCTTACCCAGTGTCGATATAGAATTTTGTTCCCCGACAATCACGATTTGGAGTCCGCTTATGGGGAATACAATGTTAAAACAATGTTGAATCATTGTTCTTGTCGCCGTGCAGAAACGGAGATCGACAACGAGATGAGTGTAACGACGAAATGTTCGTATCGTCAATACCTATATGCTGGTACCATTCCGATCTCGATCCGACTCGCCGTTCTCCCGTTATCGCTCTTAACCTAAGTTGGACCATCGATTTTAGCAACTTCGGTCGATCACTGTTTGGCTCTCGCGAGAGAACCTGACATCAGATCCAGACGCAACTGGCACCAAGCGTGTAGTCTGTGACCATCTATCCACCACTGCTTACCCAGTGTCGATATAGAATTTTGTTCCCCGACAATCACGATTTGGAGTCCGGTCATGGGTAATACAATGTTAAAACAATGTTGAATCATTGTTCCTGTCGCCTTGCAGGAACGGAGTGTTACAACGAGATGGTTGTAACGACGAAATGTTCGTCTCGTCAATACCTATATGCTGGTACCAATCCGGTCTCGATCCGACTCGCCGTTCTCCCGTTATCGCTCTTAACCTAAGTTGGGCTATCGATTTTTGCAACTTCGGTCGATCGCTGTTCGGCTCCCGCGAGAGAACCTGACATCAGATCCAGACGCAACTGGCACCAAGCGTGTAGTCTGTGACCATCTATCCACCACTGCTTACCCAGTGTCGATATAGAATTATGTTCCCCGACAATCACGATTCGGAGTCCGCTTATGGGGCATACAATGTTAAACAATGTTGAATCATTGTTTCTGCCGATGTGCAGGAACGGAGATCCACAACGAGATAAGTGTAACGACGAAATGCTCGTCTCGTCAATACCTATATGCTGGTACCAATCCGGTCTCGATCCGACTCGCCGTTCTCCCGTTATCGCTCTCAACCTGAGTTGGGCTATCGATTTTTGCAACTTCGGTCGATCGCTGTTCGGCTCCCGCGAGAGAACCTGACATCAGATCCAGACGCAACTGGCAACAAGAGTGTAGTCTGTGACCATCTATCCACCACTGCTCACCTAGTGTCGATATAGAATTTTGTTCCATGACAATCACGATTTGGAGTCCGCTTATGGGGAATACAATGTTGAAACAATGATACATTTCAGTTTCTGTCGCCGTGCAGGTACGGAGTGTCACAACGAGATGGGTGTAACGACGAAATGTTCGCCTCGTTAATACCTATCTGCTGGTACCATTCCGGTCTCGATCCGACTCGCCGTTCTCCCGTTATCGCTCTTAACCTAAGTTGGGCCATCGATTTTAGCAACTCCGGTCGAATGCTGTTTGGCTCTCGTGAGAGAACCTGACATCAGATCCAGACGCAAGTGGCACCACGCGTGTAGTCTGTGACCATCTATCTACCACTGCTTACCCAGTGTCGATATAGAATTTTGTTCCCCGACAATCACGATTTGGAGTCCGGTTATGGGTAATACAATGTTAAAACAATGTTGAATCATTGTTTCTGTCGCCTTGCAGGAACGGAGTGTTACAACGAGATAGGTGTAACGACGAAATGTTTGCCTCGTCAATACCTATATGCTGGTACCATTCCGGTCTCGATCCGACTCGCCGTTCTCCCGTCATCGCTCTTAACCTAAGTTGGGCCATCGATTTTAGCAACTTCGGTCGATCGCTGTTTGGCTCTCGCGAGAGAACCTGACATCAGATCCAGACGCAACTGGCACCACGCGTGTAGTCTGTGACCGTCTATCCACCATTGCTTACCCAGTGTCGATATAGAATTTTGTTCCCCGACAATCACGATTTGGACTCCGCTTATGGGGAATACAATGTTAAAACTATGTTGAATCATTGTTTCTGTCGCCGTGCAGGAACGGAGATCCACAACGAGATGAGTGTAACGACGAAATGTTCGTCTCGTCAATACCTATATGCTG
This sequence comes from Brachyptera putata, assembly GCA_907164805.1. NCBI lineage: Eukaryota > Metazoa > Arthropoda > Insecta > Plecoptera > Taeniopterygidae > Brachyptera > Brachyptera putata. The sequence goes on from OU015475.1 coordinate 4,686,171, forward strand.
GTATCAATCCAGTCTCGATTTGACTCGCCGTTCTCCCGTTATCGCTCTTAACCTAAGTCGGGCCATCGATTTTTGCAACTTCGGTCGATCGCTGTTCAGCTCTCGCGAGAGAACCTGACATCAGATCCAGACGCAACTGGCATCACGCGTGAAGTCTGTGACCATCTACCCACCACTGCTTACCCAGTGTCGCTATAGAATTTTGTTCCCCGACAATCACGATTATGGAGTCCGCTTATGAGGAATACAATGTTGAAACCATGATACATTTTTGTTTCTGTCGCCGTGCAGGAACGGAGTTTCACAACGAGATGGGTGTAACGACGAAATGTTGGTATCGTCAATACGTATATGCTGGTACCAATCCGACTCGCCGTTCTTCCGTTATCGCTCTCAACCTATGTTGGGCCATCGATTTTAGCAACTCCGGTCGAACGCTGTTTGGCTCTCGCGAGAGAACCTGACATCAGATCCAGACGCAACTGGCACCACGCGTGTAGTCTGTGACCGTCTATCCACCACTGCTTACCCAGTGTCGATATAGAATTTTGTTCCCCGACAATCACGATTTGGAGTCCGCTTATGGGGAATACAATGTTAAAACAATGTTGAATCATTGTTTCTGTCGCCGTGCAGGAACGGAGATCGACAACGAGATGAGTGTAACGACGAAATGTTCGCCTCGTCAATACCTATATGCTGGTACCATTCCGGTCTCGATCCGACTCGCCGTTCTCCCGTTATCGCTTTTAACCTAAGTTGGGCCATCGATTTTAGCAACTTCGGTCGATCGCTGTTTGGCTCTCGCGAGAGAACCTGACATCAGATCCAGACGCAACTGACACCACGCGTGTAGTCCGGGACCATCTATCCACCACTGCTTACCCAGTGTCGATATTGAATTTTGTTCCCCGACAATCACGATTTGGAGTCCGCTTATGGGGAATATAATGTTAAAACCATGTTGAATCTTTGTTTCTTTTTCCGTGCCTGAACGGAGATCCACAACGAGATGGGTGTAACGACGAAATGTTTGTCTCGTCAATACCTATCCTCTGGTACCAATCCGGTCTCGATCCGACTCGCCGTTCTCCTGTTATCGCTCTTAACCTAAGTTGGGCCATCGATTTTTGCAACTTCGGTCGATCGCTGTTTGGCTCTCGCGAGAGAACCCGTCATCAGATCCAGACGCAACTGGCACCAAGCGTGTAGTCTGTGATCATCTATCCACCACTGCTTACCCAGTGTCAATATAGAATTTTGTTCCCCGACAATCACGATTTGGAGTCCGGTAATGGGTAATACAATGTTAAAACAATGTTGAATCATTGTTTCTGTCGCCTTGCAGGAACGGAGTGTTACAACGAGATGGGTGTAACGACGAAATGTTTGCCTCGTCAATACCTATCTGCTGGTACCATTCCGGTCTCGATCCTACTCGCCGTTCTCCCGTTATAGCTCTTAACCTAAGTTGGGCCATCGATTTTAGCAACTCCGGTCGATCGCTGTTTGGCTCTCGCGAGAGAACCTGACATCAGATCCAGATGCAACTGGCACCAAGCGTGTAGTCTGTGACCATCTATCCACCACTGCTCACCCAGTGTCGATATAGAATTTTGTTCCCCGACAATCACGATTTGGAGTCCGGTTATGGGTAATACAATGTTAAAACAATGTTGAATCATTGTTTCTGTCGCCTTGCAGGAACGGAGTGTTACAACGAGATGGGTGTAACGACGAAATGTTCGTCTCGTCAATACCCATATGCTGGTACCAATCCGGTCTCGATCCGACTCGCCGTTCTCCCGTTATCGCTCTTAACCTAAGTTGGGCCATCGATTTTAGCAACTTCGGTCGATCGCTGTTTGGCTCTCGCGAGAGAACCTGCCATCAGATCCAGACGCAACTGGCACCACGCGTGTAGTCTGTGACCATCTATCCACCACTGCGTACCCAGTGTCGATATAGAATTTTGTTCCCCGACAGTCACGATTTGGAGTCCGCTTATGGGGAATACAATGTTAAATCAATGATTCATTTTTGTTTCTGTCGCCGTGCAGGAACGGAGTGTCACAACGAGATGGGTGTAAAAACGAAATGTTCGTCTCGTCAATACCTATCTGCTGGTACCAATCCGGTCTCGATCCGACTCGCCGTTCTCCCGTTATAGCTCTTAACCTAAGTTGGGCCATCGATTTTAGCAACTCCGGTCGATCGCTGTTTGGCTCTGGCGAGAGAACCTGACATCAGATCCAGACGCAACTGGCACCACGCGTGTAGTCTGTGACCATATATCCACCACTGCTTACCCAGTGTCGATATAAAATTTCGTTTTCCGTTAATCACGATTTGGAGTTTGCTTATGGGGTATACAATGTTAAAACAATGACAAATGACAATGTGTTTTTTGGCACAGTTCCTGATTTGTTTGAAGAGGCATTAATATGGGAGGAATTCCTCTACTTTTACAGAAGGTTTTGTTCAACTTCGTCCACGTTTTTTATTGTAAACCATACATTGAGCGGGCTTCAATTCTGAAACAATGATTCTGTATCAAGTTTTGTCGTTATTTTGTGATTTTTTCCATTGAGTGACTTGAGTCTCTGTCAACAGGCACACGTCAGAGTGTGACTTCGAGGAGCTTGGCGTCAACGTTCACATGCCCAAACCCCTCGCCGACATCTACCTCGCTATCCGAGCCGTCTGGCTCAAGTACGATCATCTCAGTGACCTGTGCAGGTCATGGCACCCGCGACCCCTGCCCGTAGATAACACAGTAGGTATGTACACGCCATGGAAAGAGAAATGGCTATATAGGTTTTAAATAAGTTTTACAGAGTCAAACAAGAGCAGGGGTGCCGCCCCGGTGGCTAAGTTTATTATCGCTAGCGGTAGTAACTGAAGTCATCGTTGGGCGTGGGTTCGAGTCCCGCATAAGGCATGGGTTTTCGTAAATGTCTGTTCATCCATCATCTCTTCATCGTTTCATTATCATCCGCTATTCGTACCCCCGTATAACCTAGCTGTTGGTGGGGTCGTTAAGCCACATTAAAAAAAAAAAAAAGACAGTTATTCAAATTTGATTTGCTAGGATGGGTTGGGATGAAACCGAACTGTCAGTCTGTCAGTCGGTTCCCCGGACTGAGATTTTAAATTAGTTTTAGCAAAGGTTTTAATTTTGTTTTATGTTTGTTTGGTCAAGGTAGTTGGCTCAGGTTAGTGTGGATGGGTTAGGTTTAATAAATTGGTTAGTTTGGGGCATGGTGGAGAGCAGTTGTAGAGCATCCCGTCATCTCATTAATCATTCATCCAACGCCAATAGATCTTCGCTATCATTACAGTGCGTTGTTAAACCCAATATTAAAAAAAGGTCTGGGCCACGGTCTAGAATAGTATAGGTCTTGTATCGGGCTATCTCCGTGCGCTGGAAGGCTGATACCAACAGTGTTGCTAGTTACAACAAAATCCGTGCGGAGCGCCACGGTGACAAGAGGCCAGTCACGTGGTCCAGTTGACCTTTGACAGCTCATGTCTTGCTGCCAACAATGACGCATATTTAATGTGCGCATCGTAGAGCGTGGCCCACCGGCCTCTTGTCACCTAGCGTTACGCATGGGTTTTGGTGGAACTAGCAGCACTGTTGGTATCAGCCGAATCAGCTTCGATGCAAGACCTAATCTATTCTAGACCGTGGATTGGGGTGAATTTACGGGTAATTGATGCTGCGCGCAACAATAACAACAACGTCTGCATGTTGATATATACAGGGATGGTTCGATGAATTTGAAGCTGACGCTGGAAAGACATTATTTTCTTTGATACTCTGTAGAGAATTCACTTTTCCTCTCGAGGGAAATATTTTAATTCAGTTTTAATAACAGCAAGTATTATTGTCTTACTCTTTCTCTCCCAAGAAATACCACAATCTCTCAGTCTCTCATTCTCATACTCTCTCTTTCTCTCTCTTTTTTCTTTCTTTTTCTCTTTCTCTCTATCTCTCTCTTTAGAAGAAAGGTAAATACTAAGAAGGTTTCTCAACGACAGGCCACGATTGCTTCCTTCCTCTTGTCAAAAACTCCCAACACAATAACCTTCCATTTCATCTTCCCATCACCTCATCTATCATTCAACGTCACCAATAGATCGCTTTGTCATTATTACAGTCATCATGAACCTGAATTGAATAGATTAAAACATGAAACTCACTCTTCGCAATCTCTCCTTGTCCCTCCCAGATGTCAATATCTAGCCCTCTCCCTCAATAACTCCTCTAACCTATCTCTATCCAGCATAACCACGACTCTCTCTATCTATCTGTCCTGTATTCTTTCCCTCCTCTTTCCTACCTGTCACTTCCGTCTTTCTCTCCCTCTCTCTCTCTATCTGTCCTGTATTCTTTCCCTCCTCTTTCCTACCTGTCACTTCCGTCTTTCTCTCCCTCTCTCTCTCTCTATCTTGAACTTTCTCTATATCCAGTCCACCCCTAACATCTTCACTCTGTCCCAATCATCGCTCACTGTCTCTCCCAACTGTTACTCCCACATTGCCTCACTATCTGAAACCTCTCTAAAACCTCTCCCATTCTACCCTATCTCTCTCTCCCTCTATTCTATCTCTCCCTCCCTAACCTTTCCCACTCGATCCTGTCTTCCCTAACCTCTCCCACTCTAAACTATCTCTTTACCTCCTCCCTCTCTACCCTATCTTTCCCCAACCCCCTCTACCCTATCTCTCTCCCCCTCTACCCTATCTCTCTCCCACTGTACCCTATCTCTCTCCCACTCTACCCTATCTCTCTCCCACTCCACCCTATCTCTCTCTCCCTCTATTCTATCTCTCCCTCTCTAACCTTTCCCACTCTAACCTGTCTCTTTACCTCCTCCTTGTCTACCCTATCTCTCCCCAACCCCCTCTACCCTATCTCTCTCCCACTCTACCCTATCTCTCTCCTAACCTCTCCCATTCTATCCTGTCTTCCCTAACCCCTCCCACTGTACCCTATCTCTCTCCCACTCCACCCTATCTCTCTCTCCCTCTATTCTATCTCTCCCTCTCTAACCTTTCCCACTCTAACCTGTCTCTTTACCTCCTCCTTGTCTACCCTATCTCTCCCCAACCCCCTCTACCCTGTCTCTCTCCCACTCTATTCTACCCTGTCTATCCTAACTACTCCCATTCCACCCTGTCTATCCTAACAACTCCCACTATCCTATCCCTCCCTAACCTTTCCCACCATCCCACCTCTCCCTAACTTATCCCACTCAATCCTGTCTTTCCCCAATCTATCCCTCTCTTCCCTCTCTCTCCCTAATCTATAACACTCCATCCTGCCTTTCCCCAATCTCTTCTACCCTACTCTTTCTCTCCCTAACCTTTTCCACTCTACCGTGACTCTCCCCCTTACCTCTCCCTCTCTATCCTGTCTCTCCCTAACCTCTCCCATTCTATCCTGTATCTCCCTAACCTCTCTCTCTCTATCCTGTATCTTCCTAACCTCTCCCTCTCTGCCCTGTCTCTCCCAATTATCCTCTTTCCTCTTTCTTATTCTCTCCCCCTCTATCCTGTCTCCTAATCTCTCCCTCTCTACCCTGTCTCTCCCAATTATCCTCTTTCCTCTTTCTTAACCTCTCTTACTACATCTAACCTCCCCCACTCTCCCTCTCCCTCTCTACTCTCCCTCTCTATCCTATCTCTTCTAACCTCTCCCACTCTATCCTGTCTCTCCCAAGCCTCTCCCACTCTATCCTGTCTCTCCCAAACCTCTCCCTATCTATCCTGTATCTTCCTAACCTCTCCCACTCTCTCCTCTCTCTCCTAACATCCCTCTCTATCCCCCTCTCCAGACATCATCACAGCGCTGGTGGCGGAGCTGATCCGCAAGGCGGAGATCAAGGTGACGGTGGACGAGGAGATCCGAGTGCGGAACGAGAAGCGTCGGAAGTGCCTGATGCCGCTGGGTCTGCCCGGGGGGCCCGTGTACGTACCTCCCGCCGGGCTTGATCTGTCGTGCCGGCTGGAGGAGCCGTACTCGCAGTACCTCGACCCGATCATACCCGACGAGCTGTACCTGCACATATGTACCGCGTCGGAGATACTGGTCACGACGCAAGGTAACCGGCGAGCGACGGAATATTCGTGTCTTTACGTTGATACGCGGTCGCGAGCGGGTTACAGTTCACATGTTATCGGTCTATATTATGTGGAAGTATTTTTTTTTTTCTTTCAATGGATGATTCATTTTCAATTTATAATATTTTAATTTTTTCCTTTACGCATGTTTCATTTTCAATTTATAATTTTTTCTACCTTTTTTTCTTATTTTGTATTTTCATGAACGTTCATATAATTATCTTATTTTTGAATTATAATTTTTCCATTTCGTTTGGTTTTCATGTTTCGATTATTTGTAGGCTTATGTCGTGTGTGATCCTATTTTATATTTACCTCATTATTTTATTTTCAACTTTCCAATTATTATTTCACACTCCGTAACCTACACTTGGTAGAGTAGCCCTTTATTTATTCATTTTATTTCTCATCAATTTTTTACATATTATCCAGGTCTTTTCATTTGAATCAATTTTCGTTTTTTGATTCTTATTTTTGGTATTTTATTATTAATTTGAAATTCATTATGATTTACTGATTACTGATTTTGTATGTTTTGTGTGTGAAACGTCACCGTATTGCTGTTGATCTGATTGCAGATGAAGAAGTGACGCAGCTGAAAGCCGACCTTCTTTACCACCCGGCGCCTCACGAGCTGAATCTCCGTCGTTACACGATCCTCGGCGGCGTGTTCCATCTGGACCTCCTTCAACAGCCTCCGCAGCCCAAGGAGCTCAAGGACAAGTTCACCCTCACCACACGTGAGTCTATACACACCTTGGTTACCGTCGTTAATACAAAACATATCGTCACGATGTGGTGATACCAACAGACATCATCATCTTACAGAAGTGAGCTTCAAAAACTGTGGGAAAACACAAAAAAAATATATATCATTATCTATATAAAAGGCTAAGCGTGTCTGTCTGTAAGGATGGTGGCGATCACGGGGCAGGGAGGTGAGGGAGGCATGGATGACAGTCGGAGAAGGGAGGGAGGCGCACCGCCTTGATCATTGACACTTTGTTGTGCGTAAATCACTTCACACTTCGCTTGAAGATAAACACGTGGCTGTCAAAAGATGCTTGGTGTGGGCAAGGGAAAAGTGCATGCGTAAAAGTTCTGGACAATTCCATTTGGGCGGGACCTACTATACGAGAATATTCGATTTGTAACATGGTAAACATTCAATGGGTAACTACATTCATTCAGTATTTAGCAACGAACGGCGGGGGGCAGCTTTCTGTCTGTGATCAACCGTTTCCGGACGGTCCAAGACATTCTGAGGGAGAACAGAAGGTGCGAAGGAATTTACGCGTAATTGTGTTAGTGCGTGGTGATGCTGTGCGTTCAAGGTATATGCAGTGAGACAGTTATAACAATAGTAGTGGGAAGTATAGTAACAACAGAGAGAGAGAGAGCTTAAGGCTAGTAATAATATAATCAAGGTCATCCGAATTGTACCTTGGTTTATCCAAATAATATCGTCACGATGTAGTGATAACAGCAGATTTTAACCGGCACATGCAGTGCAGTGGTTAACGCGCTTGCTTCATGTGATCCGAGAGGCGAGGGGGATTACGAACCCAGTTCGATCCCCGCCGCCGACCATCTTTACAGGGGTTTTTCATGGTTTCCCTCTGTAGTGTAGGCTAATGCTGGGATGGTTCCTACAATAAGTCGGCCATGACCGCTTCTTTCCCACTATCCTTCTCATTACCCTAGAAACCTTCATCTCATTAATCATCCATCCAACGCCATTAGATCTGACCGGCACATGCAGCGCAGTGGTTAACGCGCTCGCTTCATGTGATCCGGGAGGCGAGGGGAATTACGAACCCAGTTCAATCCCCGCCGCCGACCATCTTTACAGGGGTGTTTCACGGTTTCCCTCTGTAGTCCAGGCTAATGCCGGGATGGTTCCTACAATAAGTCGGCCATGACCGCTTCCTTCCCACTATCCTTCCCATTACCCACGACCTTCATCTCGTCATCTCATTAATCATCCATCCGACGCCATTAGATCTGCGCTATCATAACAGTGCGCTGTTAAATCCAACAGACTGTGGTCTACGCCTACCCAATAGATGAGCTTTTGTAGACCTCATGCATCGAGTTTACAGTAGACGTACCAGTTTCTATTGATTTTGTGTATATTGAGTATATATTCTATTTTAGTTATAATTTAATTTCCGCTCGCTATTTTATCACTTCGGCATGTAAAACTAGTGGTATAAAAAGCGTTGGCCGAGTAAATTCTTCAAGAGAGGAAAGTGAATATGTGTGAATAGATATTAGGCGGCCGCCCCGGTGGCTAAGTCAATTATCGCTAGCGGTAGTAACTGAAGTCACCGTTGGGCGTGGGTTCGAGTCGCGGATAAAGCATGGGTTTTTGTTAACGTCCTTTCACCTATCATCACTTCATAGTTTCATTATCACCTGCTCATTCGTACCCCCGTATAACCTAGCTGTTGGTGGGGTCGTTGAGCAGCATTACAAAAAAAAAAAAAAAAAAGATATTAGGCGTATAGTGCAAACGTATCATAATATAACGAAGGTGTACCGACTCGGTTCTTCAAAGTGAAGTATTTCCGAGGTCAGAATCTGAGTCCATGGTCTCGTTTGCCTGTAACGCAACTATCGCTTTTATATCGAACTATATGAAACAACAATGCTATACATTTTTTTTTTTTTTTTTTTTTAATTAATTACTTAGCAGTCCTGCTACTTCCATTACATTCATACATACTGACACAGACATTGGATCACCTAGAGAGGAAACTTATTTTTAACAAATACTATACATTCATTTTTAAACACATTAATATCAATAGAATTTACAATAGCAACATCCAATTCATTATAAAGCCTGAAACCACTATAGAATATTGATTGTAATTCTTTTAGCGTGTTCTTTCTTTGTACTTTAATGCGATGATCATTCCTCATGTGCATTATGTGGTCTCCTTTGTTCCCTTCTTTTTCATTCAGGCTCAGTAGAAATACACATGGCTCAGTAGAAGTACAGTAGAAGTACATGGCTCAGTAGAATTATTATGCTAGAGGTGGCATTTGTTTTTCACAATTATAGAATATGTTTGTTCATTTGGTTAAACAGGCTTTTAGTAGAGTAATAATTTTAATAGAGTAATAACAACTATCACTTGAACATCTTCTCCAATATATTCGGAAATGGGAAATGGAATTTGGCCATCTTCAGTTATCACTAAATGATCACTTAAAACTGCCACAACGTGCACGATTGAGACTTCTGTTTTGAAATTGCCGAATACCCACTTCTATATATCGTCGCAGAATCTTTTTTACAAAGAAAAATTAAAAACACATATTTTATAAAATAAGAATATAAAATCATATCTTTATTTATTTTCACATCAGATATTTCAAAATGTAAATATCTTTTCATAAAAGCCAGTAACATTGCTGGATTTTTTATTTCTAATAAATAAATAACATATATATAGATGATAGATATTGTTATCTAAAGATTATTTTTTTGTACATTTTATTTACAGATTTAATTTGTCGTATTTTTAGTATTAAATACATTTGTCATACCATGTAGTTGTATATATGGAGGTCTATTACAGCAATAGTTTATCTCTGCGATTTCGGTCACACGATATACGTACGTTTTGTATTACCTTCATATCACACCTAACCGCACTTTTCGTCACGCTAGCGATATGGAACTCTGTCCCATCGGCGTTACCGCTTTCCTCAATCGCTTCCAAAACAGTTTCCTCCCCTCGATATTCTCCTCTTTCGGCCACACAATGTACGTCTTCATTACACTCTTCGTGTCACACCTAACCTCACTTATCGTCACGCTAGCGATATGGAACTCTGTCCCATTGGCGTCACCGCTTTCCTCAACCGCTTCCAAAACAGTTTCCTCCCCTCGACATTCTCCTCTTTCGGCCACACGATGTACGTCTCCATTACGCTCTTCGTATCACACCTAACCTCACTTATCGTCACGCTAGCGATATGGAACTCTGTCCCATCGGCGTTACCGCTTTCCTCAACCGCTTCCAAAACAGTTTCCTCCCCTCGACGTTCTCCTCTTTCGGCCACACGATATACGTCTTCGTCAACATCAAATAGTGCAACATCTTCGGTCGTTTCGACTGCGGAATATCCTCCAACAACACCAGTATCAACTCTTCCCGTCGCGTCTCCAACAGACGATGCTGCGCCAGATGAAGCTCGAACTGGCACCATTGACTCTTCACGAACGACAACGAAACGACGAGTAGGATACATCGCGAACGATCCATACTTGCGATTATATTCTCCAAGATGCTGAGTCCGACTTGGAAATCGCGTTCGTGGAGACAAACTTTCAGATCGTTCGATTTTTCTAGGTTAGGTAACAGATTATCGAGGACCCATTTCCGATTCACGTCGGAATAACTGACGAATATATCGTAATTGAATATAACATCGTCGACGTCTTCTTGCTTCCGTCCTAGAAAACTCATGACGGCTGCGTTCTTGACTTGTAGAGCGAAATAACGGATGCCGCAACGTTGTCGGTAGATCAGGAAGAAGCAAACGGCGAGACACATTGCCGCTGTGAACGTAATGCCGATTGTCAACGCCAGGTTATAAGTGTCGTAAATGAATTTGTCGCCGTCTTCCGTTTTGTCCTTGCAGTAAGTATCGTTGGTCGAGGTGAAAGCGATGTAACGCGATTCGTTCGTCTCGAGACAAACGTACGAACTGTTGTCGTGGATGTTCACGACGATAACCGTGTTGTTATCGAGATCGGAAATGTCTATCGCCATGAAACTACGGAGAACTTTCAACTGGTCGACGTTCCACATGTCCAAAAGATCGGGATTCTCGTTGACGTTCTCTCGGAAGAAATCCGTTACGTCGTTCGCGACGGAATCGTGGACTAGAATCGAGTTCACGACGCGACGTTTGCCCTCTTCGAATCTCGTCGGATATATCGTGTCACCGTTTTCCGTGATCATTCCGTTGCGATACGTTTCTCGTTCGTCTTGATTGTCGTCTTGATGATAGTTCGAAGCGAGCCGTAAAAACGGGGTTATGTAACAATCGCACAGGAAAGGATTTTCGGACAAATCCAAACGATCGAGTTTGGCGAACTCTCGTAACATCGTTTCCGTCATGAAACTGATACGATTTCTACTCAGATTTACGTATTTCAATCTTTTGTTTTTCTCGAAGACCGGAGTCGTCCACGACAGGACGCGGTTCATGCCGATGTCAATGACCTCGACGTTGACCAAACTCTGGAATGCTACGCTACTCAAATACTTGACGTTATTATCCGTAATATTCAAGATTTTCAAATTAACGAAATGTTTAAAAGGATCATCGGCAATGTTCGAATAATTATAATCGGACCTCGTATACGTCGGTCTTTTAAAATCTAAATTACATTCAGATATATCCAAATGTTTCAAATTCTCCAAACCAACAAACAAATCAGAAGTAAATTTAGTCATTAAATTATCATTACCCGCTAAATCTAGTAATTCTAAACCCGTCAATTTCTCGAACAATCCGTACTCGACGCTTTCGATCCCGATCCGACAAAGACTCAAATTCTTGAGCGACGTTTCGACGCCGGCAAACGAATCCCGACGCAAGTGACTGATCTTTGATCCGGAGAAATCCAGGACTTCCAGACCGACGAGATCTTCCAGGTGTAGAGATTCGGGTTCGTAGATGTAACCGAAGAGTGGCGGGCTGGAAGGATCGGGACGGTTCGAACTCACGTCGAGATAACGGAGACGCTTCAGGTTGAAAAAGCTCGAAGGTTCGAAGTGCGAGAACTCGTTGTGTCCGAGGATGAGGTAGCGAAGTTTCGGTAACATTTCGAACGCGTTTTGTTTGATGGTTTTGAGTTGGCAGTACTGGAGGTCGAGTTCGATGAGTTCGGGCATGGCCGGTAGGTAGGTCACGCGGGTCAGGTAGCGGTCGGGTTCTCTTTCGTCTTTCTCGTGTTCTTTGTTCATGTGGTTGATGTTGCTGGAAGAAAACAAAATGGAGGGAATGTTATTATTGATAAAATAGAGATTTTCTTTTTTCATATATTATATTTTCAATTTATAATTCATTCATTTGGTTTCTTTATGTTTCAATTGGGTCTATTTGTAGGGCTTTGTCTTGACATATTTTATAATCATTTATTTATTTATTAATTTCCAATCATTGCAATGAATAAAATGCCCTCCTTCATTGCTAGGGCACTGCTTCAGAAACTGAAGTCACCGTTGGGCGTGGGTTCGAATCTGACATAAGGCATGGGTTTTTGTGAACGTCCTTTCACCCATCATCACTTCATAGTTTCATTATCCCCCGCTCATTAGTACCCCCGTATAACCTAGTTGTGAGGTCGTTAAAAGCAACATTGAAAAAATTAAATATATATAGTGAAACCTCTATGCATCGTTTTCCAAGGGACGTACCCCCATACGTCCCATCGTACCCCCATATAACCTAGTTGTGAGGTCGTTAAAAGCAACATTGAAAAAATTATATATATATAGTGAAACCTCTGTGCATCGTTTTCCAAGGGACCAGGAAAATGAACCATCCAGGAAAATTCAACATTGATTATATGGGAGAGCGGTGAGAAAAAATGAATGATACAAGCAGGAAAACGATGAATCCGGGAAAGGGTTCCACTGTAAATATTTTCTCCTAACAAATTAAAAATATCACAGAATTTAAACATGAGAACGATACACTTTAGTCCACATTTTCTTATTTCCCCTCTTTAATGCCACTAGATTCCCCTCCCTGCCCTTCCCCCTCCCCCCCTCCACCTACCCTAGCGTGCCGAAGGTGTTTCCATGCAGCGACAGGAACTGTTTTCATATTTCCCCTCTTTAATGCCACTAGATTCCCCTCCCCTCCCTCCCCCCCTCCACCTACCCCAGCGTGTCGAAGGTATTCCCATGCAGCGACAGGAACTGCAGGCTTGCCGTTATCGGCTCCATATCCTTGCTCGGTATCGCTATGAGGCCCACGTTGGACAGGCTGAGGCCTCGTAGCCGCGACGAGTTGCTCGACCTACTCGGGTTCAGGCTCAGGAGCAGGTTCCTGAGGGAATAGGAGCCGATCGTGGCTCCGCCCAGGTCCAGGAACTCCAGCGTCGCTCTCACGTGATACAACACGTCTGGAAGATGACGGGAATAATCATTATTATCTAACGGCTCGACGGTCGTGCGACCGGCACATGCAGCGCAGTGGTTAACGCGCTCGCTTCATGTGATCCGGCAGGCGAGGGGAATTCCGAACCCAGTTCGATCCCCACCGCCGACCATCTTTACAGAGGTTTTTCATGGTTTCCCTCTGAAGTCTAGGCTAATGCCGGGATGGTTCCTACAATAAGTCGGCCATGACCGCTTCCTTGCCATTACCCAAGAACCTTCATCTCATCATCCCATCATCTCATTAATCATCCATCCGACGCCATTAGATCTCAGTTATCATAACAGTGCGTCGTTAAACCCAATATATATAAAAAAAAAAAAAAACGGTCGTGGATGCGTATTGTTACGATGTGGGAAGGGAGAATGGAATTTTTAAAATTTATATTGGGTTTAACGACGCACTGTACTGATGACTATGATCTAGTGGGCGCAAAGTGACCTTGTGTCGACGCGCCTTTTAGCCCTAACACTAACTACTAACTAACTAACGATCTATTGGCCTTGGTGAATGATGAATGAGATGATGGGATGGTTCGAGTCAAGCTGGCATGAGGAACGTTAAACGTTAAAGCGATGTCACTCGGAACTAGCATATTGACCAACAGTTCAACGAGACATCGTGTCAGTATATACGTTCTCGCGCGGTTGTTCTGTCAGGCAGTGCACGCTTGTGTCCGCTCTTACACTCTCCATTACGTTGAACTTAATATCTTATCAAAATGACATTATGTTGACATAAGATTTGTACTGAGATAGATTGAGAAATCAGAGTTGATTTTTTTTTGCCTATACAATACGTTGATGTATGCAAAGATGATATAATACAGTCATAGATTGAAAGATTGATAAAAGATTGATTCATGATAAAAACAAGGTTTAGCCAATCATAAGAGTAGATACCCGAACGATGTAGTATCATCGTTGAAACCACGGACTACAATAGAGAGGTTTTGTATCGAAGTCGTTTCGGCTGCTACCAACAGTGCTGCTAATTCTACTAAAATCTGTGTGGAACGCTAGGTGACAAGAGGCCAGTGGGCCAAATGTACGTCATTGTTGGCGGCAAGACGTCAGCTGTCAAACGTCAACTGGCCTCTTGTCACCCAGCGTTCCGCACGGATTTTGTTGGAACTAGCAGCACTGTTGGTACCAGCCTACCAGCGCACCGAGATAGCTCGATACAAGACTTCTCTATTCTAGACCGTGCTGTAGAGGATGATGATGGGTGCTTGTTCAGATAGGCGTTGGATGGAGTGGGAACGGAACTAGCAGCACTGTTGGTATCAGCTGAAATAGCTTCGATACAACACCTTTCTATTCTAGACCGTGGTTGAAAAATAGTAACAGCTTACTTGGCGTCAAAGCGACGAGATGGCTCTCTCTCAGATTCAAGTATTTCAAGGGCGATCCTCTCAGCCACTTGAACGTGCTGGCGTTCAGGATGTCCAACGGGTTTCCTCCGAGGCTCAGCATCTCGAGGCTCGGGAGTAGCACCTGACCGCTCGTAATGTCGGTCGCTGGAACGTCAAACAATCGTTACAGTCCGCGGGAGTTTTTTTTGTTTATATTGGGTTCAACGATATGGTAGCGAAGATCGATCGACGTTGGATGGATGATTAATGAGATGATGGGATGATGAGATGAAGGTTCTTGGGTAATGAGAAGGAAATGGTCATGGCCGACTTATTGTAGGAACCATCCCGGCATTAGCCTAGACTACAGAGAGAAACCATGAAGAACCTCTGTAAAGATGGTCGGAGGCGGGGATGGAACTGGGTTCGAAATTCCCCTCGCCTCCCGGATCACATGAAGCGAGCGCGTTAGCCAATGCGCTGCATGTGCCGGTATTAACTATTCATCTCACATCGTCCAATTGTCAGGCATATACGATTAAAAATACACAAGGCTATAAGCAGAGGAAAGCATTCGGGGTTATAACGATAAACGTGAATTGTTCGGATAGTGTTCTTTCTTCAATATGTTTACGTTTCAGTTCATCCCAAGTTCAGAAAACCTATTGTTATTTTCGTGAATTCTCGCAAAAATTATGCTTTTCGCAATTTTCCGCGATTGCGTCTTCTTAGTCACAAATATTACATGAATGCAGAAAAAAAAAATGAAGACATGATGTGAATCTTTTAAAAAAAGTTTATTTTGTATTTGTTGTCTTTTTCCTTCAATGAATAATTCAAAATAACAGTACATAATGGTCATTATTTACCATTGAATCTTATCTACATGTAATGAAATGAAACTAATAACGAAGTCCATAAACCAAAATGCATTGAAATTCATCAAAAAGGTGAAAAAGCTCCGCAAATGCATTTTAATAGTTGATACCGTGGCTCGTACCTCTGGTATCCCACGAGTGGATTGCGTTGTGATCCAGGTATAGCGCAGTCAGGTTCTCCAGGCCTGAGAACACCTGAGACACGAGTCCCAGATTATGCAGCTCGTTCCTGGTTATCGACAGCGTGTTCAGGTTGTAGATCCCCTGGGAACAACAGGAATACTTATCAGCGGGAGTTATCGAGCGAGCTGTCAGCTATTATCAGCTCGAGCCAGGTTTGATCCCTGTGCCGAGGTGTACGTTAAAGATTCATGCAGAACCATGTTTTAGCTTTTTTTTTTTCAACGACCCCACAAACAGCTAGGTTATACGGGGGTATGGATGAGCGAGTGATAATGAAACGATGAAGTGATTATAGGTGAAAAGACGTTTACAAATTAATGTATCTATATCGACACTTCATTTGACAGCAAGCTTACCTCGAACGCCCCCCGGCTCATGGCTCTGTAGTTAATGTATCTATATCGACCACGTCATGTGACAGCAAGCTTACCTCGAACGCCCCCCAGCTCATGGCTCTGTAGTTAATTTATCTATATCGACCACGTCATGTGACAGCAAGCTTACCTCGAACGCCCCCGGCTCGATCCGCCGCAGCCCTCCGAACTGTATCTTGATGTGCCTGGCGTCCATGCCGTAGAAGCCGTACGCGCGCAGCGTGGTGACGTTGACGAAGGTCATGCGGAACGCAACCAGCTGGGCGCGCTGGAAGTTGTACGGCAGGTTGATGGAGGTCAGCTCGGGGCCGTAGCACGAGTACACTCTCGTCGCTGCGGAAACATCGACAGAACGTACATTCTACTGAATCCGAGGATTTCATGTTTCATATATTACGTTATATTGAAGAATGTCACGACCCTGAAGCTATAGATTTGAATGAGTAATGACGATATTTATTCCCCCATTATTCACCAGGTGACAAAAAATAATAGAATGAAGACTGATGAATTTGATTTGATTTGAATGTTGATAATTGATTAATTCGCTTCAATTGCTTTCAATGAAGCGTATCGTGGTTGTGAATATAAGTAAAGGAAAGGTGAACGATGGAGAAATCAAGTCATGATCTGTGGTTACAGCCGCAAAGGAACGTAAAGGAAAGTAAAGTGAAGACAAACGATATGAGACTAAATCTGTGAACTGACATTCGCAGTGGTTGCAGTCGTAAAGGAAGGACCAACGGTGAATATTAAAGACGTGAACTTTGATTACAGCCATAAAGGAAAGACAAACGATGAATATTAAAGGCAGGAACTTTGAATACAAGTAATGGAAAGGCAAACAGTGAACGTACAAGGCTTGTACTGACATTCGCAGTGGTTGCAGCCGTAAAGGAACGTAAACGATGAAGGAATACTGACATTCGCAGTGGCTATAGCCGTAAAGGAAGTACAAACGATGAAAGAATGAAGCCTTGTACTGACATTCGCAGTGGCTGCAGTCGTAAAGAAACGTGAAGGAAGGTGAATAACAAAGCCGTGAACTTACACTCGCAGTGGTTGCAGCCGTAGGTGGCGTTGGAGACGTGATCCGGCGTGCCGTGGCCGGGACACGAGTGGAGCATGAGGTAGTCGTCCATGTACTGGTCGGGCGAGTAGAAGTGCATGTTAACATTGTCTTGGAACTCTTTCTCGTACTGGCTCAGCGGGAACTTGATGACTCCGTCCGATCCGATCCACTGCGTGTACTCGTCGAACGATCCTGCGGGCCAAACAGTTCGGGGTTATTAGCGACGGTTTCCTAGCGGAGGCCCCCACCCCACCTCTCCCCCTTTTCCATCTACTCATGGATCAATACAAATAGCGTTCACTGCAAATCGATAAGCCCATTCAGTTACCCCCATTCAGTTTAAAATACAATTTTAAACATTTAAAATACACATTTTTTAAGCGTATACGCCTGACAATTAAGCGATTAGATAAATAGTTTTTACTTACACCATCTTGAAGGTATTGAAAATATCTATATTCTCTCTTTATTAGGATGTCGATATCTCATACCGTTCAAAAGTTATCACCAAAAAACTGATCTTTTGCTAAATCGACTCTTAACGGACATAACAACCCTGAAACTAGATTTCAATGAATATCTACGATATTTATATCCCTAATTTCAGAGAAAACTAGAAAGCACTATCTCAATTCCAGAAATTATGATCAATTTCTTTGTCCTCCAGACACCATGAGTCATGACGTAGACATTACCGATTCTGTACAGAAACACAAACGGAATCGAGTAATGTCTACGGTTAACTATAATTCGATTTCATTTTGTGTTCACGTTGTGTTTGCTAACTATATCATGTTTATGCCACAGACAAGCCAAAGTGGGCCTTGTGGGCCCTAGTGTGGAATGTGTGTATCTTTTCTTTAAAAAAATCAATAAAAAACAACAACAACGACTCAGAAAAAGAGCCCGGTTCCAAAGGATATATAAATTGGTTGAAAGTTTCAAAATTCAGATGATAATTTCTATTTTTCTCTCAAATTATGGAAATAAATATCGTCATTATTCATTAAACTCCAGTTTCCGGATTGCGATGTCCTATAATAGATATATTTGTATTGTCCTCGAGTCCCCGAGCAATACTGACCTATAGCGCAGGAGGTGTGACCGTTGGCCGAGTAGGACACTATCAGCAACAGGTAGACCGTCTTGATGTTGGCTCGTGTCATATCACGCATATCTCATAACTACGATGATGTTGTCGTGACGATGGCCGCTGAAACTGACCTGTAACGAGAGGAAGATCAGTTACGGCACATTTGAAACCAGGCAAACGCAGAACGAGAGGAGGGACCGGCACATGTTAGCGCGCTCGCTTCATGTGATCCGTGAGGTGAGGGGAATTTCGAACCCAGTTCGATCCCCGTCGCCGACCATCTTTACAGAGGTTTTTCATGGTTCCCTCTGTAGTCTAGGCAAATGCCGGGATGGTTCCTACAATAAGTCGGCCGTGACCGCTTCTTTCCCACTACTCAAGAACCTTCATCCCATCATCTCATTAATCATCCATCCGACGCCATTAGATCTCAGTTATCATAACAGTGCGTCGTTAAACCCAATATTAAAATTTTTAGAACGAGAGGAGGATTCGATTTCTTTTCTTATTGGGTTTTAACGACGCACTGTTATGATAACTGAGATCTAATGGCGTCGGATGGATGATTAATGAGATGATGGGATGATGAGATGAAGGTTCTTGGGTAGTGGGAGGATAGTGGGAAGGAAGCGGTCATGGCCGACTTATTGTAGGAACCATCCCGGCATTAGCCTTAGCTCTTTAGTCAATGGTACGCGCACGCAAGCACACGGACAGACGGTCAAGAGATACCGGTGCTCAAATTTAAATATATATCGAAATGCAACTCAAATTAATTCCCATTCATACAAGATCGGACTTCACAGAATATAATTTTTTTAATTCAATTATCAAGATCGATTTTGATGAAGGACCAAATTTCGCAACTATTTTAAATACTTGTTATTATTAATGACGCCCCTTACTTCAGTTGCTTGTTGGAACTGGTGACCCATCAGTCATTGATCATGTTTATGTCAGTTTATGTGATTTTGATGAAGGACCAAACTTCGCAACTACTTTTAATACTTGTAATTATTAATGACGCCCTTACTACTGTTGCTTGTTGGAACTGTTGATACATCGGTCATTGATCATGTTTATGTCAGTTTATGTGATTCTGATGAAGGACCAAACTTTGCAACTATTTTAAATACTTGTAATTATTAATGACGCCTCTACTACTGTTACTTGTTGGAACTGTTGATGCATCGGTCATTGATCATGTTTATGTCAGTTTATGTGATTCTGATGAAGGACCAAACTTCTCAACTATTTTAAATACTTGTAATTATTAATGACGCCTCTACTACTGTTACTTGTTGGAACTGGTGATGCATCGGTCATTGATCATGTTTATGTCAGTTGAATCCGCTCAATTCTAGTCCACTCATCAATGAATAGGAAAATGAATTGAAAGAATTGATATAGGAACAGTCGGAAGACGGAGGAAAAGAGGAAGACCAAGAATGAGATGGGAAGTAGTGATAATGTGGGATGTGGAAGAAAGAAGAGAATCGTGTGGAAGAGAGTAGAGGACGAAGATAGGGATATATGGTGGGAGCTGTGCCGCTCTCGTTAGCTTGGACGTGGGTTCGAGTCCCGCATAAGGCATGGGTTTTTGTCAAAGTCCTTTCACCTATCATCACTTCATAGTTTCATAATCACCTGCTAATTCGTACCCCCGTATAACCTAGCTGTTGGTGGGGTCGGTAAGCAAACAATAATCATCATGGAGAGAGCTTGTGTATCAAAATGTAATTCAACTTCACACAAAATTTCATTTTTTTGGAAAAGAAAATTATTTTCTTTTTTTTTGCCATGTTATTCTAATGGGTATTTTTGAAATTTCTAAAATTCCAAAGAAAATGTTACGCCCCGATAATACCACAAAACTATACAGATCTAAGTTAGATGAGGAACCATATTGAAAAAAAGTTTGAAGTTGATAGCTGTAGCCGTTTCACCTGTGGAGAACCGACAAAAAACGAACACCAATTTTTTTCAGTATGTCAAATTGAATCCTCACTAAAGCTCGTCTAATAAATATAAATAATAGGTAAGTAAATATCAACATACCGTATGTTGTAAGAATGTTAATCCATTTATGAGGATGCCCTCATTATCACTGGATCTATCACAGCAGAGCTATTGTCCTGACAGTGTTTGTTCGTACACACTATTGACTGTTGTTGTTGGAGACGCGACGTCCGGTAGCCTCTTATCTCTGAACCTGTGAGGAGACTAGATAGACCAGATTAGAACAGATAAGCTTTGATTTGAGGAGGTTCACTATTGTTTCGTGCACGGTGCTTATGATAATGGAGATATTCATTACTATCATTTAACAATCCAAATCCAACATGTTGCATTTTCCAAGTGAACAGCAAACATTCATTAACACATTTGGTCGTTCGTACCCTAAAAAAACCTACCTTTTGGTGGGGTCAAGCACCGTGCTTATAAAAATAGAGAAATTCATCTTTCATCTGTCAAGAATGTGATGAAATTCATTGACATATTATCTTAGAACTGATTGAATTCACTGAAATAAAATGTCATATTGATTAAAAAGCATACAATTATCTTGGAGATGTGAACTTTTCATTCAATTATACTGGTTCGTGAACATGGAAAATGAATAATGAAGATGAATTCCTCTATTTTTATGAGCCCTGTACATGTACACCCTTAATGACCCGGTGGACCCCACCTTAAGATAAGTTGTTTGAGGGCACGAATGAGCAGATGTTTTAATGATGTTTACTAGGAAAACGCCATATATGCGTTGTTAGACGAGCGGATAGTAATAGTATGTGTAAAAACTGCTTTGAGTGGTACCAATTTAGCACATTTTATTTTTTTTCTTCCAAATGGCTGACCCGATCAAGCTGAAAAGTTTCAGAAATGTGTATCAAAATGTAATTCCACTTCACGCGAAATTTAATTTTTTTGGAAAATACATTTTTTTTCCGTTATGTTATTCTAATGGGTATTTTTGAAATTTCTAAAATTCAAAATAAAAAGTTACCCCTAGATAATACCACAAAACTATACAGATCTAAGTTAGATGAGGAACCATATTGAAAAAAAGTTTGAAGTTGATAGCTGTAGCCGTTTGACCTGTGGAGAACCGACAAAATTTAAAGAAAAAAAAAATTCTTCAGTATGTCAAATTGAATCCTCGCTAAAGCTCGTCTAATTATTTATAAGTCTTTTGTCTTGTCAATAAAATTATAAACAAATATCAATGTATCATAACCTTCCTGATGCCGATCAGTGTCTACGGTTCGATATACTGTCCCTGAATTCTCCGATACCATCGCATGACGTCATCACGCGTGACGTGACAGACCGACACCCCCGACCGTCATCGCCGCGAGATAGGGGAGACGCGCGATCGTGAACATCAATACGAGTTGAGTGAACTGTCAAGTGGCTGTACGGAGATAACATGTATCTCTGATGCTCAACAACACTGATAACAATCTGACGTAATCTGTCACAATGAGAGGGAGGGGGAGAGGGGGAGGGGCGGAAGGGGGCGAGAGAGAGAGGGAGATGGAGGGACAGGGTGAGAGAGAGAGAGAGGGGGACAGGGAGGGGGAGAAAGAGATGAAAGGGCGAGGGAGAGTGAGAGAGAGAGAGAGAGAAGGAGGGGGAGAGAGTGGAGGGAGTTGGAGAGAGGGAGGGAGAGAGAGAGTGACAGAGAGAGAGGGAGAGAGAGATGAAAGAGGGAGAGAGAGAGAGAAGGAGAGGCGAGAGAGATGAAAGAGGGAGAGAGATAGATATGAAAGAGAGAGAGAGAGGGGGAGAGAGGGGGAGAGGGGGTAGAAAGAGATGAGAGAGAGAGAGGGGGAGAGGGGGGTAGAAAGAGATGAGAGGGTAAGGGAGTTGGTGAGAAGGAGGGAGAGAGGGTGGAGGGAGTTGGTGAGAAGGAGAGAGAGAGAGAGAGAGAGAGAGAGAGAGAGAGAGAGAGAGAGAGAGAGAGAGAGAGAGAGAGAGGTTAGAGAAGTGTGATGATAATGACAGTTTGTTCCACGACCCCACAAACAGCTAGATTAGTTGGGGATACGAATGAGCGCATGATCCACAAACCTCCCTGGGAACACGAGCATGACTTGGTTTGAGATTCTAAAGCAGTGCCTTAGCTGACTGAGTGAGCCACAATCGGGGTAGAGAGAAACTTGGAGGGTAAAGATAGCAAATTTCGGGGAGTTCAATGCGGATTTAGAATGAGAGAAGTAAGAGAGAGAGGGGGGGAGAGAGAGAGAGGGAGAGAGAGAGAGAGAGAGAGAATGAGAGAAGTAAGATAGAGAGAGGGTGAGCGAGGGAGGGAGGGGGGGAGAGAGAGAGAGAGACAGAGGGAGGTACAGAGAGAGACAAAGATGATGTTTTTTTTTTCACATTCCTTTACATATAGTAGCTAATTAATTAAGAACTAACTACATAGAATATTGAAGACAGTCAGATTTAAATATTATAATATTGTTAATAAAGTTCTAATAATGCATTATGAAATATAATTTTTGGCATTTACTGTTCAGTACAGAATTATTATGAGCTTATCTCATAACAACACTTGTAACGTTGTATTGTTTCCCTAACTCGTACTGTTTTATAACGCGTATTCTTGTTGATCGTTATCTGTGGTCATATAAGTATGTTTTTCATCTCGCCATCTCTCTCGTGATTGACAGGCCAGACAGAGATAGAGAGATGTACCTTGAGCCACTCGAGATCATCTGCCTCGATCAAGTAGGCATGGGTTCGAGACCCGGCATCTGTCATTGTAACCCCCAAATAACATAGCTGTCGGTGGGGTGCATACACGGTCCTTATAAAAATAGAGAAATTCATCTTTGTTATTTTTTTCTATGTACATGAACCAGTGTCATTGAATAAAAACTAGGAAAACGCGTTATGTGTTTCCGCGTTGATGGATGAGCTAATGAGAATGAAATTGAATTTTTTCAAAAAGTTACATCAAGTTGATGTTTTGACGGTATTCAAGTTAAAAATCAATCTTTCCATTTGGTTGGTTTATTTCGTAGACTATTCTCATGAAGGAAATATTAGATGCAATTTAATATTATATGTAATATTAGACTATTATATGAAACGTAATGACAGCTGTATACATATATACACCTTGAGACCATCCTTTTATATTCATTACTCACTCTCAATAATCTCTCTGATAATAAAGAAGGCCTTGTTTTAATCGTTCTTCATTAATTGATGACACCTGTTTATAACTTGCAATTGCATACAAGAGAAGCACATCAAATAATATTTTCAGAAACATGGTGTGCACCACCAGGCTATATCCACGCCTCATCTACCGCCTACATTTTCACCTGCTTCTTGGCTTTTGAAGTACACAACTAATTTCACCCTTTCCCATCTCAATTGATATAATTTTGCAAAAAATAGCATCTATAATGTTTTTTTTTTTCATGCTGCTTAACGACCCCATCAACAGCTAGGTTATACGGGGGTACGAATGAGCGGGTGATAATGCAACGATGAAGTGATGATAGGTGAAAGGACGTTCACAAAAACCCATGCCGGTGGCTGAGTCAATTATCGCTAGCGGTAGTAACTGAAGTCACCATTGGGCGTGGGTTCGAGTCCGGCATAAGGCATGGGTTTTTGTAAACGTCCTATAATGCTTTTATTCTGAATAAAGCGTTTATATTGCAAATACTTTGATAAATAGCGGAATCAGACTTTTATAGCGCTTTGTCGCCTTTTCAAAATCATGCTCAAACATCATCAAGTGTATGTTGAAAAACTTTTTGATTTCATCGCTTTTATAGCAATTGCTATTTTTACATGTCTCCACCAATGCCATTAGATCGTAGTGATCAATACAGTGCGCCTTTAAACAAAATATAAGTAAAACTATATCCTAAGTTCGCCATGTTCCTATATCCTATAAGTTCCTATATCGCCAATGGAATAGCCTTCCACGGGCGCAGATGAAGTCTATATCAATTATGGGACAACTCAACGTCTTACTTTCAACACTCTTACTAAAAATGAATTTTATTTTATTTTATTATCTTTATTTTACTAATTCAATTTTACTACTATCTTTTTTATACTTAGGTTGATTAGGTTATACTTTTAGATTAGTTCATCGTTCAACCTCCGGAAATAGAAGCCTCTGTAACAACTAAGGTATTTCCTAAGTTGGAAATAAATAAATACAATACAAAGTTATAGTCTGTACTTTGTTACTGAATAAAGATACAATTCATTACATTCTAATCTTAAATCTTACACTGTCATTATTTATTTGTTTAAATCGTATTATGAATTGTTATCTTATCTTTCAAGCACTGTGTACACAATGTACCTACTCATGTATCTCCTTATCACGATGCTAGACGTTTCGATCGATCGTCTCCGTCATTAATAAGTACTATCGATCGGGTGTTCCGAGCCGGCAATTGTTGAGAACGGAAGTTTATAGATGTATCAGTTTATATAAGTCAACCAATACGAGGTAGCGATGAAAAATGTTTAGTTTTTAAGTGTGTTTGTTTTATCAAATTGTGTAGAAAAATGATATTTATCGGAATTTTTTAAGGGATACATTCATAACGCACTATTCCGATTCATTGATTGATTGATTATTGTTTGCTTAACGACCCCACCATGGGCGTCGGCAGGGGGAGGCACTTGCCCCCCCCCCCCCTGGGACCAGGCAGAAATTTATTTGAAAAATTAAAATTGATTTTTTTTAAACAATGATGTTTTTCGAAACATTGTAAGTACTGACTGTACCGGTGACATATTTTAACATGTCTTGTTACGCGGGTGGTCATGAGTCTGATGTGACTGGGGTGGGTAGGCCTCGCCGACTGACCAATATGATTTATTGGGCTATTCTTATTTGCTGGAAATTTTGATATTGGGTATCATACAGACCAATCAGATTCTAATAACTCATTTTGGCCATTTTGTATGATGAAATATTCAAAAAGATGAATAGGATCAACTACTTGCATAGAATTCAACCAATTCAACATTAGGCCTATCTGTCTTCTTTCTCTATAAATTCAAACTCAAAAGCTAGTCCCAAAACCTCCCAAAACCCCATAAAATGATGAAATTTCAAAAAATCCCCTTGGGGAGCCCTCTTCCCCACTCCCATTGGGACTTGTGCATTTTTGAACCCAATATATATATATATATATATACATATGAAGAACATGTTATTTTTGTCCGCAGTTCAGATACCGAAGGTGCTTGAAGCGATCGACTTCCACCCCCGCTACGTCCCCCCGCCGCCCCCGGAGCCGGGACAGAGGCGGCTGCCAGAGGAGATCGAGGCGGAGCTGAGGCAGCAGGAGGCGGAGCTCGACAAACTCTGCCTCGTAAACATCACGTACGTTCGCTTCTCGTTCGCTTGACGCACATTTACACTCGTCGTCGTTCCAGTCCCAACCTGAACAATCCCAACATATTCTGGCGTGATACCAGAATTCCAAAAACGTTTGCAGTTGATTGGTCAATTTTCCTGACCTGTATGCCGCGCACAAAATTGAAAAAAAAAAAAAAAAAAACGAAGCCCATTTTTTTTTCGGTGTGTGAAATGGAAGTCTGCGTTACGCACATCTCATCTCATGAAAAGACATATAAATATGTGCTCATCATCATGAGGTAAACTCAATCTCTTCGTGCATAGCGGCATCATATGACGTCACCACAAATGTAATTCTCTCGCGCCTATTCCCCTTATCGTTCGTGTCCAGTTCAATTGCATGGAAGACACATTTGATGCCATTCGATAGTTTGAAATCGCACCAACAGGGGCAGCATCTACTGGTATACAGTTTAAAGGACATAAAGTTCCGACAATAGTTCTAACATATGAAGGGTACAGGAAAATAATGATACAAGTCACACATTGTGAGTTCTGAGATAAATACAATTCTAAGCTCAAAGCCATGGGTTTTTCTATAGAGGTCGATATTTCAACTCCATTTTTCGTGGACTTGAATCATTGTTATCTAAAATCTCGATGCATATTCAGAAAGCTTGTGAAAAACACTGTTAGATGGCGTATCTAACTCATTTTTTTACAAAATGTGACTTGTATCGTTATTCCCGTGTACCCTTCATATGCTAACATGAATTAATTCATGTTAATTTATGAATGAAGAGGTTAAGAGGTGATGAAACTATTTCACGCAGTGCATTTCCGTCACCGTGGTGATCACCGAGTGTTACCTCATTGTACCGCAGGCTGCCTAACAACGTGCTGTGGTTCGAGCCTCCGATCGTCGTCGGCTGGGATTACGAGAAGGAGTACTGGTCGACGGAGGATTACCACGACGTCAAGTTCAACGAGGAGAAACAGGTGCGTACGTTTATCAACAGAAACATTCACATATTGACATTAAATACCGGCACATGTAGTGCGGTGGTTAACGCGCTCGCTTCGTGTGATCCGGGAGACGAGGGGTTTTCGGACACGGTTCGATCCCCCCGCCGCCGACCATCTTTACAAGGGTTTTTCATGGTTTCCCTCTGTAGTCTAGGCTAATGCCGGGATGGTTCCTACAGTAAGTCGGCCATGACCGCTTCCTTCCCACTATCCTTCCCATCACCCAAGAACCTTCATCCCATCATCCCATCATCTCATTAATCATCCATCCGACGCCATTAGATCTCAGTTATCATAACAGTGCGTCGTTAAACCCAATGTAGACATTTAATAATAAAGAATGCAAGGCCTTCTTCATTATTACAAATTATGTAATAATATAGCAGGTTAGGCCTTCTTTATTATTTTATCATATATTAATTAAGAAGGCTTGAATTCAGAGACTTGATATGAAACAAGTGTCGGTAGGCCACACCTGACAACAATCAGCTTGAGCAGGGAACATGGCCGCCGTTACCCACTATCCAACGTTATCAAGTGGGATGAGTTTTAGAGACGGAGTTATACCTCCAGTACAATACAACACCATGGTCTGATCACCCAAACATTTCTATACATAACCCATAAATACTTATTACAAAGTCGAACAAAGACTTTACATAATATAAATAAATAGATTGAAGATTATGAGTTGTCTGAGGCTTATGCGACCCGATTATGAGGTATTAGATACTGGGTTGCTCCGTCACGTCGAGTTGAATTGTTACTCGACGTTTCGGTCTCCATGTTGAGACCTTGCCCTTCTCAAGATATAGTCTGGTTCAGAAGAATAGAACCGTCTCAGAAGAAAGAGTCTTCGTCTGAGACGGTTCTTTCTTCTGAACCAGACTATATCTTTCTCTCGATCTCAACATGGAGATCGAAATGTCGAGTAAGAATTCAACTCGACGTGACGGAGCAACCCAATATCTAATACCTCAGATTGAAGATTACTTCGTTGTCTTCCCGCTCGTGCCCAGATCCTGACGTTCCGCACCGGGCTTCTTGGCCCGCTGGGCATGGCCATCTACCGCTACTCCAACCTGCCGTACCAGACCTGGGAGCTGAAACCAGACCATAAGACGGGCGGAGTGTTGCTCAGCATCACGGCTGCCATCGCTGTCGTGGACTTCATATTCAAGGTAAGCTGCTTGTCGTCGACTTCATATTCGAGGTAAGCTGCTTGTTGACTTCATATTCAAGGTAAGCTGCATTAGGCCTTGTCAACTTCCTATTCAAGGTAAGCTGCTTGTTACACATTATTATGCTCCTTCCTGCCTTATCAAACCCAGGGTTGTATTGAGGCACAGGTCCACGAGGCTCGGGCCTAGGGTGCAAAATATTAAGAGGCGCTACATTTTCAAGGGGCATCAGCCCATGGGAATTTAAAAAAATATTTCATCTGAAAAGTGAAATATTATTAATATTGTGTAGGCGTACATTCATACTGTGAGGTGTCGTCTAGTGAATCATGAGTGTATTAAAAACAATGCTGAAAACAAGTTCATTAATTAAAGACTTATTAAAGACCTACTCTACTGTGACGAAGGCAACAGCCAAGACGTCTAAAACCTCGTGTGTTTCATCTCTATGTTCTCTCAATGGCTCTCCACCGTAAGTAGGCCTATCTACTTGTGAACCTCGGTAAGCTGCTGTTCTCTCTTTACCTTTTACCCAATTCATATATTAAAGACTATCTATTTGATGATAAATTGTTTTGAAAGCGCAAATAATTTTCGGGTCTGGGGTCGCCAAATGTCTTGACATGGCTTTGATCAGATCTGGGGGATGAAACTCAACAACTAAACCAGAATTTACTAATACTATACGAAAGCTATTTTCGAAATAGCTCATGTTGAAATAGAAATAATTAATGATATAATTAAAATGGCTCTAGTTTTATAACTTGTCTATTGAATACCGCCAACGCTTCTGTTCTAGGACGGACTTGTTTGCGTGAATCTCCTGCAGAACGGAGCTACGACGGCATTACAGGAACTGGTCGGTGTCTACTACAAACCTCGCCGGCTCATCAAGGTATCATTCTAATCTTAGGACAATATCTATCCACGATGGATACGCAACGTGGACTTGTCCCATGTTCTCCCAGCTGACGATCATCTCCAGTGCTAAGAAACCTCGACGCCACCTAGATTACCTATAAGCTAGCTACAGGCTCTACAGGGCTCTGATGGCCTGAGTAGTCCATGTAACATTGAAACATTGCCCCCTAGATCACCTATAAGCTAGCTACAGGCTCTACAGGGCTCTGATGGCTTGAGTAGTCCATGTAACATTGAAACATTGCCCCCTAGATCACCTATAAGCTAGCTACAGGCTCTACAGGGCTCTGATGGCCTGAGTAGTCCATGTAACATTGAAACATTGCCCCCTAGATCACCTATAAGCTAGCTACAGGCTCTACAGGGCTCTGATGGCCTGAGTAGTCCATGTAACATTGAAACATTGCCCCCTAGATCACCTATAAGCTAGCTACAGGCTCTACAGGGCTCTGACGGCCTAAGTAGTCGATGTAACATAGCAACATCGCCCCCTAGATCGTCTATAAGCTAGCTACAGGCTCTACAGGGCTCTGACGGCCTGAGTAGTCCATGTAACATTGAAACATCGCCACCTAGATCGCCTGTTAAGCCAGCTACAGGCTCTACAGGGCTCTGATGGCCTGAGCAGTCGATCTCGGTGGCTTAGATCGGTTTCATAGATCCAGAACAACGTCGCTCGCAGTTGCGTATCCATCGTAGATAGCTATATAGTCCTAGATACGAAACAACTGACAAAGATTCATAAGTTTTCTCATCACTTTGAAACGACACTGTAGAGTATGTATTTATTTATTTATCCTCCATTTGATCAATACAGTGTACCAATATAGGGTTCGTCATGGCTAAAACTATGCTAGAATTGAAGATGAAGTAAAATAATTATATTATAGTTCTATACAGTACATATACAGAACAGAGTGAAGTAAAGTAAAATTATATACATTGAATATTAAAGAAAGAAGTTAACGTAAGGTAAACGTAAGGTAATGGAAGGTAAAGTTTGAAGTTGAAGGTAGAAAGTCAAGGACTTTTGGTAAACTCATTGATGCTACAGAATGGATTTGAGAGGAGATTTTTGTGAGATTAGTAATGAATATATTGATTGGGTTGGATTCAGTGATGTAAGATGGGAGGTTATTGTATAAAGTAGTGCAAAGGTAGTGAGGGCTTTTGGTATAAGATGAGTGATTGTGAGTGATTTTATAATGTTGGAAACGAATCTCTTTCTCTTACTTCACACTATGGGCACTCGGGCTAGCATTACCAAACGACTTCCTCCGACCGTGTCCGACAAAAGAGTGACGGGTTCGCTGGATGTGGAACGAAGTGACTTGGGGCGGAAGGAAACTATCTCAGAAGGCGTACACATAAGGGCAATCAAGGCGGCACAACTAGGGGTACAGAATTCAAATTTCGAACAATAACAAAGCGTTGTTTGCAGCTGCTGAGTGAAGGGGGCGTGGACATCTTCCCGCCTCACGACGCGTTCTGCTACGTAGAGGGCGTGTCCTCCAAGCACCGCGTGTGTGAGGACCACTTGTACCACTGCATGGCACTGCTAGCTACGTCGTATAACTTTTCCTGGAGCCGCTGGAACCTCATGGCCGGGTACAGGAACATCGTGCTGCAGATGAGGGAGTACGTCGACAGGAAGAAACTGGTCAGCAGAACGATTTACAAGTTATATTGTATATTTACTAGCCTCACCCCTCGTGTTTTCAAACATGAGGTCCACTGAAGTGTGCCCACTTAGTTGTTTTAGTTTCACAAATAGCCAATCTGATGTGTCGAATCATCTCCAAGCACTCTTGGTTACAAACAAAGACGCAATACCCACCTACTGTAGAACCTCAAATTACGTCATTACCTCATGTGTTCAAACATGAGGTCCACTGGAGTCTGCCCACTTAGTTGTTTTAGTTTCACAAACAGCCAATCTCATGTGTCGAATCGTCTCCCAGTACTCTAGTTTACAAACAAAGACGCAATACCCACCTACCGTAGAACCTCAAATTACGTTGAACGCGTGACCCGGTACTGACCTTGGCCGACCGCCTCGTCAAAAAAAGTCGGTCGTGGCCTGTTGTTAAGGAACCATCCCATTATTGACTTGAACGACAAAGGGAACCACGAAACAACCCCTGTCAGGATGGTCGACCATGGCGGGAATCGAACCCCGGGCTCCTGAACGACGGTTCAGTATGATAACCACTCGACCACTCGTCTCAGTTGTTGTTGTTGTTTTCAGCCGTTGTTCAGCATGCTCCACGTGACGCCGCTCAAGGCCTGCGTTGTGGACTGCACGGAAGTCAGTCAGGTGTTCGTCGAAGAGGGAATACCGGGCATGAAGGTAGGAACAACGTCAATACACACAGAACAATAAATACCTCCTCTAGCATTGTATATAATAACCCCGTGCTATTTTTTCATTTTCATATTATATACAATGAAACCTCTATACATCGTTCCCGGATCCATCGTTTTCCTGCTTGTATCATTCATTTTTTCTAACCCCACTCCCATATAATCAATGCTAAATTTTCCTGGATACATCGTTTTCCTGCATGGATGGTTTTATTTTCCTGGTCCCTTGAAAAACGATGGATAGAGGCGTCACTGTATATTAACATCGAAACTTGATACAAAGTCACTGTTTCATTGTTGACCAACGCAACTATCAATACTATAACTTTACACTTCTTTACTCCGCGTGTTAGTCAAATAATTATAATGTTAATCAAATGATGTATTTATTTCTTCTAAATAACATATTATGTATATACAGTTGACGTATTTATTTATACAGTGGTAAGTTATATCTCTAATCTAGAACCTCCCATCTAAATGGTCCACCATCAAGTGCTCTACCCTAGGTACATGATTTACCTGGAAAACTCTGTGATTGCTGCTGACCTCATCAACAGCCAATCACAGAGATGAAACAAAAATGACAACATATTCTAAATATATCTACCAATAAGATAATACCAAAATATAAATGAAATGACCTGAGCTGTCTACCTTGGGTACAATAATCTAAACTAGTTTTATACATGGTAATTGAAAGAAAAATATACCTGCCCCTGCAGTATTATGAGGTAAATAAATAACAATATATATATATATATAGTTTGTAATGAATAGTGCTAACTAATATGTCATACAGGTTACAATACATCTTGCCCCTACCGTCGTCATCTCTCGTGAATACAAACGCTCTCGTCGTTTTGTTTCAGTTCTACTGCGATCTGTACCACCTGGTCCAGTCTCACGGACAGACGATAACCAAGAAGCGGATCGAAGAGATTCCGTTCCAGCTCGTCGAGACGATATACGAGATGTTGATAAGAATACGTCCGCTCAGCTTTTCATAGCGTACCACGTTTCACCGTTTATAACGTATCACGTTTGACTGTTTATATCTTACCACCTCTCAATGTTTATACCTTACCACGTTTCACCGTTCTTACCGTATCATGTTTGATGTTTATATCTTATACCGTTTCACCGTTACTTTCAACATACTTTCGTTTTTACAAAATATTGTTTTATAAAATTTATGTTTTACGTCAATATATTTATTTATTCATTCTGCTGCATCACTTTATTGATGACTAGAGACATGTAAAAATAGCAATTGCTATAAGAGCAATGAAATCTAAAAGTGCTCTAATACATAATTTGCCATCATTTCTTCATGTTTCAACGCATTTGTTGTTGTTTGATCATGTTTTGAAACGGCGACAAAACGCTACTTTTCCGCTATCTTTAACGTATCAGCAATATAAACACTACATTCGGGATGAAAGCATAATAGACGCTTTCTTCTCAAAATTATATCAGTTGGAAAGTAAAACAGAGAAGTTAGTTAGGAATTTTGAAAATCAAAATGTAACAACACATGCAGGCGGCAGATGAGGCGCAGGTTTAACCTGGTGTGCTCACCAATGGAAAAAAATCAATTGGGGTGTTCCTCTTGTATCCTTATTGTAGGTTATTTATCTGTATTTGGTTTCAATGATGCACAGTAATGATAACTAAGATGAAAGTTTCTTAGGTAATGGGAAGGATACTGTACATTACGTATTGGTTTACTGGTATTTTAGGGCCTACTGTTGTTATGTTGTTACGCTACAGAACGTTGTTGTGCTACAACACACAATGTTTTGAAATTGATGCACCAAAGTACAGTGAAACCTCCATTCATCGTTTCCACGGGACCAGGAAAATAAAACCATCCATGCAGGAAAATGATCTATCCAGGAAAATTTAACATTGATTATATGGGAGTGGGGTGAGAAAAAATGAATGATAGATGCGGGAAAATGATGGATGCGGGAACGATGTATAGAGGTTTCACTGTACTTCTTTTCAAATTCAAAATGCTATGAACAGAAACAGTAGATACTATTTACATCTCTAATGATGACTAAGATCTATTGGTGTCGGTAAGTAGTGAGATGACGGTAAGATCTGATTAAAGGTCATTTTATTAAGTGTTGTGAATGCGTAGTGAGGAGAAAACTGTCGTGGGAAACCATCTCAGTATTCACGTGGACGACCGAGGAAAACCACGAAGCACGGGTTCAAAGGCACGTCAATGACTAGGTTATTTTTCATATGCATTTAATATAGCCTGCTTACTTACATACATATAGACAGCAACATAGACCTATCATAGAAAAATTAAGCAAAATGTATAATTTCAAAGTAAACAATGTTAGAACCAGGCCTATATTATTTGTTAGAAAAATCATGTATACCGGTAATTTACCGTAGTTCAAGTCTCTTTCTCTTCTGTTTTCTTTTTCAATTGTGAAATTATGAATAATTTTATTTAATTATTTCAGTGGCCTATCCTAGATATAAGGTTTTAGGTGGAAGAGCATACGCTCATATGTCAGAACCTCGTCCTTTTATTTTTGTTGAATCATTGTCTTATTGTTAGATTCTAATGTGAATTGTAATTTCTGTAATTCATAATGTAACCAACACACAAAAAAATAAAGTCTAATAATAATAATTTGTCTTTATTACAGGAATTTGTGACAAATTTAGTTGCAATTTATTAATTTATTCACATCTTGGGCCTAACTCTCTGACAGTACCTTTGATTAGCACTCGTTCTTTATTGAAAAAGTTTTCAACCAAATGAAAACAGACAATTTTTAGAAGAAGCAATTTTAGAAAATTAAAATGGCAATGAGAATAGTTCAATCTCTTGTTAATTTGATGGAAGCATGAGGCATAGTAAGTCAGTACCGGTAATATAGATTGACTAATAACTGCAACTCATAAGCTCCTGATACATTTTATGTACTGGTACCATATTAAGAATTTGGCCTTTAAACTGAAATTTACATTAATTAAACAGATCTAGACATGTTGGTTTGACATTGAAAGACAAATACTATACAGCCGAAGAAAGTTCACAGCATTTCTGCATCTAATTGTTAAGCTTTGTCACCTTGTAACGTTTTTAATCGGTCCATTAATTGTTCTTTCCACTGATCTTCGGGAACCGAAGCCGCCCACGGTGGTATGGCTGACGGCGGTAAACTAAAACTAGCCATCGCTGCTTTCACTTGGTCGACTTGTTCCGTTCCCATGACAATACCTTCATGTTCTCTTGGCGACGACCAAACTTCTTTTAAATCTTGCGAAGAGCTGGCTTCGTCGTTGGAAGGAAAGTCGTTTGTTGTGGGAATGATGTTAGATAATGTTTCAGGTATTGATTCGTCGCCACTGTCACTGTAATCGCTGTCACTG
This sequence comes from Brachyptera putata, assembly GCA_907164805.1. Lineage (NCBI taxonomy): Eukaryota > Metazoa > Arthropoda > Insecta > Plecoptera > Taeniopterygidae > Brachyptera > Brachyptera putata. The sequence continues at coordinate 4,720,699 of OU015475.1, forward strand.
TCTGTTGCTGGTATGTCGTTACCCATCGATAGAAGTTCGTAACCATCATGTGTGTTTTCTTCTTCCTCGCTGTCAGAATTTATCGTGATGGTCTGTCCGGCATCCACCCGTGATAAATTCTCGTCGATAGCTTCTCGAGGAGGGTCTGGACCAAGGCAAACCATTATTCAGATTGGTTTGTTTACTTTTTAACAGAAAGTTTCAGTTACACAATGAAAATACACGTAATTGACGTGCTTTGACGTAAAACAGCTGATCTCTTTAATGGCTGTTAATTAGTTTTGGTTTGTACTACTGGCTAACCTGAGAATGGTAACAGGCAGTCGTTGATGATTAGTTACAGAATTCATATTTCTGATTAATTTTTCATTTCAGTTCATTTCCATTAAATACTGATTGATCATAGGACATACTTACGTTGATATATGATTAAAATCGTAATTATTCTAAAAGAGCGGTCAGTTTTAATTTTTTGTATGTTGGTTTTCTGTAAACAAGTTTTTATGCTTGAGAATTTTAATGGCGGCGTTCATTACTATCGAGTTTCTCTTGACGTGAAATGAATTTATTAATTTGATTATCAAATATTTGACAAATGGCTGATTTTTTTGGATTCAACCCTGCATCAGTAAGTAATCATCCTTATATTCTGAAAACATGCATCGAATACGTAATTATTGATTCCAATTAAACTGGTTTCCAGTTGTGACTGAAGCTTTCTAGAAGCATGGAATCAATGGCTGTTGACTCATCATCAAAAATGTGTTTGCCTATTGTTTCTTAAATTACGTGTCTCATTGCTTACGTAATCATTTAATTTCCCAGGACTTTGACCAAGGTCTTCGTGATGATCCAGGAGGCGGGCTGGACGATGAACTGGACGATTACGATGCGCTAAATGACGAAACCTTCGGTGCCGATTCGATGGGTACGTTTTCCAGAAATAGGCATACGTATATATTCACAACTTTCAGCGTAAGCCTGGATTACATGATGAAGTTATATGGATGGTTTTCTATAAATAGCTGCAAAACCCGCAAAATTTGTACCCATTATTCTCAAACGGGTGCTCTAATTGATATGCCGGAAATAAATTTGAACCCAAGTCCCACATAAAACAGATGGTATTGTTCTTTTAGTGTAGAACTTGACCATTACTTGAAATAATGAACATTACAATTGAAAAATGTGTAAAAGTAACCATAATTTGACTGTTTTATATTTGATATTTGGTTTTGCTCTAATTAGACAATATGGAATAATATTATGCCTTGAGGCTATAGGTCCAATTGAAGGTTATGGAACTTTTATGTACAGCCTTGGCTATCTGTGATTGGTCCAGCCATCTGTATACATGTAAATATTTGGATTTTGTTTCTCTTTTAGGCCTATATGTTCTTAAGTTATTACTGGCACTATGTTATATTACCACATCATATCAGTAGGCCAATAATCATATCTTTATTTTTTAATAATTTCTCAATGGTTTTATAGAAGATCAATAGGACAGTGACACAGTCCTTCCAAAAAAAGTATTGAATATCACCTTTTTATAATTTAGGACTATATTATTCTATTTAATTTCCTAAGTAAGGCCTATATATTATGTATTTAACAAAATGAATTGAATTGTTGACGTCTTGATGTTCATCAGGTGGCGACTGGGAACAGAGTCACGAGGAGTTGGCCGAGATCGCCGAGAAGTCGCGCGTCCACCATGACAGCTACAACAGCACGACCGAAGACCAACATAACCCCGAATTCCTCGACGACATCGGCTTTGAGGACTTGGCTCTGGAAGCGAGCTTGTCGCAGCTGGTGGACGACTGCGACGATAACCTGATCGGCGACGAACGGAAGACGAAGGTCAAACAACTGCAGCGGGTAAGTCGACCGACCGTTAGCGTATTCTGTTCGTTCCCGGCCGCTATATTTGTAAAACTGAGACGAGCGGTCGAGTGGCTAGCACACTGAATTGTCATTCAGGAGACCAGGGTTCGATTCCCGTCATGGTTGACCATCCTGACGGGATTTTTGTGGTTTCCCTCTGTCGTTCAAATCAATACTGGGATGGTTCCTTAACAACAGGCCACGATCGACTTCTTCCCACTATCCAAAAACACCTAATAAAATAGAGGGCACTGAAGAGCATGTACCGGAATAAAGTCAACTCAGTCTTGTGACATGGGTTTCGGGGTGTTTTTCCGTAGAATGTGGTCAGAGATCAGGTAAGGTTGAACATCCAAACCCATGTCACACAACCGTGTTGACTTATTCCGATATATGGTCTTCAGGCGCCCCGTAAAATGATCTTCCATCTTGAGCATCATCCTATCATCTCGTATATGATATACCGACATATACTCGTATACTCGTATACCGACACCAATAGATGGTTGTGATCAGTACAGTGGTTGGCTGGTCCGAAAATGGCTGGTCCGAATTGCATACATGTATAATTTTTATGTTTACATTTGAGGATAATTTGAATTATTTTGGAGAGGTTAATTTTTTCCGCCCAGCCTAATCTTGAATGAGTTTTAGAAACTTTGAAATGGTATTTCTCAAATAAGCTTCAACTGATTCGACCCAAAAATCACACTTCTAAGTTGGATTCAAGTCTGCGCGTACTGAAAAAGTTTCATGACGATCCCCGAGACCTGTGCAGTGCCTGTAAAAAAAATCAGACAAAGTTCCATAAGAGTGGGATAGATGTCTTCGCTATCACTCATCCAAAAATAAACACGTATAACGTTTGATTTCAGGGCGTGATCTCCGGCCGCGTGATCGAGACGGGCTACAGCTGTTCGCCTCCGTCCGAGTTCAACGTGTGGGCCGTGAACAAGAATGACCAGATGCGCCAACAGCAGGCGCAGAAACCTCGCATCGAACCGGTGCCGCCAACACAACAAATAATACCCGGCATCAAGGTGAGTTATTCAAGTTCGGACCGTCTCGGTCGAGTGGAAGCCTTTCGGTGACCGGATTATGTATCCAGGACTATAGCTATCTACGATGGAATCGCAACGTGGACGATCATCTCCAGTGCTAAGGAACCTTGACGGTTCCAGCTGCCGCCCTGGTGGCCAAGTTGATTATCGCTGGAGGTAGTAACTGAAGTCACCGTTGGGCGTGGGTTCGAGTCCCGCATAAGACATGGGTTTGTGACATCCTCTCACCTATCATCACTTCATTGTTTCATTATCATCCGCTCATTCGTACCCCCGTATAACCTAGCTGTTGGTGGGGTCGCTAACAACTTTGAAAAAAAAACGGTTGCAGCCAGTACCGTAGCGGCAATAGAGAATAATAATACAAAATCTAATGGACGTCAAAGTGAGCAATAATTTGCAGGGCATAAATAGTTTCCGTTCTATATGATGAATAAAGTTCAAATATATTGCTATTTGGACTAGGCCCTACTGTTACCTACTAGTTTCATATGATCATCAAATGTTTTTTGTCTCTTCATTTATGTTAGAGATGTCCTACAAAGAAGTAGAAATGCTGTGTAGGCCCATATGAGCGATGTTTGATATCGACGCCACCTAGATCGCTTATATAAGCTAGCTACAGGCTCTACAGGGCTCTGATGGCCTGAGTAGTCGATCTCAGTGGCTTAGATCGGTTTCATAGATCCAGAACAACGTCGCTCTCAGTTTATTGATCATTGTTTACTTAACGATCCCATCAACAGCTAGTTTATACGGGGGTACGAATAAGCAGGTGATTATGAAACGATGAAGCGATGATAGGTGAAAGGACGTTTACAAAAACCCGTGCCTTATGCGGGACTCGAACCCATGCCCAACGGTGCCTTCAGTTTCTGAAGCTTGCCTCAGCTGACTGAGCTACCGAGGGCGCTCGCAGTTGCGTAGATAGCTGTCATCTTAGATTATATGGCGGGAGCAGCCTATTGAACATTTCTTTTGTATTATATTTTATTTCATTTTCTTTTCACTTTTCTCTTCATCTATCAAATTCGTTTACTGTTCTGTTTCTTCCTCGCTCCCTCCATATGCTGAAAACATCCAAAAACATTGTCAACCATGGCAAAATCATAAATAGCCCAATAATTTACTAATTTAGCCAATTATCCCGCAATGATTTTGACGCGATTCCACAGTAACATTTGGTTAGTTGATTATTTCATTCCCTCATTACAGATTGTTCTTAAAACAGGTTGTGATGATTACTCTCAAGAAATTATAGTCAAACATACTCAATAAAATAATACTTTGTTATTGTTTCTTAGCTCTCTTCTTAAATCACTGATCTTCGCTATATTCTTGATATCTTCTTCTAATTCATTCCATTCCCGCGTCGTTCTTTGAATGAATCCATATTTACCTACTTCTCTTTCCACTTTTTCCACTTCCATTCTTACCCCTCCCCTTGTACTTCTTTGTAATCCCTTTCCAATTCTATTGCTTAATTCATCCCATCCTGTATATTTTTTCTTGACTCTAAAAACAATGCCTCGTTCCCCCGCAGAAGATCCACACGCTGGAGGAGTTGGAGCGCGGTCTGCGGGCGCAGTCCAGCCCGGCAGCCGGGCACAAGCAGCAGCGCCCGCCCGGCGCCGCCCTGCGTCTCGAGGACGTGGAGCGAGACCTGACGGCTGCCAAGCACGCGTTCCCGCCCGGCTTCCCTCGCCACCAGGCTACGTTCACGCAACACCCACAGGTATGGCAACGGTGCAGGCTAGGGTTTAATATTACTTTTAGAGTTTCTTTATTTCTCCAGTTGATTTTATAATTTGCGCTTTGCATATTTTATCATTTTATATTTGCATTTTACATTTTACTAAAACAATTTTTCATACAATATAGCTGATTGCCTTCAAAACTGTATAGATTGTCATGGAATAGCTAAATGAGGTAGCTAAATGGTCTGAAAAGAATATTTTTTTAGTTGAAAATAGTGGGACAGAATAGGCCCATAATGTTGAATGAATAAAAAATACCACGAAACGGTGCAGGCTAGGGTTTAGTTTTCATTTTCGAGTTTCTTCATTTCAATAAGCAATTAGGCTTACTTAGGGTATTGAGAGTAATAAGAATTGGGTAATAGTAGTAGTAGTAGTGTTTATTCCTTTAACCCTCTTTCGAGGACATCGGTACACAAATGACATATTTTACAATAACTTATAGATAACATTAAATGCTTGAGTGTGGCAGTACCACCATTTACAATTTTTTTTTCTTCATTTTGGGTTTAACGACGCACTGTTATGATAACTGAGATCTAATGGCGTCGGATGGATGATTAATGAGATGATGGGATGATGGGATGAAGGTACTTGGGTAATGGGAAGGAAGCGGTCATGGCCGACTTATTGTAGGAATCATCCCGGCATTAGCCTAGACCACAGAGGCAAACCATGAAAAACCCCTGTAAAGATGGTCGGCGGCGGGGATCGAACTGGGTTCGGAATTCTCCTTGCCTCCCGGATCACACGAAGCGAGCGCCTTAACCACTGCGCTGCATGTGCCGGTATCATTCACAAATTATTAGTAAATTAATGATAACAGTATATATCAAACAAGTAATAGGGCCTACAACAAATAATGAAACATTCAAAGAACTACATGAATATAGATACCGGTAACTAGATATTATTTGTCAAAAAAGTGTGTGTAGCGCTCCAATCGAGTGGAGGCCATACACGGCACATTAATCCCAATAGTTGAACATGCTGATCTAGTATCTAGATGACTTAGTAACAGCTGACTGACAATCAGATATGGCGGGAGACCGAGCGGTCGCTGTCAAGTGCGCATGCGCGCTAGACTTGTGTGACGTCAAAGCCTCTGATTGGTTGGTTTCATCAAAATATAGGAATTTCCTAAACAAAATGACTTGGATGAAAGGTTGAATTCCAGGGTTGAATAGAAGCTTTTTGCCTCAAGTTTTCCATTTAGACGATCCAAGAACTTGGATGAAAACTTGGACCGTGTAAATCAGGCTTAAGAGTAATTAAAAGAGTAATAAAGAGTATAGCATATAATATAATGAAATGAAATCATGTAGGCCTAATTCATATATTATGTATACACAGTAAATATATTACGTATTCCATATCATTGTGATATGTACATAGTTAAAATGGAACCTATTAGCCCCTCGGTCCATCCTCCCGAACATAACCACATTCTCTCTCTCTCTCTCTCGCAGGATGTGGTACTACTCCGCAACACCAACAACGGCCTGCCCCCCGGCTACCCCTCTCCGCCGCCCCCCCAGCAGCGCCACCCTGCGCCACCGGGCATGCGTGCGCCGCCCAACGCCACCTTCGGACAGATCCTCGTGCCCACGCAGCTGCAGCCCGGCATGGTGGACTTCCGTAACCACGGCAACCACCGGCACATGGGTGAGTCCGACGGGTTGGTTATTGGGGGTCGATTGTTCGACGGAAAATTCAAATTATGAAATTGAGTGGGTTAATTTTAGGGTTGTTGTTCCATAGAAAAGTATACAGAGAGATGCATCTACAGGTTGTGGAGGGGTCATTCCATATGAAATCGACACACTCATTGTAACTCACCGACTCAGATTTTGATAAAAATTGGCAGACTTGCTCAAAATTTTGACCTGATCGCAAAAGTATTCTTTTTAGATTTTTATCAAAAGATACAGAGGGTTGAAATACAGGCATTTTCATCCCCCGCACGTGCACTGCCCACCCTTATAAATAATACCTAGGCTTGTATGGCGGCTACAGAGCTCATCTATAGCTCATTTAAAAGGTATTTTCATGCTCTATGTAGTTCTTAAATAAAATATGGCATATTGTGTATTGTTAATAGGCGTACAAGGCTGTGTTTCAAAAAATGTCGACAATCCGCCATATTGGACTTTTATTGTGACTCGCACACAGCCATTACGTGCTATTTTGCATTGCTCTTACTCGCAGCGTTTACTATACACAATTATTTCGTACTTTCGTTGCATGAGAATGGATATCAACACATTCAAACTTGGTTATGCCGGTTTATATGGTGATACAAAAAAAGGATATGGCCGCGGTGCCGGTATTTGCGGTACGAGCATCGGTCGCCCGCTCGCTACCCAAGATGCATCTCTCTGGTTACTTCTCTATGGTTGTTCGATGTTAAATCGTAGTAACTAAAACTATAAAACTATAACCAGGCAAACGCAGAATATGCGTTGTAAGAAGAGCGAGATATCTATATAAAGTATAATCGAAAATCATGCACACCTTGATCATAGAAAATATTTCATTCAATACCAACGAATCTGGGGAGACGTGAAATGAATCTATCACTGCAACATTTTTCTTCTATTATTTCTATCTATTCGATGAGCGAATGATGATGAAACTATAAAGTGATTATAGGTGGAAGGACGTTTACAGAAACCCATGCCTTGTGCGGGACTCGAACCCACGCCCAACGGTGACTTCGGTTTACCGCTAGCGATAATTGACTTGGCCACCGGGGCGGCGAGTCTAGTTCTAGTACACAAAAATTACTAGGTTAAGATTTAAGTGAATAAATAAAAGAGTTTGTTTCCATGTGGAACAGCGTAATGTAACGAGTCCCCCGTGTTGACGTGTTTGTTTGTCGTGTTGTCAGGTCCGGAGATGCTTCGTTTCCTGCCGCCGCACCTGCTGATGCACCAGCAGGGCTACCAACAGCACCGCAATAACATGAACTTCAGACCTCCGGGCTACCCGCCGGTAAGACGTTACAACTAGTCATCGGAGTAACCTAGCCATAGTTGAAGGACAACATAACCCTGAAACTAGATTTTAATTAATAATGACAATTTTTATTCATCTAATTTTAATGAAAACTTGAGATCGTTCTCTCAATTTCAGATATTATGAATAGTTTTTTGTTGTCTCAAGAGTAAGTATTACTGTGCCCCTTTAGAATCTTACATAGAATTTCGCTGGCGTCTGTCTGCGCTCAACCGGTTCCGAACGGTCCAAAACGATCTACGGAAAGTCCAATCGGTGTTGCTCTGGAGAATTTACCCGCAATTGGGTTAGTGCGTAGCAAGGCTGACATTCAAGTTATAACAATAGTAGTGGAAAGTATAGTAACAACAGAGAGAGAGAGAGAGAGAGAGAGAAAGAGAAAGAGAGAGAGAGAAAGAAAGAAAAATGGCCGCCCTCGGAAGCTCAGTCAGCTGAGGTACGCTTCGGACACTGACGTCACTGTCGGGCGTGGGTTCGAGTCCCGCATAAGGCATGGATTTTTGTAAATGTCTTTTCACCCATCATCACTTCATAGTTTCATGATCACTTGCTCATTCGTATCCCCAAGTAACCTAGATGTTGGTGGGGTCGTTGAGCAAACAATCGACATGAAAATGAACTAGAGCATCTTGTCACCGTGCATTTAGCATATCTGCAAGAGACAGATGAACATAAACACAAACCCCGAACTAATAACAGTGTTCTCTTCAGATGGGAGGCAATCCGCTGATGGACCCGCGTAACTTCCCGCCCGGCTGTCGGCCCCCGTTCCCGTGGCACCAGGGCCCCCCCGGACCCCGTTTCCCCCCGAACCGTGGCCCCCGAGAGAACGGCTACCACCGGGACGAGTACGACGGTCTGATGACGAACCGCGAGATACAGTGGCTGTTGAACATACAACAGATCCAACTAGACACGCAGCAGCCCTACGTAGACGACTTCTATTACACGGTGAGTGGAAGTAGGGTTATGTTGCCATGTGAAAGTGAGGTTATGTTGCCATGTGAAAGTGAGGTTATGTTGCCATGTGAAAGTGAGGTTATGTTGCCATGTGAAAGTGAGGTTATGTTGCCATGTGAAAGTGAGGTTATGTTGTGCTGTGAAAGTGAGGTTATGTTGCCATGTGAAAGTGAGGTTATGTTGCCATGTGAAAGTGAGGTTATGTTGCCATGTGAAAGTGAGGTTATGTTGTGCTGTGAAAGTGAGGTTATGTTGTGCTGTGAAAGTGAGGTTATGTTGTGCTGTGAAAGTGAGGTTATGTCAGCCTGATGACAGTTTCCTATTATTTAAACAACGATAAAATCAATAATTAAATTGATATTGAGTAATGTGCATATTATATGTATATTAAATTATATTTGCATATATACTATAGAACCTCTCAAGTAAGTTTCTCAAGTTGATAGGCCTACATTTTTTAACTTGGTAACTTTTTATTTTTTGGTCTCGTCTATATAATATGCTCACACATGTTGAATAGTTTCTTGAGTCAGTTTTTCACTTTAGTCATTTTTTTTTGTCTGGTCCCCGGAAAAACGTAGGCCTACTAAATTCGTTCCACTGTATAAGAGTATATGCAGTAATTTGCATGTCACTTATCGAGTCAATATTATTGCTAACCTGCCCCACTTTAGTAGTGGTTTCACTACTAGTAAGCTATCTGCAGTGATAATTTATTTCCGACTAATCACGTTGTCGTGTTGCTTAACCCGCAGGTGTTCCGGTCCAGGAAGCCCAAGAACCGCGTCGAGTCGCGCAACGGCCGGGAGCGCCGCGACAGTCTCCGGGACAACCGGCCCGAGTCACAGATCGGTAAGTTCACCGACGATATGTTACAAGAGATATTCGTCGGGTAATCCACACGAAACGTTGTGCTAGATTATAAGGATACACTGACACAGAAAACCCAGAGTCAAATAAAAATGGAATGAAATAGAAATTCAATGCATTCCGATAGAAAAAACATTTTCAACCCCTAACCCGTGGTCATAATAGTAATATGCTAATATAGTAATATGCATAGGCTAGTAGTATGACAACAACAGCTAAAAGAATAATAATGGTAGCAATGAAAGAAATAGTTATAATTATTTATTCTGAACTTAGTTCAGTCCTTTTGATTGGAAGTCAAATATACTTTATACTAAATAAATTTAACTACCTCATCAATAGATAGAAATATATAAAAATAATCAAACTACATCAACGAAATGTCAGTATCAAGCTGCTGCCTCAAATCCAAAATGGTGATTAACGGAAAAGTGGTATTGGGCATGGCGGATTAAACAAATTAAATTAAACCCGTGGTCGGAAAGTGATTATCTGTACGCAGAATGTGAGTGTACATCCTTTGACCTGTCACACTTAAGAAAACATTGTAGGCCTAGTTGACCTTTGACCTTGGGTGAGATCAAGAAATTATTTCACGATGATAATACGAAATAATATGTGTGTAGAAACCTTGCATCGAACCTGTTCAAAATCAACTAGTTTTATCCATTTTTCTGAACTTCTCAAATAAGGACAAAGTTCTTTTGACCTTTGATTGACGTCTCGATTATCGTGCGATTTCCACATTTTTTTTCCAATGATTTTGTCATTTCATGCGCTTCAATTTATAACTTATCAACAATAGGGCCTACTGATATTTTGTTTTGAAACATGCCTACATGTTATTCTGGTAAGAAACGTGATTTTTCAACTTTGACTTCAATTTAATCGAAAATTATACGCGAGATTTTTGGCGATCCCAAGTGTGTTAATCAGCACTCTTTTCTAAATGGAACCCAATCTTAAGACCTTTTGTTGCAATTAGTGGCGAGTCAATTTAAGCTAGAATGATTGGACTAAATATGAATATCTGACGTAACCGAATGTTTTGCTCGTCCCGCAGGTCAACAGCCGCGCGTCTACACGCCGCTGCAGTTTGAGAACTCGCTCGGTAAGCTGCAGTGCGGCAGCGTGACGGCGCCGCGTAAGATCATCGACATGGACGTGGTGCAAGAGGCCAACGACTCGCCCAACTCTCAGGCGCTCATGAAGGACTCGCGGAAAGCCAAGCAGCTGCTGTTGCAACTAGAACAGGTAGGAACCAACGTTAGTTCACGTTGTACCGATACCAACGCACTATCGTAATATAAAGAAGGTGTACACACTTGGTTGCACTTGATGTAACAGCAGCTTACCCCAGGGGTTATATTAGTGCGCAGTTGACCCTAATATGCGCAGTTCTAAACTTCAAAAATTCAGCTCTTAATTTCAATTTGCGCAGTTGTAAAATAACTAATATTGTTAAATAATGAACGTTATCAAAAAAGAATTGAACAATGAGCAAATCAATATTCTTCAAACCATATTATTTCATGTTCATGCTCAATAATTTGAATGATTCTTCTACATACATTCTTCTCCCATTAATAAATACGCGTATACTTGGCGCAAATAATGCACTACAGCCTTAGGCCTACATATTCCCAAATAGTAACAACATACTTAAAAAAGTGAAGTTTTTCAATAAAAAACCCTGCGGGACAGTGATGCGCCTCCTCCCCCCCCCCCCCCCCCCCCCCCTCTACCCTCCCAGTATCCGCACGAAGACTACCGCTTCACACAAATTGATTCAATATGCGTAGTTCTAAATTTTCACTAATATAACCACTGGCTTACCCTGTTGGGCGTGGGTTCGAGTCCCGTTTTTGTAAACATCCTTTCATCTATCAGCTCTTCAACGTTTCATAATCACCCGCTCATTCGTACCCTCGTATTACCTAGCTGTTGGTGGGGTCATTAGGCAACATTTAAAAATAAAAAAAGCTTACCAAGGTCCACAAGTAGATAGCCGGTGGAGAGCCGTTGATAGAACACAGAGATGATGATTTGAACACACGATATTTTGACGTTTCGTCTATTGTCTTGGTCACAGTAGATCAACTAACATCATTGTTCCCCAGTTAAGGCTATGGATGAAAAAATGTATATGCCAGACTGCCAGTATTCAGTACAAATTCAAATATAGCGTATAATATAAATTTATTCACTTTATTTTTATTTTAATCGATGTGATTTTATTATATCTTCAAGATTTAATATTGGTAAAAACTCTATAGGGACCAGAACTTATATTTGAATTACAGGAAAATTTGAATTATCCTAGTTTGAATGAACGCGGTTTTCCTTGTAGCTTGTATAGTGAGTGTGTTGATAAACATTGTGGATGGATTAGATAAGCCAGCCAGCTGGAAGTGGCAAGAATCTACTAGTTATGGTGTAAGCAGCAGAGCCAAGTATCAGGCAAACAGGATCTGCTCAGAGGTTATGTTATCTCTGTTGTAATTGTTTCCAACAACCACTGTCAGATACCGTAATTAATCGATAGTGGTACAAAGTATAAACTCACTATATATAATCCCATTGTATCATTTAATTCTTATTCATAGCTCATAAGTAAAAATAGTATTGGTTGTATGGAAGAGCAGAATATTTTAGCCATGATAAAATCTGAATACTGTATTGCCTTTTTTTATTTTTTTTTTGAAAATTAAAGACAATTGAATTTGAGTTTGAATTAAAAGAAAAATAGCCAATAAAGTAAATGAACAAAATGGTTAATGAAACTTCATTTTAAATGGGGCCTATAAACTAATATAAATGATTAATGTATTGGCAGGCCCACTGTTTTAATTTAAATGGTTTCATTTATTTTTATATATTTTATTTTACATTGAGCCTACTTAGCTAGAAATATATGTTCAACTAGGCCTATAATTACTAAAGATATAGGCCATCCCAGTGGCCAAGTTAATTATCGCTAGCGGTAGAAACTGAAGTCACCGTTGGGCGTGGGTTCTAGTCCCGCATAAGGCATGGGTTTTTGTAAACGTCCTCTCACCTATCATCACTTCATCGTTTCATTATGATCCGCTCATTCGTACCCCCGTATAACCTAGCTGTTGGTGGGGTCGTTAAGCAACATATATATATAAAAAAAGAAGACCTGAAACAAAAATGCCCAAATATATTTTTAAAAATCCTACATCAACAAAATATGCCTAAAGCAAAAATAAACGTATAATTTGTTTTCTCATGTTTCAGTTGTATTTGTTACTAATGCAAGTGGAAGACATGGACAACCCGTTGGCGGGCGGGAACGACCCGACCTTGGACAAGGCGGCGCTCTTACAGAAGATCGTGACCTCTCTGACCTCCGAGGACAGGCTCCAAGCTGCCATGTGCGTCAGGAAGGGCAAGGTGAGAGAAACTACGCTCGTTTACGCACGAGTAATGACTAAATGCTGTTGTGATTTAATTGGGTGAAAGGGGAAGAGAGAACAGCAGCTTACCGAGGTTCACAAGTAGATATGATGTAGAGGTATGCGAGTTCATTCTGGTATGCTGATTCTTCATGAAATTATCGAGTCCGAACCGAGTCTTTTTTCTTATTTCAACGATTCCACGCACTATCTATCAGTACAAAACTTCAACTTCAAATAATTTTGATGTACTAGTTGGTAGTTAGTCATCAATAAAGGAAAGGAGTGAATACAAAGAATGAAAAAAATGGCATATTCTTTCTTAATTTATATTTATCAATTTACTTAATGTTGAATTAACTGTAAGTTGTTGCTATTTAAATTTTAAAATTAGGCCCTACTTGAATATAGTAAATACATATGCGAGTATTTTCGATGCCATTTCAAAACCACGGTAATTTTCCAATAACTTTGGTTGCCATATTTTTGAATCTGTTGAACACATCATTCGTTTTATGTAGATTAAAACTAAAGAATCAATTCAAATTTCGAAATCAACGGCAGATTCAAAGTCTCGAATGGACTCGGAAACCGAATCTACTTCTACGAGTCTGATTCTGGCAGAGACTCGTACTCGGAAAAACTCGTTCCCATGAAGTCAAACGCTCGACTAACCGTGCTTGTCCGCCCTTAGAACCTGATCCTGCGCCTGATCAACGCTTGACTATGGATATATATAACCAAGATAATTTCGAATCCTAATCTTTTTTACATGCATTGTGAAGCGTAATAATGGGACAAACGACACAGCTGATCAAGTTACACTTGATCCAGGAAGTGATATTCTTATCTTAGCAGCCTCATAATTACCCCTGCATTTACAGCCATTACAGCAATTGTTCTTTAAACTTGAAAATACTTGAAAATACAATATTCAAAATCTTAGAATCTCTTATGTTAGACCAAATCTGAAAGTGGATTCAGATCAAACATGGATTCACACCCCCCTATTATCTATGGCTCGACTAACCGTGTTTATCCGCCCACAGAACCTGATCCTGCGCCTGCTGCCCCACCTCGATCCCAGCACGACGGCCCTGCGCGACCTGTGGTCGTGCGTCGCGCGACACCTCATCACGATAGGGCGGCGGGACGCGGAGGCCGACCTGCTGCCGCGCTTCTATCCGCACCTCAAGCGCTGGCTGAAGGAGGCGTCGTTCCAGTCGCTGTGCGCCGTGGTGGCGGGCCTGAAGGTCACGACCCCGTATCCGCCGTCGCGCAACGTTCTCGTGTTTGCGCTCGGTAACAAGGTGAGCGTGACGGGTCGAAGGTCGTGTGACCGGGCGTGTTATTGAATTGTGGTCATGCATTTTGGTGAATTTGTCGTACTCGGTGCCATCCGTAATTTTGCAAATTTGATCCTGAAAATGGTGTTTTCTAATAGACTAGGAAAACGCCATAAATGCGTTGTTAGACGAGCGGATAGTTTGGGTAAAAATGGGTTAAAACTGCTTCGAGTGGTACCAATTTAGCACATTTTATGTTTTTTCTTCAAAATGGCTGACCCGATCAAGCTGAAAATTTCCAGAAATGTGTATCAAAATGTAATTCAACTTCGCGCAGAATTTCATTTTTTTGGAAAATTGAAATATTTTCTTTTTTTCCGCCGTGTTATTTTAATGGGTATTTTTTAAATTTCTATAAATCATTTTAGGCCTAAAAAAAGTTACAACCCGATGATGCCACCAAACTATACAGATCTAAGTTAGATGAGGAACCATATTGAAAAAAAGTTTGAAGATGATAGCTTTAGCCGTTTGACCTGTGGAGAACCGACAAAAAAACATGGAAAAAAAATGATCACCAATTTTTTTCAGGATGTCAAATTGAATCCTTGCTAAAGCTCGTCTAATAATCATTAAATCTCTCAATAAACGGCGCCTGACAAATAAAATTGTCCTAAAATTAGATAAAACAGTCGTAAACAGTATGAAATTACACGGACATTGATCACAGTCAGCCATCTTGTGAGGTTAGGACACCAACCCAGGCCAACTAACCCACCATTTGGTACCGAGTAACACAAAATTACCTACATTTTTTGAAAATATGACTGGTTGTACCATTTTTAAAAGTACAGGTACAATGGAACCTTCTTAGTGAGTTTTTCTCTAGTACATTTTTCACATTAGTAAGTTTTATTATTTGATCCCATCCATATGCTCCCATATTGAATAGTGTTTCAACAGACCCTCAAAACGTGAGGCAGCTATGCTACCATTAGCGACACACCGACAAGCACAGACTTGCTCTGTACACCAGAAGTCCATTTTATTTAACGTCTCTTCTTTACATCAACGTGCCAGTGGACATTAGGTCAATTATTAGACAAGCTTCAGCAAGGATTCAATTTGACATACTGAAAAAAATGGTGTCAAGATCGTTGACCTTTCTCTGTGTTGTGGTGTAAATTACGATTGAAGAATATACCTATTATTTTAAAAGTTAATGTGTTTGTGTTGATTTCGGGACCCTCTACCTCTAGATCATAACAGTGGGATCGTTAAGCAAACAATAATCATATAAAAACCGACTAGCCGCCCCGGTGGCTGAGTCAATTATCGCTAGCGGTAGTAACTGAAGTCACCGTTGGGCGTGGGTTCGAGTCCTGCATAAGACATGGGTTTTTGTGAACGTCCTTCCACCTATCATCACTTCATCGTTTCATTATCATCCGCTCATTTGTACCCCCGTATAACCTAGCTGTTGGTGGGGTCGTTAAGCAATATTAAAAAAAAAAAAAAACGACTACAAACAAATTTCTCGCGTCCCGTTCCCCACTGACCTCGTCCCGCTTCTCTGTTCCAGTTCGGCGTCTCCGCCCTTAACGCGATCGTGGCGCGCGGCGAGACGCTCCAACCGACGGCGACGCCCGACCAGGCGCGCGACTGGGCGACCTTCGCGCGCGACCTCCAAGACGCGTCGACCCACGTCCAGCCCGACTTGGCGGTCGCGCCCATCGAGCCCGGCGACCTCGACGCGCTGACGGCGCACGCGGCGCGGTTCGGCGACGCGCGCATAGAGAAGTACGCGGCGACGGCAAGGGCGATGGCCGATTAGGACTCGGTTAGGTTTAGGTGCGGTTTATCGTCGGGACGGGTCGAGAGGCGCGATCGCGGGAACTTTTTGGTCTTTGCGGATTTTTCTCGTTATTTCGACGACTTTATGCGGGATCGAGTAAATGTTTAATTCAAATTTAATGTTTTTTTTTATCATGTTTCAGTTGAATTTCGTATTACGGTCCAATGAATTGGCTGTAGAAGCTATTATATAAAGTTTTGTTTTTAATAAAATGTATGTATATATATATAAATATATATGAGCTATTTATTTGTTGACATTTAAAAATGTATACATAATTATGTCTGCAAATAGAACTTACTGGCAGCAAATATAAAACATACATAAAGATGATTAATGTCTACATCAATAGGTTGAAAAATAGATTATTTTGATCGGAAGGGAAATGAAGAAAAGCAGTTGTTTAATTGACGAGTTGGGAAGTTATACCCGTTGAGAGCAAGTAAATATGTACAGTGAAACGACTATCCATTGTTTTTCAAGTTATTAGGAAAAATAAACCATCCATGCAGGAAAAAATATGCAAAAAAAACAAAAAAAAATGGGGGGTCTGGATCCCTTTAACTATCAAACCTTTCTATTATTCCGAATACCAGCCAAACAAATATTCATGCTAATATTTCGACTCTTCGATTGATTTAACACTGTTTTTGGATTAATCATTAAAAACCATTTTTCACATATTTTATCCAAATTTAAAAAATTCCTAATACCAAAAATGATCCATACAGGAAAATTTCTCATTGGTTTTATGGGAGTAGGGTGGGATAAAATAAATGATGGAACAGGAAAACGATGGATTGAGGTTTCACTTTACAGAAAACACAAATTTTTTTATTTTAAATCGACATTTTGGCCACTGTAGATATAAGGGTCTTGTTCCAAGGCAGGCTCAAACATCCAACTTAATTATCTATATGAATTGGGTAAAAGTGAAAGAGAGAACAGCAGCTTACCGAGGTTTGCTTCATTACCTACTCTACAGTGATAAAGGCAACAGCCGAAACGTCATAATCTTGTGTTTCTTCATCTCTATGTGCTCTATCAGCGGCTGCAACACCACCACGAGTAGGCCTATCTACTTGTGAACCTCGGTAAGCTGCTGTTCTCTCTTTCCCTTTCACACAATTCATATATTAAGCCTCAGGCTATTTTCCTATACACACAATTCATATATTAAGCCTAAGGTTATTTTCCTAGACACACCAACTTAATTATCTCTGTGTTTTATTGTTCATTTATGTGTTCCATTTTGACGTTTCGGCTATTGCCTTGGTAACAGTAGAGTAACCGCTCTACTGTTACCAATGCAATAGCCAAAACCTCAAGTGTCTAAATCATCTATGTATTCTTTAACCGGCTTTCCGTCATGAGTAGGCCTATCTATTATGAACCTCGATAAGCTAAGCTGCTGTCCTTTCTTTCCGTTATACCTATAGACATGTGAAAATAGCAATTGCTATGAAAGCGATGAAATCGAAAAGTGCTTTAATACATGTTTTTCTAGTATATCTTCATGTTTCAATACATTTGTTGTTGTTTGATCATGTTTTTGAAAAGGCGAAAAAACGCTATAAATGTCTGATTCCGCTATTTTTATGCGTATCTGCTATATATACGCTATATTCAGCATAAATGCATTATAGATGTCATTTTCTTGAAAATTATATTAATTGAGATGTAAAAGAGTGAAATTAGTTGGGAATTTTGAAAACCAAAAAGCAGATGAAAATGCAGGCGGCAGATTAGGCGTGGATACGTTATGTAATGGTTTTATCAGTACGATATTGTTGTTACGCTACAGAACATTTTTGCGCTACAAAACACGACGTTTAAAAATAATAGATGCACCAAAATGCTACTTTTCCAATTCAAAATGCTATAAAAAGAAAAAATAGAAGCTATATTCACATGTCTCTACTTATACCCAATCGATGAATAATTAAAAAGATAATTAATTAATTAATTGAAGTGTGAAAACTCCGAAGACAATTGTTCTTGCGATCGTGACCGTTGAAGATGACGCAGTTTATCAACGATTTTAGAATAATACATGACGTCTTATCAAGTGATTTCATTGAACACTGGTTTGTTTACATACTTATGTATAATATAATTCTGAATCCATTACAAAGTTTATATAAATAAATTTTTTTTACGAGTTCGTATCTCTCGCGTTGTTTTAGGCTAGATAGTAGACGCTTAATTATGCTTTCAGTTACGACTCATTGGGTAGACGTTATTACACGCCTAGAAGAAATTGGGTTAGAATTCGGGTTGCCAATCGATATTGAATATTTCGATCGATTTTCGATATCATTTCGATTCGATATGGAATCAATTCATTCGATTTTCGATTACTTCGATATCGAGTAAATAAACAGGTGGTAGGACTTGGTGACTAATCAAGTGGACTGATACCCGTAAAGTGATAACGATACCCCAACAAAGAGTCAATTGTCAAGTATTATAAATACCATGTTAAGAATACTTTGGTTGGACGATCGCGTGTTTGCCCCATTCCTAACACTGACAACCAACAGTCTCTGTATAACTGTGACCATTCTGTATGGGTGTTGGTGTCAGTCACTTGTTGACGCTGGAAGTGTGAGTGTCGACACAACGCAGAGGCAGATTATCACTACGCCTCGCAAAGATTACAGACGGCTAAATGAACGTGATTCAGACCTTGAAATATTCCGATAATTGCGATCGATATTCGATATCATCATTTCGATTTGATATAGAATGGAATTCTTAATATTTCGATATTTTCGACTGATTTACGATATAGCACATTTCGGTATCGTTTACGTTTTCTTGATCGATTGGCAACCCTTTTTAAAATGTATAAGAAATTTTAAATGGTCTGGCTAGAATTGTCACAAAAATGTAACTTTTTTTGTTAAGAGTCCATGGGAGTTGATTTAATAAATACCAGTATTTTGGTGATAACTTCTGAACGGTGTGAGATATCGAAATTCTGAAAACAAGGAAACACAGATATTTTCCATGCCTTCAAGGTAATGTAAGTAATAATCAAATCTGTATTCGGTCTGCGTGAGAAGGGGTTACCTTCCGGTGGCAGATGGTAATATTTACATAGTTTTGTTCAATAACTAAGAGTATCAGTCTACAGTCAAATAAAAAATAATAATATAAGTATCTTTATAATTAAGGTGAACATATTGGTCTAGTACTAGTACTGAGTATGAATAAGTGTTTATATCATATCGCTTAACTGTCAGGCGTATACGGTTTAAAATTGTGTATTTTTAAATGATATACACCCAACAATCGGACGATTTGAGATGAATAGTTATTACTTACACCGTCTTGAAGGTATTGAAAATATCTGTGTTCCCTTGTTTTCAGAATTTCAATATCTCATACCGTTCAAAACCTATCGCCAAAATACTGGTATTTATTAAATCGACTCTTATACGCTCTCAATTAAAAATGACATACAAATTGAACAACAAATCCAGCAATATTTTTATTTTGAAATTTTTTAAAACGCGGTACGTGCAATTCTCGTTTTGCTTTTCTATAAAAGAAATACCGGAAGATTTTCGATGTTGAATTATCGATGATGAACGGGATTTGACTGGAATGTATCAATATTACGACGTGAAATCTGACGGTTGTTTTAGAATGTTTCAATATTTTGATAACAATTTGGTAACAAGTCGGTTTTCTATTAATAACTGATGAACAAATGATACAATTTAGTTGGGAACCATTTTTTTTTATCAATATCGGTTGAACCAATAGAGATATAGTGAAACCTCTATCCATCGTTTTCCAAGGGACCAGGAAAATAAAACCATCCATTCAGAAAAACAATACATCCAGGAAAATTTAACATTGATTATATGGGACCGGAGTGAGAAAATTTGAATGATAGAAGCGGGAAAACGATGGATCCGGGAACGATGCGTCAAGATTTCACTGTACAAACTTGTGAAGTATTTGTGCAATAGAATCTCTTTAGTAACTTTCTCTTCAGTATATTCTTCACATTATGGCCCCTTTAGACGATCAAGATTTATTGGCAAGATCTTGCCGAAAAAAGTAGAATACACAGATTTCCTATTACGCCTTTACACGACGTCAAGATTCTTGCCTCGATCTTGCTACCAGCGGCAAGATCTTTTCTGGAGTTGGACAAGGCTCCACTTTTCGGCAAGCTTGCCCGAAATCAAGCCAATGGCTGACAGTTCACTGTTGCTGACTATAGACGGCATGATGATCGGAAAGAATCTTGCAGGAGCGTTTAGACGATCAAGAAAATATGGGCAAGCTATCTTGCCAGTACCAGAAAGATAACCTTGATCGTCCAAAGGGGCCATTAGTAAGTTTTAGTTTTTGATCCCAACCATATGCTCCCACATGTTTAATAGTTTCTTTAGTAAGTTTTTCGCTTTAGTAAGTTTTTTCTATCTGGTCTCCTGAAAAATGTACTAAAGAGGTTCCACTATATAACATTACATATTTCTTATAAACATCTATTCCCAATTTTAGAATGTTGACATCTTTCCGCGTTCTAAAGTCAGTAACGGAGAAGATTTTCCACTAAATTCAACTTAACTTCCATCGTCAAAATAATCTCAAAACCGTTACGTTTTAGTCTGTTATATTGTTCGATAACCGATAGTTGGTTTGATCTAAACTCTTGTTTATTTACAGTTATTTATTGTAGTTAAATTACGTCTTGGATATTGTGATGGATGACAGTTTGCGAGGTTATCATGTCTCGAAGGGCGATAATAGACCAGGATAGTAATGCAGTATCAAATCGACGGTGGAAAGACATGCTGTCGTAAACGCCATTTTAAGTATTGTTCACAGGCCCCGGTGGCTCGGTCAACTATCGCTAGCGGTAGTAACTGAAGTCACCGTTGGGCGTGGGTTTGAGTCCCGCATAAGGCATGGGTTTTTGTGAACGTCCTTTTACCTATCACTTCATCGTTTCATTATCACCCGCTCATTTGTACCCCGTATAACCTAGCTGTTGGTGGGTCGTTGAGCAGAATTATGAAAAAAAAAAATGAAAATGTTTTAACAAATTGAAATTTGAAGATATGATCTTCAAAATGTGTGTGTGATATTCGTGCATAAGTTTACAGATCGCCATATCCCCACAGATAACCACTTCATATGGGCTATGCACCGTTCCCGGATCCATCGTTTTCCTGCTGTATCATTCATTTTTTCTCACCCCACTCCCATATAATCAATGTTATATTTTCCTGGATGGATCGTTTTCCTGCATGGATGGTTTTATTTTCCTGGTCCCTTGGAAAACGATGAATAGAGGTTTCACTGTATTCAACTGTCCTACAATTAATTCCAGAAATTACTTTCAAGAATTAATTGATCATGTAAAGAGGCTTCGCATGAGGCCTACTAGGCTGTATCTTAAAACAAGCAACTGCGTTACTATCCTGCCTGTAGTGATAATAGACGATGAATCTATGTTTTAGTGCTATTAGACGAATGAGGTGGAACGGAAACGCGTTTAATTAGGTTGGTATTAGTGAATCCTCGCGATCGTCGGATGGCACTTCATTTGTTTTGTGTCGACGGTCGGTAGGCGGGACGATCTGGCAACACTGCGAAGCTCGACAATTATACATAATTCAGACTTTTTATCGTTGTATATTTTGGCAATGATCAAACAAGTGAAAAGTAATGAATCTTTTAAAATTGATTAGCCTATAAATATATATATAGTTACTAGCCGTAGCCCCGCGTTTAAAACGAGGGGTCTCTCTCTGTTGTTACTATACTTCTCACTACTATTGTTATAACTGTCACGTGTTTATCTTCAAGCGAAGTGTGAAGTGATTTACGCACAACAAAGTGTCAACGATCACACTCATCACGATCACAATGATCAGGGCGGTGCTCCTCCCTCCTCTCCCTCCCTTCTCCGTCCGTCATCCATGCCTCCCTCATCTTGCCCCCCCCCCCCCCCCCTTCCCCCCCACCTCCCTGCCCCGCGATTGCCACCATCTTACAGACAGACGCGCTTGGACTTTTATATAGATAATATTGAACGTGGTATGGTAAGGCCCACAGTATAGTCCACATATAAATTACTCTTGATATATTGTCATTCCCCACTAATAGTTTTTGTTTAAAATTACTAGCTTATGTCAAAAAAATACACGTTTGGCAGTTCGAGCTATCGAAGAAAACCGTCTACAATTCTGAATATAGAAATATAGACCCAAACGCACTCGTAAATCAGTTTTAGACCTACTCTCATTTAATTATTATCGTTATTTTGGGGTTGAAAGATCGCCCTTGTGGTGCCATGTCTTGATGATTTCGCCATTCATCCTTGGCCTTGATAGGGAAATATGATTTTGTATCGATTTTTGATGTTAATAAAATATAAATAGTCCTATATAGTGAAACCTCTATGCATCATTCCCGGATCCATCGGTTTCCTGGTTGTTTCATTCATTTTTCTTACCCTACTCCCATATAATCAATGTTAATTTTTCCTGGATGGATTGTTTTCCTGCATGGATGGTTTTGTTTTCCTGGTCCCTTGAAAAACGATGGATAGAGGTTTCACTGTATATAATTATTCCTTTAATAATATTAATGTTAGCAAGATTTGGTGAGAAAATCCTACGATGGATCACCTAAAATGACCTTTAACCTTGAATTCACGCTACGCAGTTTTGCCAGGTCAAAGACCAGCGGTTTTGATTAGTTATATGTATATTAGTTAGCGCACAAATTTTATATTTATGTTGTACTAATAGTACGATTATGTTCATCAGTGGCTCCAGGTATAATAGGTATACATTTTTTTTTTTCTAATTTTAATTTTGTCAATTCGAGAAAATTCTGAATAAATACTTATTCTATAAATAATTATTACAATTTCATTTAAACATCTTTATAATTATAATACACTTGATTTACTGTAAAAGTTGGTTCTTCATTCTCGTACCTTCAAGTTTCGATATCGAACGTTGATTCTTTGATTCAATCGCGATTCAATTCGATACTTACGTCCGAAAACGTAATTGTGTTACTAAAAAAAGAAAATTGAAATGGCGTGCTGTCTAAAATGAAAAACTTTTCTAGCTTTCCACTGCTATTAAGAGCTAGTGGGAATCGATTTAACAAAATATCGGTATTTTGGTTATCAATTTTGACGTCTATAAGATATCAAATTTCTAGTATTGATGAAAAACAGATATATTCACTACCTTCAAAATGATGTGTGAATGAATAATTATTGATTTTATTTTATATCATTTCGAATGTATCAAGTCAAGAGATTTACGTTTCCCCATTATTAGAATTCTGGACACTTACCTAATAAACCAATCAAAATAACGTCCTAGACCTAGCTAGCACCAAGAGACTAGGACTATGATTGGTTAGACCCCGTTTTCATTACTACTCAACTACTCTCGTAACCACATCTACAATCGTAAGTGACCGTGTGTGAACACCAAATAGTGGCTATAGGCTCGTAACAAAAGCTACTACAGTCAACTTACTCTCGTTAGTACGGTTACTGTAGTAGATGTACCCATATGAACGCTCATAGCTTGGTACGATCGTAGCCTCGTAGGAAGTCTTTGCTGTAGGATACGTTTTGGTAGAATAATTACAAGATGGCGTCGGCGAAAGGTGTCAAAACACACTCACGCGATAAAATATGTAACTTGAACGTCTAGTAATCAAGAACCTATATTTTGTCCGTGTGAACGCAATATTAGTTACTGACCATTTACTCTAGTAACTCTACTGTAGTAGGATGGTGGTAATGTAAACGGAGTGTCACAGGATAATAAAGATCTCTGTTTTCCAGGTATTTGAATGATGATATCATGAATCATCCAAAGTCATTTTCAAAAGAATTATATTTCATCAACTTGAACTTGGATCGTATTTAATCAAAGTGATTATTTCGATTTCTAGTTTCTTGAGCATCAATGGTTTGAATTCAGCCGAGATAAAGTGTACACTATTAATCATATCTTTTGGTAATTATTATTGTGTTTGTTTTTTCATATGAAGAAATGATTTTTCTCTGTTTTCTTTCTCTTAGTGGGATTTACATGGACATCAGCTGATATTATTGTAAAAAAATTTAAAAATGTATAAAGTTTAATTATATACAAAAATAAACATTCAAAATATTGTTTCTTAGTATTTATATTGTTTTATTATTAATAATAATTGGATGTTCAATTTTACAGATGTAACAATTATTTCAAGTTGATAACAATTAATTATATGTATATATGTTATGACGAATGTTCTCGCGGATTGGAAGACATGTTGTATTATGTTCTCGGGTAGACCGCATTTGCTCTTTCGGGATAGAATTGCAGTCCCTTTAGAGACCTTGTCTTCTCTTCCTCTTCCAACGTTTTGGCAGGATCTGACCTGTCATCATCAGGAATTCTTCTTTGCAGCTCGGCAAACTTCGATCAAAGAATTTTGAACGATTCAGGAATATTAATCATCTTTTCGTCAATCCATCAAAATTAAGCCAGATCAGAGATGACACTAGTAGGTCATTGAATAGGGAAGATTTTTATACTGAATTATTAAAATACTTTCTTATTCAATTTTCATTTGAATCGGGTTTCTGTGCACTGTAGTTTCATGATTTACGGAAACTGGGTTTACTGTGATTGAAAGTTTGGTGAATATGCCAAACCCTATCCTCGACCATCTGTTCATTATGTTCGGTGGTGGCATATGATTGTTACAGTTAGTGTTAGTAGAGCAGGGCACGAACTCTAAAGTTTTAATCTAGGTGTCAACTTAATACAAGACCTCACGCTATCTAACCCTACTGCCTAATCCTGATCATACTAAAAAACTTAACCCAAAAAAGACCGTTTGAAACGGGGTATTTAAATAATTAATTATAGTTTGGGACTGTTTGACAGATGGTTTAGGTGGCGGCATTGCTACACGAGTTTGGTGTGTTCACAGCCTTCTTGATTGTAATAGAATTATCTGAATCGTTGCGTTGGCGGCCCTGTGACTAGGCCTAAAATGATAAATAAAAACAACACGCCTCATGGAAGTTATAATTGGCAAAAAAGAAAGTGTTTCTAATAGGTAATTAATCGCAATTGAAATAGGAGTGTCGTCTTAACCTGAAACGTCAGTGTGTATCTACACGGATTACAAACTCAATGATCAAGGTAATGAAAAATTTCTAGGCCCACCATAACCTAAACTACAAAGTCACCTAGGCCATTGAGAACTACAAACTCAATGCCTAGGCCTAGAGTAGGTAGGCCTATATAGAAATAATTTACCACGTTATTAATATGACACTGTGGTAAAACACATACAATTAGAATCTTTGCCCTTCTTACACTGACAAGTACGTCATGATGTTTTTATTGATCCTTCGGTAATTTTACTGTGACACTGAGCATTGCCAATTGGTGTTTGATTTTCGATTTTTTCTTGTTTTCTGAAAGATTGTGTTTATATCATTCAGAAAAAGTTGCGGAAGGTTGAGAATTGTTGGTTTTTATAGTTTTTAAACTCACTTGAATCTGATGGTTTTTGCATGTTGTTTGATAGGGGTGGTGCTGGAGGGGGTGATTTTTGTTGGTTAGGTTAGGGGGTAGGTTGATGCCGTGGTTGGGGTGGGGGGGGGGGGCTGCTGGAGGGTGTAATATGTCCGGTAGGTTAGTGGGGGAGGTTGGGAAAAAACACAAGTACGCTCAGTGTCTCTGTAATTTTACCGTTAGTTTAGTGGGGGAGGTTGATGCCGTTGTTGGGGAGGGAGGAGGGTGCTGGAGGGGGCCAGATGTCGGTTAGGTTAGTGGGAAAGGTTGAAAAAAACACACAAATAGGTGTGCTCAGTGTCTCAGTAATTTTACCCAAGATAATCAGCAGTACAATAAAGATAAAAAATAATAATAGGGCCTAGGTCTAGTAGGTAATAGGTAGGCCTAGGTAGGTAATAGGTTATAACCGCAAAGGGAAATACTCTACTACATAAGTTATAACCTTGTTGAAACCTAATAATTGACTGAATATTGATGAGATTCAAATGTTGTTGAAATAGAGATCTCGACTAAAATGATAGGTCAAGATTTGAAGTTGTATTATTTAATGAAAATAAAATATACTTTGTACATTCTTAATTATGAAAAGGCCTATATATATATTTATAGTATATATTTAAATTTACTTTAGCCTAGTACTTGTACTACTTACTTACCATGTTGATGTTATACGTACCATTTCTTGAATGATAAATGATGAGGAAACTGAAATGATAGGTCAAGTTGTATTATTTGATGAAAATAAAATATACTTTTGTACATTCTAAATTATGAATAAGCCTCTATATATATTTTTAGTATATATTTAAATTTACTTAAGCCTAGTAGGCCTAGGCCTACTTGTACTACTTACTTACCATGTTGATGTAATACTATTTCTTGTCTCATTCTACAGTTGGTCCTACTTTCAATCCAACACATGAAAGAAGCAAGGATGTTGGGGAGAAGGAGAGGGAAGAAGAGGAAGAGGACGTCCAGCTAGAGAAGAGGGAGAAAGAAGAGACGCGATGATGGAAGAGAGAAGAAGAGAAAGTCCAGAAAGCATCTTGACCGGTGAGTACCCGTTGTTATAGTGAGTCTACGATTCAAACTCTGCGGTCCCATTCTAAAATCAGTCAATTTTTCGAAAATTATATATATTGCATCTATCTATGAATTGGGTTTAGGGTAAAGAAAGAGCAGCAGCTTACTAACGTTTCTGAGTGGAGATACTCATAGTGGGAAGCCTTTTGATATAACATAGAGACAATTATATAAACACACGAGATTTTGACGTGTCGGCTTTTGCGTTAGCCACAGTCGAATAGGTAGTCAGTATCCACTGGACTGAGAACACGGTCTAGGATAGAGATGTTTTGTATCGAAGCTATTTCGACTCCAACAGTGCTGCTAGTTCCACCCAAAACCGCGCGGAACGCTAGGTGACAAGAGGCCGGTCACATGGTCACAGTGTATTTACCATGGTAGGGGCCTATATAGAATTTGAGAATTCTGGTAATTACTTCAAAACGAAGAAAATTGAGGAAATGTCATTGGAATTTAGTTTTTAAATGGCCCTTCCGTCGTCCTACATAATTTTGGTCAATTCGAAATCATGAATTTTTGCTTTTACAGCTTTTTTCAAATTTGATTTCTGACGTCAATTTTGGTTTTACAATTTCCCAAAACATATTTTCTTCCTTAGAATTGAATCTTCTTGTTGAATATTCAAACTTAATTGGACAATTATCGTTATGTCAGAAGACTGTTCTGAAAGTTTGCTAAAAATTGTCTGAAAATGTCCTTTTTTTGATGAATCAGCGACGTTTTTCTTGGCAACCGCCAGAGCAATCCTAACGGAACTTTCTAATGATTTGAAGATCCCATGAAGCTATGATCATAAAAAAAATACTAGAACATCATAGGTCTTACCAGTTCTTGGAAATTAATTGCGAAAGGTCAAAAACTAGTGTATTAACCCCTGTGCTTTTGGGCATTTTTTTTTTGCGATTTGAAACTTGTTGTTGAATTTCTCAGTTCTGTTGTTATGTATTTGTAATGTGATCAATTTGTAACACAAATCCGGTCTCCGTTCCAAAATTGAGTTTAATTTGAAGATTTTATAGCAAAAATCAACTTGGTATTATTTGCCATGTTATGGCCCATATACAAGTTTAGAATCTTTGTAATTACTTTGAAAAAAAGATAATTGGAGAAATTTTAATGGAATTGAGTTTTCGAAATGCCCCTCCGTCATACTACAAAATTTTAGACTAATCAAAACTTATGATTTTTTGCCTTTTTTTAACGATTTTCAAATTTGATTTCTGACGTCAATTTTGGTTTTACAATTTCCCAAAACATATTTTCTTCCTTAGAATTGAATCTTCTTGTTGAATATTCAAACTCAATTGGACAATTATCGTTATGTCAGAAGACTGTTCTGAAAGTTTGCTAAAAATTGTCTGAAAATGTCCTTTTTTTGATAAATCAGCGACGTTTTTCTTGGCAACCGCCAGAGCAATCCTAACGGAACTTTCTAATGATTTAAAGATCCCAAAGCTATGATCATAAAAAATACTAGAACATCATAGGTCTTACCAGTTCTTGGAAATTAATTGCGAAAGGTCAAAAACTAGTGTATTAACCCCTGTGCTTTTGGGCATTTTTTTTTTTGCGATTTGAAACTTGTTGTTGAATTTCTCAGTTCTGTTGTTATGTATTTGTAATGTGATCAATTTGTAACACAAATCCGGTCTCTGTTCCAAAATTGAGTTCAATTTGAAGATTTTATAGCAAAAATCAACTTAGTATTATTTGCCATGTTAGGGCCCATATACAATTTTAGAATCTTTGTAATTACTTTGAAAAAAAGATAATTGGAGAAATTTTAATGGAATTGAGTTTTTGAAATGCCCCTCCGTCATACTACAAAATTTTAGACGAATCAAAACTTATGATTTTTTGCCTTTTTGTAACGATTTTCAAATTTGATTTCTGACGTCAATTTTGGTTTTACAATTTCCCAAACATATTTTCTTCCTTAGAATTGAATCTTCTTGTTGAATATTCAAACTCAATTGGACAATTATCGTTATGTCAGAAGACTGTTCTGAAAGTTTGCTAAAAATTGTCTGAAAATGTCCTTTTTTTGATAAATCAGCGACGTTTTTCTTGGCAACCGCCAGAGCAATCCTAACGGAACTTTCTAATGATTTAAAGATCCCAAAGCTATGATCATAAAAAAAATACTAGAACATCATAGGTCTTACCAGTTCTTGGAAATTAATTGCGAAAGGTCAAAAACTAGTGTATTAACCCCTGTGCTTTTGGGCTTTTTTTTTTTTGCGATTTGAAACTTGTTGTTGAATTTCTCAGTTCTGTTGTTATGTATTTGTAATGTGATCAATTTGTAACACAAATCCGGTCTCCGTTCCAAAATTGAGTTTAATTTGAAGAATTTATAGCAAAAATCGACTTGGTATTATTTGCCATGTTAGGGCCCATATACAATTTTAGAATCTTTGTAATTACTTTGAAAAAAAGATAATTGGAGAAATTTTAATGGAATTGAGTTTTTGAAATGCCCCTCCGTCATACTACAAAATTTTAGACGAATCAAAACTTATGATTTTTTCCCTTTTTGTAACGATTTTCAAATTTGATTTCTGACGTCAATTTTGGTTTTACAATTTCCCAAAACATTTTTTCTTCCTTAGAATTGAATCTTCTTGTTGAATATTCAAACTCAATTGGACAATTATCGTTATGTCAGAAGACTGTTCTGAAAGTTTGCTAAAAATTGGCTGAAAATGTCCTTTTTTGATAAATCAGCGACGTTTTTCTTGGCAACCGCCAGAGCAATCCTAACGGAACTTTCTAATGATTTAAAGATCCCAAAGCTATGATCATAAAAAAATACTAGAACATCATAGGTCTTACCAGTTCTTGGAAATTAATTGCGAAAGGTCAAAAACTAGTGTATTAACCCCTGTGCTTTTGGGCATTTTTTTTTTGCGATTTGAAACTTGTTGTTGAATTTCTCAGTTCTGTTGTTATGTATTTGTAATGTGATCAATTTGTAACACAAATCCGGTCTCCGTTCCAAAATTGAGTTTAATTTGAAGAATTTATAGCAAAAATCGACTTGGTATTATTTGCCATGTTAGGGCCCATATACAATTTTAGAATCTTTGTAATTACTTTGAAAAAATGATAATTGGAGAAATTTTAATGGAATTGAGTTTTTGAAATGCCCCTCCGTCATACTACAGAATTTTAGACGAATCAAAACTTATGATTTTTTGCCTTTTTGTAACGATTTTCAAATTTGATTTCTGACGTCAATTTTGGTTTTACAATTTCCCAAAACATATTTTCTTCCTTAGAATTGAATCTTCTTGTTGAATATTCAAACTCAATTGGACAATTATCGTTATGTCAGAAGACTGTTCTGAAAGTTTGCTAAAAATTGTCTGAAAATGTCCTTTTTTTGATAAATCAGCGACGTTTTTCTTGGCAACCGCCAGAGCAATCCAAACGGAACTTTCTAATGATTTAAAGATCCCAAAGCTATGATCATAAAAAAATACTAGAACATCATAGGTCTTACCAGTTCTTGGAAATTAATTGCGAAAGGTCAAAAACTAGTGTATTAACCCCTGTGCTTTTGGGCATTTTTTTTTTGCGATTTGAAACTTGTTGTTGAATTTCTCAGTTCTGTTGTTATGTATTTGTAATGTGATCAATTTGTAACACAAATCCGGTCTCCGTTCCAAAATTGAGTTTAATTTGAAGAATTTATAGCAAAAATCGACTTGGTATTATTTGCCATGTTAGGGCCCATATACAATTTTAGAATCTTTGTAATTACTTTGAAAAAAAGATAATTGGAGAAATTTTAATGGAATTGAGTTTTTGAAATGCCCCTCCGTCATACTACAAAATTTTAGACGAATCAAAACTTATGATTTTTTGCCTTCTCGTAACGATTTTCAAATTTGATTTCTGACGTCAATTTTGGTTTTACAATTTCCCAAAACATATTTTCTTCCTTAGAATTGAATCTTCTTGTTGAATATTCAAACTTAATTGGACAATAATCGTTATGTCAGAAGACTGTTCTGAAAGTTTGCTAAAAATTGGCTGAAAATGTCCTTTTTTTGATAAATCAGCGACGTTTTTCTTGGCAACCGCCAGAGCAATCCTAACGGAACTTTCTAATGATTTAAAGATCCCAAAGCTATGATCATAAAAAAAAACCAGAACATCATAGGTCTTACCAGTTCTTGGAAATTAATTGCGAAAGGTCAAAAACTAGTGTATTAACCCCTGTGCTTTTGGGCATTTTTTTTTTGCGATTTGAAACTTGTTGTTGAATTTCTCAGTTCTGTTGTTATGTATTTGTAATGTGATCAATTTGTAACACAAATCCGGTCTCCGTTCCAAAATTGAGTTTAATTTGAAGATTTTATAGCAAAAATCAACTTGGTATTATTTGCCATGTTAGGGCCCTTATACAATTTTAGAATCTTTGTAATTACTTTGAAAAAAAGATAATTGGAGAAATTTTAATGGAATTGAGTTTTTGAAATGCCCCTCCGTCATACTACAAAATTTTAGACGAATCAAAACTTATGATTTTTTGCCTTTTTGTAACAATTTTCAAATTTGATTTCTGACGTCAATTTTGGTTTTACAATTTCCCAAAACATATTTACTTCCTTAGAATTGAATCTTCTTGTTGAATAATCAAACTCAATTGGACAATTATCGTTATGTCAGAAGACTGTTCTGAAAGTTTGCTAAAAATTGTCTGAAAATGTCCTTTTTTTGATAAATCAGCGACGTTTTTCTTGGCAACCGCCAGAGCAATCCTAACGGAACTTTCCAATGATTTAAAGATCCCAAAGCTATGATCATAAAAAAATACTAGAACATCATAGGTCTTACCAGTTCTTGGAAATTAATTGCGAAAGGTCAAAAACTAGTGTATTAACCCCTGTGCTTTTGGGCATTTTTTTTTGCGATTTGAAACTTGTTGTTGAATTTCTCAGTTCTGTTGTTATGTATTTGTAATGTGATCAATTTGTAACACAAATCCGGTCTCCGTTCCAAAATTGAGTTTAATTTGAAGATTTTATAGCAAAAATCAACTTGGTATTATTTGCCATGTTAGGGCCCATATACAATTTTAGAATCTTTGTAATTACTTTGAAAAAAAGATAATTGGAGAAATTTTAATGGAATTGAGTTTTGAAATGCCCCTCCGTCATACTACAAAATTTTAGACGAATCAAAACTTATGATTTTTTGCCTTTTTTTAACGATTTTCAAATTTGATTTCTGACGTCAATTTTGGTTTTACAATTTCCCATAACATATTTTCTTCCTCAGAATTGAATCTTCTTGTTGAATATTCAAACTTAATTGGACAATTATCGTTATGTCAGAAGACTGTTCTGTAAGTTTGCTAAAAATTGGCTGAAAATGTCCTTTTTTTGATAAATCAGCGACGTTTTTCTTTGCAACCGCCAGAGCAATCCTAACGGAACTTTCTAATGATTTAAGATCCCAAAGCTATGATCATAAAAAAATACTAGAACATCATAGGTCTTACCAGTTCTTGGAAATTAATTGCGAAAGGTCAAAAACTAGTGTATTAACCCCTGTGCTTTTGGGCATTTTTTTTTTGCGATTTGAAACTTGTTGTTGAATTTCTCAGTTCTGTTGTTATGTATTTGTAATGTGATCAATTTGTAACACAAATCCGGTCTCCGTTCCAAAATTGAGTTTAATTTGAAGATTTTATAGCAAAAATCAACTTGGTATTATTTGCCATGTTAGGGCCCATATACAATTTTAGAATCTTTGTAATTACTTTGAAAAAAAGATAATTGGAGAAATTTTAATGGAATTGAGTTTTTGAAATGCCCCTCCGTCATACTACAAAATTTTAGACGAATCAAAACTTATGATTTTTTTGCCTTTTTTTAACGATTTTCAAATTTGATTTCTGACGTCAATTTTGGTTTTACAATTTCCCAAAACATATTTTCTTCCTCAGAATTGAATCTTCTTGTTGAATATTCAAACTTAATTGGACAATTATCGTTATGTCAGAAGACTGTTCTGTAAGTTTGCTAAAAATTGGCTGAAAATGTCCTTTTTTTGATAAATCAGCGACGTTTTTCTTTGCAACCGCCAGAGCAATCCTAACGGAACTTTCTAATGATTTAAAGATCCCAAAGCTATGATCATAAAAAAATACTAGAACATCATAGGTCTTACCAGTTCTTGGAAATTAATTGCGAAAGGTCAAAAACTAGTGTATTAACCCCTGTGCTTTTGGGCATTTTTTTTTTGCGATTTGAAACTTGTTGTTGAATTTCTCAGTTCTGTTGTTATGTATTTGTAATGTGATCAATTTGTAACACAAATCCGGTCTCCGTTCCAAAATTGAGTTTAATTTGAAGATTTTATAGCAAAAATCAACTTGGTATTATTTGCCATGTTAGGGCCCATATACAATTTTAGAATCTTTGTAATTACTTTGAAAAAAAGATAATTGGAGAAATTTTAATGGAATTGAGTTTTTGAAATGCCCCTCCGTCATACTACAAAATTTTAGACGAATCAAAACTTATGATTTTTTGCCTTTTTGTAACAATTTTCAAATTTGATTTCTGACGTCAATTTTGGTTTTACAATTTCCCAAAACATATTTTCTTCCTTAGAATTGAATCTTCTTGTTGAATAATCAAACTCAATTGGACAATTATCGTTATGTCAGAAGACTGTTCTGAAAGTTTGCTAAAAATTGTCTGAAAATGTCCTTTTTTTGATAAATCAGCGACGTTTTTCTTGGCAACCGCCAGAGCAATCCTAACGGAACTTTCTAATGATTTAAAGATCCCAAAGCTATGATCATAAAAATATACTAGAACATCATAGGTCTTACCAGTTCTTGGAAATTAATTGCGAAAGGTCAAAAACTAGTGTATTAACCCCTGTGCTTTTGGGCATTTTTTTTTTGCGATTTGAAACTTGTTGTTGAATTTCTCAGTTCTGTTGTTATGTATTTGTAATGTGATCAATTTGTAACACAAATCCGGTCTCCGTTCCAAAATTGAGTTTAATTTGAAGATTTTATAGCAAAAATCAACTTGGTATTATTTGCCATGTTAGGGCCCATATACAATTTTAGAATCTTTGTAATTACTTTGAAAAAAAGATAATTGGAGAAATTTTAATGGAATTGAGTTTTTGAAATGCCCCTCCGTCATACTACAAAATTTTAGACGAATCAAAACTTATGATTTTTTGCCTTTTTTTAACGATTTTCAAATTTGATTTCTGACGTCAATTTTGGTTTTACAATTTCCCATAACATATTTTCCTCCTCAGAATTGAATCTTCTTGTTGAATATTCAAACTTAATTGGACAATTATCGTTATGTCAGAAGACTGTTCTGTAAGTTTGCTAAAAATTGTCTGAAAATGTCCTTTTTTTGATAAATCAGCGACGTTTTTCTTGGCAACCGCCAGAGCAATCCTAACGGAACTTTCTAATGATTTAAAGATCCCAAAGCTATGATCATAAAAAAATACTAGAACATCATAAGTCTTACCAGTTCTTGGAAATTAATTGCGAAAGGTCAAAAACTAGTGTATTAACCCCTGTGCTTTTGGGCATTTTTTTTTGCGATTTGAAACTTGTTGTTGAATTTCTCAGTTCTGTTGTTATGTATTTGTAATGTGATCAATTTGTAACACAAATCCGGTCTCCGTTCCAAAATTGAGTTTAATTTGAAGATTTTATAGCAAAAATCAACTTGGTATTATTTGCCATGTTAGGGCCCATATACAATTTTAGAATCTTTGTAATTACTTTGAAAAAAAGATAATTGGAGAAATTTTAATGGAATTGAGTTTTTGAAATGCCCCTCCGTCATACTACAAAATTTTAGACGAATCAAAACTTATGATTTTTTGCCTTTTTGTAACGATTCTCAAATTTGATTTCTGACGTCAATTTTGGTTTTACAATCTCCCAAAACATATTTTCTTCCTTAGAATTGAATCTTCTTGTTGAATATTCAAACTCAATTGGACAATTATCGTTATGTCAGAAGACTGTTCTGAAAGTTTGCTAAAAATTGTCTGAAAATGTCCTTTTTTTGATAAATCAGCGACGTTTTTCTTGGCAACCGCCAGAGCAATCCTAACGGAACTTTCTAATGATTTAAAGATCCCAAAGCTATGATCATAAAAAAATACTAGAACATCATAGGTCTTACCAGTTCTTGGAAATAATTTGCGAAAGGTCAAAAACTAGTGTATCAACCCCTGTGCTTTTGGGCATTTTTTTTTTCGATTTGAAACTTGTTGTTGAATTTCTCAGTTCTGTTGTTATGTATTTGTGATGTGATCAATTTGTAAAACAAATCCGGTCTCCGTTCCAAAATTGAGTTTAATTTGAAGATTTTATAGCAAAAATCAACTTGGTATTATTTGCCATGTTAGGGCCCATATACAATTTTAGAATCTTTGTAATTACTTTGAAAAAAAGATAATTGGAGAAATTTTAATGGAATTGAGTTTTTGAAATGCCCCTCCGTCATACTACAAAATTTTAGACGAATCGAAACTTATGATTTTTTGCCTTTTTGTAACGATTCTCAAATTTGATTTCTGACGTCAATTTTGGTTTTACAATTTCCCAAAACATATTTTCTTCCTTAGAATTGAATCTTCTTGTTGAATATTCAAACTCAATTGGACAATTATCGTTATGTCAGAAGACTGTTCTGAAAGTTTGCTAAAAATTGTCTGAAATGTCCTTTTATTGATAAATCAGCGACGTTTTTCTTGGCAACCGCCAGAGCAATCCTAACGGAACTTTCTAATGATTTAAAGATCCCAAAGCTATGATCATAAAAAAATACTAGAACATCATAGGTCTTACCAGTTCTTGGAAATTAATTGCGAAAGGTCAAAAACTAGTGTATTAACCCCTGTGCTTTTGGGCATTTTTTTTTTGCGATTCGAAACTTGTTGTTGAATTTCTCAGTTCTGTTGTTATGTATTTGTAATGTGATCAATTTGTAACACAAATCCGGTCTCCGTTCCAAAATTGAATTTAATTTGAAGATTTTATAGCAAAAATCAACTTGGTATTATTTGCCATGTTAGGGCCCATATACAATTTTAGAATCTTTGTAATTACTTTGAAAAAAAGATAATTGGGGAAATTTTAATGGAATTGAGTTTTTGAAATGCCCCTCCGTCATACTACAAAATTTTAGACGAATCAAAACTTATGATTTTTTGCCTTTTTGTAACGATTTTCAAATTTGATTTCTGACGTCAATTTTGGTTTTACAATTTCCCAAAACATATTTTCTTCCTTAGAATTGAATCTTCTTGTTGAATATTCAAACTTAATTGGACAATTATCGTTATGTCAGAAGACTGTTCTGAAAGTTTGCTAAAAATTGTCTGAAAATGTCCTTTTTTTGATAAATCAGCGACGTTTTTCTTGGCAACCGCCAGAGCAATCCTAACGGAACTTTCTAATGATTTAAAGATCCCAAAGCTATGATCATAAAAAAATACTAGAACATCATAGGTCTTACCAGTTCTTGGAAATTAATTGCGAAAGGTCAAAAACTAGTGTATTAACCCCTGTGCTTTTGGGCATTTTTTTTTGCGATTTGAAACTTGTTGTTGAATTTCTCAGTTCTGTTGTTATGTATTTGTAATGTGATCAATTTGTAACACAAATCCGGTCTCCGTTCCAAAATTGAGTTTAATTTGAAGATTTATAGCAAAATCAACTTGGTATTATTTGCCATGTTAGGGCCCATATACAATTTTAGAATCTTTGTAATTACTTTGAAAAAAAGATAATTGGAGAAATTTTAATGGAATTGAGTTTTTGAAATGCCCCTCCGTCATACTACAAAATTTTAGACGAATCAAAACTTATGATTTTTTGCCTTTTTGTAACGATTCTCAAATTTGATTTCTGACGTCAATTTTGGTTTTACAATTTCCCAAAACATATTTTCTTCCTTAGAATTGAATCTTCTTGTTGAATATTCAAACTCAATTGGACAATTATCGTTATGTCAGAAGACTGTTCTGAAAGTTTGCTAAAAATTGTCTGAAAATGTCCTTTTTTTGATAAATCAGCGACGTTTTTCTTGGCAACCGCCAGAGCAATCCTAACGGAACTTTCTAATGATTTAAAGATCCCAAAGCTATGATCATAAAAAAATACTAGAACATCATAGGTCTTACCAGTTCTTGGAAATTAATTGCGAAAGGTCAAAAACTAGTGTATTAACCCCTGTGCTTTTGGGCATTTTTTTTTTGCGATTCGAAACTTGTTGTTGAATTTCTCAGTTCTGTTGTTATGTATTTGTAATGTGATCAATTTGTAACACAAATCCGGTCTCCGTTCCAAAATTGAATTTAATTTGAAGATTTTATAGCAAAAATCAACTTGGTATTATTTGCCATGTTAGGGCCCATATACAATTTTAGAATCTTTGTAATTACTTTGAAAAAAAGATAATTGGGGAAATTTAATGGAATTGAGTTTTTGAAATGCCCCTCCGTCATACTACAAAATTTTAGACGAATCAAAACTTATGATTTTTTCCCTTTTTGTAACGATTTTCAAATTTGATTTCTGACGTCAATTTTGGTTTTACAATCTCCCAAAACATATTTTCTTCCTTAG
Organism: Brachyptera putata; assembly: GCA_907164805.1. Lineage (NCBI taxonomy): Eukaryota > Metazoa > Arthropoda > Insecta > Plecoptera > Taeniopterygidae > Brachyptera > Brachyptera putata. Next base: position 4,758,124 of record OU015475.1, read on the forward strand.
AATTGAATCTTCTTGTTGAATATTCAAACTTAATTGGACAATTATCGTTATGTCAGAAGACTGTTCTGAAAGTTTGCTAAAAATTGGCTGAAAATGTCCTTTTTTTGATAAATCAGCGACGTTTTTCTTGGCAACCGCCAGAGCAATCCTAACGGAACTTTCTAATGATTTAAAGATCCCAAAGCTATGATCATAAAAAAATACTAGAACATCATAGGTCTTACCAGTTCTTGGAAATTAATTGCGAAAGGTCAAAAACTAGTGTATTAACCCCTGTGCTTTTGGGCATTTTTTTTTTGCGATTTGAAACTTGTTGTTGAATTTCTCAGTTCTGTTGTTATGTATTTGTAATGTGATCAATTTGTAACACAAATCCGGTCTCCGTTCCAAAATTGAGTTTAATTTGAAGATTTTATAGCAAAAATCAACTTGGTATTATCTGCCATGTTAGGGCCCATATACAATTTTAGAATCTTTGTAATTACTTTGAAAAAAAGATAATTGGAAAAATTTTAATGGAATTGAGTTTTTGAAATGCCCCTCCGTCATACTACAAAATTTTAGACGAATCAAAACTTATGATTTTTTGCCTTTTCGTAACGATTTTCAAATTTGATTTCTGACGTCAATTTTGGTTTTACAATTTCCCAAAACATATTTTCTTCCTTAGAATTGAATCTTCTTGTTGAATATTCAAACTTAATTGGACAATTATCGTTATGTCAGAAGACTGTTCTGAAAGTTTGCTAAAAATTGTCTGAAAATGTCCTTTTTTTGATAAATCAGCGACGTTTTTCTTGGCAACCGCCAGAGAAATCCTAACGGAACTTTCTAATGATTTAAAGATCCCAAAGCTATGATCAAAAAAAAATACTAGAACATCATAGGTCTTACCAGTTCTTGGAAATTAATTGCGAAAGGTCAAAAACTAGTCTGTGCTTTTGGGCATTTTTTTTTGCGATTTGAAACTTGTTGTTGAATTTCTCAGTTCTGTTGTTATGTATTTGTAATGTGATCAATTTGTAACACAAATCCGGTCTCCGTTCCAAAATTGAGTTTAATTTAAAGATTTCAGAGCGAAAAATAACTTGGCATTTTTTGAGTTGCAAAATTTGATTTGTCTCAAATTTGGTGTGAACATGAAGTAGCTCTTTTTAAAGAATAATCTACTGAAAGTTTTGTAATCGATCGAATTTCAAGCAAGTTATTGACATTAATTTGAGCTCTTCGTTGTTTGCAGGCTGCAGCTTACCGTGAAGACTCACTCCTTGGACCATGGTGGCAACTACGAGATAGCGCGTAAGTGCACCGTTATGTGGGTAAACTGACCTCGTGCAGCCCGCACCCAGGTATGATTCAGCCTTTTGTAAAATGATCCCCGAGCCGGGTAGGCCAGCCTAGAGTGGTTTGATCAGCGCCCGTTGGCTATAACCAAGCTGATTAAAGCTCCACGACAGGAATTCATCTCCTCGAGCTTAAGCAATTGATGCCACACCCGAGCATGTGAATAAAAGGCTCGCGGGGGTGAGGGGATGATCTGGATTGGTCTTGGGTGAGACCTTCTATTCTTGCGTGTGAGATAGACTCGCAAGAGCCTGTCTTGCATTCAAGGGTACATTGTCGTACATCCAATCACGATCTAAGATTTGCTGGAGAGGGTTTGGTGGAGACCTTGTATTCGAACGTGCGAGAGAGACTTGCGTAGCTTTCTCGGAAGGTACATGAGCCGCTCTTGCACGCAAGGGTTCAAGGTCAAGCCCCCCAACCTTTTCTACATCCCTTCACCCCCTACCCTGCGGGCTGCACGGGTACTACAAGGATTCACAGGATAATCACAAGTTAGAACACAGCATGTCATTGTTACTTATCATCAATTTATTATCACATTTTCTGTACAAGTTATATCAATAAATCATACAATCATAATATATTTGTTGCTTCATCATTTGTTTGACTTGATGCATGCATGCACATATGAAGTAATCATAATTGATCAGCTGCTTGACTGGCTGAAGTCACAATGTGAACGCTGAACTTCATCATGATACTGGAGGCGGAAACTGCGTGGCGTGTCTTGATCAACTGCTTGCTTGACCAGCTGAAGTCACATCGTTGATTGCTGCAATGGCCGCGCTGAGCCCCAACATGATCCTGCAGTCGGCAATTGCATGACGTGTCTTGTACGGCAGGCTGGGATTGCAGGAACCCTCGTGTGGCTGAGACAACCTGCAACAACAGGAAACAAAGTTGGTATTAAAGGCTTCCATTGATTAGTCATAAGTCAGAAAGTAATTACTTTGATAATATAGTACATTATTGTACCAAGAAAGAGGAAGCTACTTGGTAGCTACTTCTTTTAGTTTTGGTAAGCAAATCCCAGTTATATTCCACTAGCACTGAGAACGGAATATCTTCGAGTGAAAAAGCAAAATGAATAACTGCTTGTAGCAGTGATTGGTACAAATAACTAATTAGATCTCATCAAAAGATAGTAATTAGTAAACAAAAATGTGAATATTTACTTATGTTGGGTTCAATGACCCACTGTTATTATGACTAAAATCCATTAGCATTGGTGAGTGATGAATGAGATAAGACAAACATTCATTTGTACAAGTGTTTTGGGAAGCGGTAAGTAGTACCAAGGAACCACCCTAGTATTGACCTGAACAACAGAGGGAAACCAGATGCACATCTGCCAGGATGATCGACCATGGCGGGAATCGAACCCCGGTCTCCCTAATGACGGTTCAGCGTGCTAGCCACCGACCCACCCCTCTCGGTCAGGACTATCGACCATGATTGGAATCGAGCTCTGGTCTACTAAATAACGGTTCAGCGTGCTAGCCACTTATCCACCCATCTCAGTCACGATGATCGACCATGGCGGGAAACGAACCCCGGTCTCCCGAATGACGGTTCAGCGTGCTAGTCACTGATCCACCCGTCTCAGTCAGGACTATCGACTATGACGGGAAACGAACCCCGGTCTCCTGAATGACGGTTCAGCGTGCTAGCCACTTATCCACCCGTCTCAGTCAAGACGTTAGATCATGGCGGGAATCGAACCCCGGTCTCCTGGATGACAGTTCAGCGGCTAGAGACTGATCTGTTTTCTCCGTTTCTTGAATATTTTATAACTTGTCTGTACTTGTGAATGAGAATGTAATTCAACAGCCATATGAACCATTTCTCTCCCTTTGAAAACCCCGGTTTTCCGGGGATGGAAAAGGGGGTTAAAAAAGGCCCCAAATATTTCTGTTTTTCCCTTTGAATTTTTAAAATTTATTAAATTCTTTTTGGAATTAAACTATGACACTTAAATAAATTAAGGCCGTTTTAAAAACCCAAAGGCCCGACCAAATTTTAAGGGGGTTTCTTGACCCGGTATAAAAAAATGTGATAAAAAAAACGTTTTTAAAACTTTATACTTGGAGAACTGACTTTTTTGGGAATGGACTGAATCCATTTTACCCCCAATTTAGGGAAGGCCCCCCAAAGGGTTTTATAACCTATTCTTATATTTTAGGTGGTTTTTTTCGAAAACCCCTAAACCCCCTTTTAGGGGTCCAAAAAAAACGGGTAGGGGGAAAGGGAAGTGATTGTTTAAACCGAAAGAGTTTACCCACCCCCGCTAAACGGGGAAGGACCCAAAGGGCCCCAAAGTTTTACTTCACGGGGTTGATAACAAACCAAAAATTAGACAAAAATTAAAAAAAACTTGGGGTCAAAAAAAAAAAAATTATTAAAAGCCCTTGGGGAAAAATTAAAACCATTGCCCGGCCATCTTAATAATTTTTCAAACCCCCCCCCAAAATTTCTGATGTTTTTCCCAAAAATTTTTTGCCGGGGGAAAAAAAGTCCTCCCCTTTTCAATTTCCCCCATCCCGTCGGCACCAAAGGAAACCAATTTCCACCCCCCCCATTTTAAAACCCAGAACCCCAGACTTGCACCCCTTTCCCCCCAAAATCTTTTATCCCCAAACAACAATTAACCTGAGACCCCCCAAAAAATACTTTTTATTCCCAAATAAAAAAGAGGAAATATATTACAGCTAAAAGACTATTTACCAATTTTTCCCACCCCAGCTTTAATTTAAATTTTTTTCCCATCCCCTTACAAAAAGGAAAAATTTTTTAATTTAAATCATTTTTTAAGGAACCCAACAATAAATTTCCGAACTCCCGTACGTATTTATTTTCCAATCCCAAATCTGGCCCCATTTTTTCAAGTGGAATCTTTAAAATCTCACCCCCCCAAAACCATTTCCACCAATCCAACCTGAACCTACCAATTTTGCCCTTCCAATCCTTACTAACCCAATCCCAAATATAAAAAACCCCGAAATAGATTTCCCCACCACCCAACAGAAACCTTTTCCTCAAACTCCCCCTTGCCCCCGCTGCCTAATTTTTTAAAAAACGTTTATCTAATACCTTTTTCATAAATTTTTATCGCCCCTCCTTTTCCAAAAACCTAAAGGGGTTCCCAAAATCCCCCAAGGTCCCCCCCTTTAACCCAACTTTACAACCCCACTTTTCCCCCTTCCCTCCTTTCAAATAACCTTACCTTTTTTTTTACCCCCTTAAAAAAAACTTGGTTTTCCCCCCCCCCCATCTTCCCAACTTTAGCCCCGCTCTCCGCCCCATGGGTCCCCTTTTTCCCCATTTTTGAAAGACCCCTTTTTAATTAAAAACCGTAGATACCAATATAAAACAAAAATACGACCCAAAAATATTGGTTTTTGGACACGTTTTTTAAAAATAAATTCCCTGATTTTTGGGGAAATTTCTCCCATCAATTACCCCCAAAAATACCAAAAAAACCCCACATAAATTCCAAACCCCTTTTACTTTTTTGGGACTTTTTCACCCAAAAAACCCTAAAAAGAAAATTTAAATTTTTTTAAGACGACCCCCGGGTTTTTCCCCGCATTCCCTTTTAAGGGTTCTAAAGTTTATATAAAACTTAAAAAGGGGGAAAAGGTATAGTTTTGGGTTTAATTAAAACTTTTTAACCCCCAAGTTTCATTTTTCTTTTAAAACTAATTTTATATTTAAAACCCTATGCCATCCACATCTCCTACCCCCCCTTTTTTTTTTTTTTTTTTTTTTTTTTTTTTTTTTTTTTTTTTTTTTTAAAAAAAAAAAAAAAAAAAAAAAAAAAAAAAAAAAAAAAATCTTAATCTACAAGCCTCTAGCCTGCTTACCTACCTCTCTACCACTCTGCCCATCTTCTTGCTCTAATCTAAGTTTCCTAGCTGTTTTTCTCATCCTACCAACACTAGGCCTTGGTTTATTCCCGCTTCTGTCTCCCATTACCTTCCCAACTTTAGCCCTAGCTTCATCCTGCCTAACACTGGGTACCTTTACCACAGGTCTGTCCTTAAGACCCCGTTTACATTACTACCATCCTACTACAGTAGAGTTACCAGAGTAAATGGGCAGTAACTAATATTGCGTTCACACGGACAAAATATTGGTTCTTGGTTACTGGACGTTTTAGTTACATAAATTACCGCGTGAGTGTGTTTTGACACATTTCGTCGACGCCATCTTATAATTATTCTACCAAAACGTATCCTAGAGCAAAGACTTCCTACGAGGCTACGATCGTACCAACCTATGAGCGTTCATACGGTTACATCTACTACAGTAACCCTACTAACGAGAGTAAGTTGACTGTAGTAGCTTTTGTTACGAGCGTAGCCACTATCTGGTGTTCACACACGGTCACTTACGATCGTAGATGGGGTTACTAGAGTAGTTGAGTAGTAATGAAAACGGGGTGTAAGCAAGGTGGTAAACCAGGTATAAGTTATTTGAGAATTCATTAATTACACTTTTATTAGCCCCAATGTTGCATTTTTCTTCAATAATTATTATAGGTTGTAGGAATACCCTATAGCATTCTATGCTCAGCACTACTCCTAGGCCCACGCTCACTTCTTCTACATCTACACCCCTAACCTTACCTACTTCATCTCCCTCGAAATCCTTTCCCCCCTTAGCCTTCCTCAACTTCCATTTCAACCTAGCAATAGTACTCCTAACCTGCTCTTCTCATTCTCCCCACTTCCCTTCCTCCTATTCTGATACCTCAACTTTCCAATCCCCCCCACATCTACCACACAACAGAGCTACATTTCCCCAAAATCTTGTACTCCTCCCCCAAAACACGCGGCACAGGCATGCCCTATACTCCCACATCTCACACACACCACACTGCAAAGCCTTCTGCCTACTGCTCACAACCTTCCTACACCTATTACAACTACTGCCATCCTCTACACCAACAACAGCTACAATATCCTGCACTGTTACAAGACCTGGGTTAATACTACAATGTATGTTTCCCTCTAGAGCTACCTCGACAATAGTGACCCTATAAACAAGTAGTAGTTACTATGCACAACTAGCAACTAATATATTCTCTCTCTTACTAAATTAAATTACTTCCGCAATAACTTCCTACACAAAGAGATAGTAAGAATATGAGTGTTCTAAGAGCCTTCACGCCTATGCTTACACAGAACTGAACCAACCCGGACGACCTTAACCTCAAAAACAATGGGCGCTAACACAGACCAACAACACTACTGAACTTCCAAGTACTCATCAACACGACTTAAACTTTCCGAATTCTCCAACAACACTTCACCGCCCTAATATAACCTTTAATAACTAATTTCATCGCGTCATTATACACGTCATATGATGTCCGTTCTTGACCAATAGGCGGCACACTGCATTATGCTGCGTGCACACTTGGATTACTTCCCTATGCTCCCACAACGCACACACACCACTCTGCAAAGCCTACTGCCTACTGCTCACAACCTTCCTACACCTATTACAACTACTGCCATCCTCTACACCAATAACAGCTACAATATCCTGCATTGTCAGAAGAGCTGGGCTGATACTGCAATGTATGTTACCCTCTAGAACTACCTCGACAACAGTGACCCTACAAACAAGTAACTACTATGCCCAACTAGCAACTAATATATTCTCTTTCTTACTAAATTGAATTTATTCTGCAATTACTTCCTACACGAAGAGATGAGTAAAATATAAGTGCTCTAAGAGCCTTCACACCTAGCTTACACAGAACTGAACCAACCCGGACGCCCTTAACCTCAAAAACAATAGGCTAACACAGACCAACAACACTACTGAACTTCCAAGTACTCATCAACACGACTAAAACTTTCCGAACTCTCCAACAACACTTCACCGCCCCACTAGAACCTTTAATAACTAATTTCACCACGTCATTATATGTTACGTCATATGATGTCCGTTCTTGACCAATAGGCAGCACACTGCATTATGCCGCGTGCACACTTGGATTACTTCCCTATACTCCCACAACTCACACACACCACACTGCAAAGCCTACTGCCTACTGCTCACAACCTTCCTACACCTATTACAACTACTGCCATCCTCTACACCAACAACAGCTACAATACCCTGCTTTGTCAGAAGAACTTGACTGATACTGCAATGTATGTTACCCTCTAGAGCTACCTCGACAATAGTGACCCTACAAATAAGTAACTACTATGCCCAACTAGCAACTAATATATTCTCTTTCTTACTAAATTGAATTTATTCTGCAATTACTTCCTACACGAAGAGATGATTAGAATACAAGTGTTCTAAGAGCCTTCACGCCTATGCTTACCCAGAACTAAATCAACCCGGACGACCTTAACCTCAAAAACAATGGGCTGACACAGACCAACAACATTAGCGAACTTTGAACTACTCATAAACACAACTAAAACTTTCTCGAATGTATTCACTAACACTTCACCGCCCTAATATAACCGTTATTCACTCATTTCACCACAACACGGACCAACTGTTCTCAAAAGAACAGTGATTCAACTAAAAAATCAGTAGGACACAAATTTCATGCGTGTGTGTTGGCCAATTCAAGATGGCGGAATGTACACATAGTGTTAAGGAACACCATCAGCAGCAAACTCTCTCGACCAGGACGGAGACTAAAACAGTGTTCGCCTTGACTACGTTCATCGGACAGTTCATTTTTTATATTGGGTTCAACGACGTACTGTTATGATAGCGCAGATCTATTGGCGTCGGATGGATGATTAATGAGATGATGGGATGATGAGATGACGGTTTCTTGGGTAATGGGTAGGATGGTGGGAAGGAAGCAGTTGTGGCCTATATTGTGGGAACTATCCCGGGATTACCTTAGACTACAGAGGAGAAAAAAAAATGTTGAGATATTATACAAAAAGTATACGAATCAATTACACAATTTCAAACCATCAGTTTTATTCCAAATACATAAAATTGACCTTAGATGCTCACTTAGCATGTTGCTAAATTACTACTGGGCTACCAGTACAGGTACCAACAAAAGAAATTTTGCTTTTAATGTAGGCCTAACTGGAATATGTGAATACTGGTACAGTAAACCCATGTTAATTCAAACCACGAGTATTCAAATTTTGCTGTGATCCATAAGCGCAATATTCATTATTTCAATTCAAACTTTTTTCTATTAACATTGAGACTCGAAACAAAATCATGGTTCCCTAGTCAAGGCTACGAATGAAAGATACGATCGTTTGGACGGGGCACCACAAGAGCGATTTTTTTAAATATTGGGTTCAGCGACGCACTGTAATGGTAGCGCAGATCTATTGGTGTCTAATGGATGATTAATGAGATGTTGGGATGATGGTTTCTTGGATAATGGAAATGATAGTGGGAAGGAAGCGGTCGTGGCCTATATTGTGGGAAGCATCCCAGCATTACCCTAGACTACAACGGGAAACAATGGAAACCCCTGTAAAGATGGACGGCGGCGGAGATCGAACTGGGTTCGGTATTCCCCTCGTCTCTCATATCATATTAACCACCCTGCTGCATGTGCCGGCAAGAAAAGAGCAATCTTACCACCTCAAAACTCGTAATAATAAACCAAATTTATCAACTTTTTAAAATCAAAATTGTTTTTGGGTCCGTTGACCCCGTTCGAATCAAGGACGGTTACTGAAGTTGGCAATCCTATTCGATGATGGAATACGGTGTGAGAACTACAAACCGAATTCAACGTCAAACAATAAGGGAGTGACAGCATATTTTAATCCAAAAATCCCGATTGGTTTTTTACATTAAATTTGGGCCTAGGAAATTTTCTGAGTGCGTAAAATTACAAGAACTTTTGTGAAATTACAAGTCTGATTCTTACCAGTGTATAATGGAGGTGATACGCAGTCGTAATCCAGCCAATCAGAAGTCAGGAAGCCTGTTCATCATTGGAAAGGTCCAATCAGACGCTAGTGTGTTCCTCTGCGAAAGCTTGTTGGACGTATGCTGGTACAAACTGTAACATAAGAAACAACAGAATAAGTTACCGTATCTTGAAATTCAATGATATTAATGGCATGCAAGTCTTGTTGGATTTCATTTTTTATTCTATATTGGGTTTAACAATGCACTGTTACGATAGCGAAGATCTATTGGCGTCAAATGGATGATTAATGAGATGATGTGATAAAGGTTTCTTGGGTAATGGGAAAGATAGTGGGAGGGAAGCGGTCGTGGCCTATATTGTGGGAACCATCCCAGCATTAGCCTAGACAACAGAGGGGAACAATGAAAACCCCTGTAAAGATGGACGGCGGCGGGGATTGAACTGGGTTCGGTATTCCCCTCGTCTCCCATATCATATTAACCACCCTGCTGCATGTGCCGGCAAGAAAAGAGCAATCTTACCACCTCAAAACTCATAATAATAAACCAAATCTATCAACTTTTTAAAATCAAAATTGTTTTTTGGGTCCGTTGAATTTCGAATCAAGGACGGTTACTGAAGTTGGCAATCCTATTCCATGATGGAATACGGTGTGAGAAGTACATCCGATTTTTACCTCAAACAATGAGGGAGTGACAGCATATTTCAATCCAAAAATCCCGATTGGTTTTTTACATTAAATTTGGGCCTAGGAAATTTTCTGAGTGCGTAAAATTACAAGAACTTTTGTGAAATTACAATTCTGATTCTTACCAGTGTATAATGGAGGTGATGCGCAGTCGTAATCGAGCCAATCAGAAGTCAGGAAGCCTGTTCGTCATTGGAAAGGTCCAATCAGACCCTAGCGTGTTCTTCTGCGAAAGCTTGTTGGACGTATGCTGGTATAAACTGTAACATAAGAAACAACAGAATAAGTTACTGTATCTTGAAATCCAATGATATTAATGGCATGCAAGTTCAGCTTGATTTCATTTTTCATTCTATATTGGGTTTAACAACGCACAGTTACGATAGCGAAGATCTATTGGCGTCAAATGGATGATTAATGAGATGATGTGATAAAGGTTTCTTGGGTAATGGGAAAGATAGTGGGAGGGAAGCAGTTGTGGCCTATATTGTGGGAACCATCCTGGCATTAGCCTAGACTAGAGGGATACCAAAAATAAATCCCTGAAAAAAGATGGCCGGCGGCGTGGATTGTACCGGGTCCGAAATTTCCCTCCCCTCCCGAAACACATGAAGCGAGCATGTTATCCACTGCGCTACATGTGTCAACTAGTGCTTTTGATCTCATGGTAGTGATAAATGAATATAAATAAATTTTCCGTCATATTCAGGTTTTTGGCCTATTACTTCTCTCTTACACTTAATTAATGTAGGCCTAGTTCTTTATGTTGTCGTAATATGTTGTAACTACCGTTCACACTACAGTGAAACCTCTAGCCATGTTTTTTTAAGGGACCAATAAAAGAAAACCATCCATGCAGGAAAATTTAGCATTGATTATATAAGAGTGGGGTTAGAAAAAGTGAATGATACAACCAGGAAAACGATGGATCCTGGAACGATGCATAGAGGTTTCATTGTATAATGACAGCTAATCATGTACCGGTTGGTAGAGGTAAACTGAGGTCTAATGAAGAAACTACTAGGCCTACTACCAAGAGTCTTGTTCTCGAAATTTACAAAATGTAAAATGAAATAAAATTATGTCTATTTCTCACAGAATGGCTGATAGCCATTACCAAAGTGACTTTTTTGTCCAGTTACATTCCACCTATCAACTGAAAATCCAACCATTTGGCCTAATAGTATAGGCCTACGGTACTGAGTTTAGTGAATTGTCAAAATAAGTTACAAAAATACTCATCAATTCTATCAAGTCGCATCAACTGAAGGAAACAGTATCGCACGCATAATCATCATTTTCACCGACTGCCATTTGCTAGCCTCGTGAATAGTCTCACGTGACTCATATATTTTCATTTCAAGAACAGCTAAAAGGGTGAAAAGGGGACTGAATAGATAATTTCACTCATTCCGTGTCACACTTCCCAAACTTGAGAATAAGGCTCGAGAATGGCTTGAAAGATATTCACCTTCATAGCTCTACATCCTTTTCTACTGCTACATATCACCCCAAACTCTAGATGACAAATAGGGCTGACATATTTGAAAGTCTTCCAAGGAAAAGATGAAAATTCTATGTTAACGATTGAATTGAGAATATTCGTTGAAACATTCCTCACAAGAAACGGTACGTCAAACTGTATCTTTATATTGAATGCAATTCAAGTTGAAGTACAGCCTATGGCCAATTCTTACCAGTAAATGATGCTTGTGATTCAGAAGTGGAGATAGTCAGCGTCGGTTGTCTAGTACGAGTGAGCCAGTATGAAGTCAGCATTGGATGTCTCAGAACGAGTTAGCCAACAAGACGCCAGCGTCGGTTGCCCTAGTACGAGCGAGCCCATCACGTTGTTCCACGAGTCTCTTGCGACACTGACCTCTTGGTGCCAACTGTAACATGAGAAAAGCCAACAATTAATTGTAGAACATCTAGAACACTAGCATTCACATTTCCTGTTGCTGGACATTGACTCAAATAACCCAGACTTCAATGCATTGCTACTCAATTGATGAGTTTGCAAATTCATTTAGAAGTAAGCCAAGGTTAAAGGGCACACCTTTGCAATAAAACCGGCAAAACCTAGCCTTCGGTCAAGTTAGTAGGCATACGATAGAAAGTTATCTACCTATAATAATCCCACTAACGGTAAATCGAAAGATAAAAGTTTGAATTGAAACCGAGAATAAAGTCCCGATTCTATAAAGGCCACACCTTTGCAATAAAACTGGCAAAACCTAGCCTTCGGTCAAGTTAGTAGGCATACGATAGAAAGTTATCTACCTATAATAATCCCACTAACGGTAAATCGAACGATAAAAGTTTGAATTGAAACCGAGAATAAAGTCCCGATTCTATAAAGGCCACACCTTTGCAATAAAACCGGCAAAACCTAGCCTTCGGTCAAGTTAGTAGGCATACGATAGAAAGTTATCTACCTACAATAATCCCACTAACGGTAAATCGAAAGATAAAAGTTTGAATTGAAACCGAGAATGAAGTCCCGATTCTATAAAGGCCACACCTTTGTAATAAAACCGGCAAAACCTAGCCTTCGGTCAAGTTAGTAGGCATACGATAGAAAGTTATCTACCTATAATAATCCCACTAACGGTAAATCGAACGATAAAAGTTTGAATTGAAACCGAGAATAAAGTCCCGATTCTATCAAGTGACCTTACACATTGTCGTAGGCCTGCTCAGTGTCTCTGTAATTTTACCAAATATTCTGTGGCCAATCTCAATTATAGAAAAGATGAGGAAAATTGGCCACGACACAGTGTCTTTACCATAGATCGCAAGCATTCTGATCCCCCTTGCTGTTTTAAGAATAAGGACTAACTAAGCATGCACCTACCGTTTGATTGCCGCCAAGAGAACAATATTCCGTTGCTCGCTGAACCGCAGATGTTGAATTGTAGTTGAATGCCAGGTCGTAAGCTGGACGCTACTTCACCGAAGTCGTAGTCTCATTCCGGCCAAGTAGGCCTCCAGCTACTGTTGAGCCACCAACTGCCTAGGCTGTAAAACGTACAAAGATGTAGAGGAAAACTGTACAAGCATTGTCCTACGTGCAAGTTACTAATGATAATAAATAGCCCTTGGTAGTCCTAGGCCTATCGTTGTCACAAGTTGAAAATATTTGCCTAGATAGATGGACGTTATATCTCCGGATTTATGAATTTATATTCAAAGGGGAGATAAGCTAGGCACAAGAAACTAGAAAATGACTAGGCCTAGACCTACCTCATAGCCTAGTTTGTAGGTCTAAGTGGTGTCTAGGCCTAGGTCTATATAAATGCCTATATGTAGGCCTAGTAGTATCTTTGCCAAGCCTAGTATGACCTAGGCCATCGGATGGATTAAATCCCATCCAAATAATTGATATTCTAACCATCAGTGAGATCAATTCCCAAATAGGCCTACATGGCAAGAGTCCTAAAGCACATGTGTGAACAGTGGAAACTCATATTTATTGAGATGGTATGTCCTATGACACAGATATATATAACATATATAACTATCATTTACGTGTAGGAGGCCCTAGTTAATTAAATAATACTGCAATAACTCACCATATAGGCATAATGGACATTTTGGTGAAAACATTTCGGTCCTTTGTTCTCGGTAAAACGCCTTTTCTGCTACGGTTGAGCTCTTCAGAAGAACCAAGGAGGAGAAGAACCGCATAGCCAACCGAGCGGGTCGGAGACTATTCCGCTTCCGTGTTTAATAAATTACTCTGTTTGAGAAAAGTCGTTTTTCGCTTGTAAGGAAAAATGACCCATTAAAAAACCTCTTTACACACTGAATTATATTAAAAGTGAGAAATACGGACATAAACAGCGAGGAATAAAGCTTTACCACCGATCCGAAAGTGAGCAGCCACAGCCACCTGAAAGCTTGAAAACGTGGATGTGTAAAATGAATATTTCTCCTACTGAATGATCGCAGTAAACGATATTTTGAAACTTCATTTTTCACTAACCACACATAAAATTTTCGGTTTCATTTCAAAATGTCAATTTTATAAGTATCAAATATAGTAATGAACTATATGAATGAAGTGAATAGTAAACTAGCGTGTGATATAGGCCTATGCCTAATTTAAACGGGGACCAAACTATTTAATGAAATATCAGATGAACCTAACTCAAAATCAATCTAGACCCAATCTTATTTAGGTAGGGCCTATTAGGCCTAGGCCTAGTATTGGAATTTTGTTGAGCACTGAAAGTAAATTTCACGCTTTTCAACTTGGGAAAATGGTCAGCCGTGAAACTTTAAAAAACATTCTTTGTAAGCCTATGCTATTCGTAGGCCGTTAATCAGAAATTCTCTCGAATTTTACTTCAATATCATTTTGATCCGCTGAAAAACGTTTCAATGTGGTTCCACAAGCTCGAAATGAAAACAAAATATCATGGAGTTCTTTTCCAGCCGTTAATCAAAGGTAAGCTCTTACTGAGTATACTGTATAGGGTCTATAATATTATAATTAAGTTTTCACGAACTTCTATTTTAATTGGGAAATATTTGCGCTTACGACAAAATGTGTTGTATTTTAATTAGGAAATTGCATACCATATTTGGCGCTTACGACAAACTTATATTGGTCACCACGCCTAATGTATTGACATATTGCTTACGACACTTTGCACATCGATAAAGATGACCTTCTAAATTGTATATCACAAAAAAACGTCACTTACACCATTCTACCTTTCCACCATTGATATTATAGGAGCTACATTTTTGACAGGTTCTCAAATGCATAAAAAAAACACCATATATATTTTGGTATTATCAGTCACATTGTTTCTCTTTATTGTAATACAATAAACATACCTTATACAATTATTATTACAATACTATTACGAGCAATATTACAACGACATCGTCTCACTCTCACGCACAATCATCGAAATACAATTAACAATTAAACTAGTCGCGGCCGAAATACGCGCTTAGTAAAACGTTCACAGCTATCCATGTTTATCGGTTCTTTGAAAAGTCAACGGCTATCAGTTTAAATGGCCACATTGAAACAATTATTGTTACTATAACAAAACTGAAATAGAACGTTTTAATAACTTTGCGATAACAGGAATACTCACACAAACAAAATATTAATGTGTAAATTAACAATTCAGCAAAACTTGGTAGGCCTAGGCCTACGCCTACACACTCACCGGTACCTTGGCACATAGGGCCCTACTCTGATTTCAGGTGAAAGTTAGATTTAGAAGTTTCACATTCCAAATTTGAAAATGGGCTAGGCCTACATATTTGATCATTTTCATTGAGTTACTTTCTATTGTTGAAGATATAATTCTAAACAGCCAACAATGGGTGAGTATTATTTTCATTGCTGAAAATAATTTGTACACATTCAAGTTCAAGAGAGTAGGCTTACTATTTTTTTTTTAAATGCTGCTTAACGTCCCCACCAACAGCTAGGTTATACGGGGGTACGAATGAGCGGGTGATTATTAAACGACGAAGTTATGATAGGTGAAAGGACGTTTACAAAAACCCACACCCAACAATGACTTCAGTTTCTGAAGCGTGCCCAGGGCGGCTACTCATAATGTAAAGCGAATAATCAATATAAAGAAAAGTCACCTACATTTCACTGAATTGTTAAATTATTACAATAATATCTCCGCTCACTGAGACAACACAATTCGAATGTCTTGACCGATACTACTAGGCCTCCTATATCAACAGACACGTTCATGTAACAGAAAAATGTCGATACAAACATACGAATAATCTATTCAATAGCGAATACAATATTATCGTCAGTATGTTCTCTTGGAGAAATTATTACTTTGTAAAATGATGCAAGTATTAGTTTCCAAAACATAAGAATTATGTGGATTTTGTTGACAATGTATCGCCAATCTAGCAGGTTCCTTCAAATGACGTCACACATTTGTAATAAGTGGACAACAATGATTTCAATTCTCCAATCACAACTTCAGTATTAAGCCCTATTTATACGGTCCAAGTTTTCATCCAACTTATGTGATTCAAGGTTGGTTACAATTTCTTGGACCGTCTAAATGGAAAACTTGGAGCAAAAAGCTCTCACCCAACCCTTGGACACATCCTATCATCCAAGTCATTTCGTTTAGGAAATTCCTATTTTTCTTCTAACCTTTGATGAAACCAACCAATCAGAGGCTTTGACGTCATTCAAGTCTAGCGCGCATGCGCACTTAACGGCGACCGCTCGGTCTCCCGCCATATCTGATTGTCAGTCAGCTGTTACTAAGTCATCTAGATACTAGATCAGCATGTTCAACTATTGGGATTAATGTGCCGTGTATGGCATTCAATATATTGGATCGTGTAGACAAGCATTCTATGTTCCTTCCCAGTTGCTGTCAAAGTACTTGGACCAACCCTTGAATCCACGGACTTGGATGAGAACTTGGGCCTTGTAAATATAGCTTTAGTTTGTTTGTCCCCAACTTTTCTAGTTGCTATGGTAACCTGACAATCATGCTAACTCCTTAAATAATACAATCGAGTGCGCCTGTTGTCAAAAGCATAATGGTAGAGCAGAGCTGAAGTGCCCGAGTATTTTGTCAAGAATTATCGACTTAACGATGTTAGTTCGAATCTTCGAGGATAAAAAAAAATTACCTGACCATAACCTATTGCTGAAAGGCTTTTATATAACATTTTAAAAACAAAAAAGTATAAGTGTCAGTATTCGAACCTAGTCTCAACGACATTGAGAGCAGGCGGCTTATTCACTGGGCTACGAGAAGGTACTGAAAATATGCGAGTTAAATGTACTCTTCTTTCTACGATTGGAGCGGAGAGATCGGGTACATTCGGAAGCCCACGGGACTGGACTTCGGGTCTGTGCCCTACCATTATCCTTGTGACAACAGTTTCACCCAATACAACCGTATTTAATTTCAATCCTGACTGTGAGTAGGCTACATGACATAATAATTGATACATAACCTCACTTATTCAGTGACATTCTATTGTGATGTTTATTGAACATTTCTGTTCGGCCAACTCATTTTTTATACGGTAGTTAATTGAGAATGTTCATCGTACAATTAATCATCTATAAAATGAAAACGGAAAGTACGGTACGGGGGTTAAGACTAAGAGATTGAGTTATTTTGTAGAAGTCCATGGAAATACTGTTTAGGTTTAGGTTTATATACCTAACCAGTAAAACAATTCAATATTGTTTTCAAGATAATTAAAATATACTAGGTTATACGTAAGATGTAGTGATACCAACATTATAATATAATCAGGTAAATACCCGATAGATTTACTAGGCTATCGAACCTTGACTTTAAAATGAATTACGACGGACGTTTATGTAGTAGTAGAAAATACTTTGTTCAGCATTATTGCCAATTTACAAATACCTTATGACTTCAGTACTTAGTAATACTCCCATCACTAGGTATTCCTTGAAGGATTGATTGAATCATTGAGAGGCTGTCCTGGCCTCTTCTAGTTCCCATATTGCCAGGTTGGCATTGATATCCGTGTTGCTACTAGAGTCGCGTTCCAGAATGAGGCGCTTAGCTAGCGCTAGATTAGCATTGTCGAAATGGCGTTCCAATTTCTAGCGGCTAATTGCGCTAGAATCTAGCAAATCGTTCCAGAATCTAGCCTGCTAAGTCCGCTGACATAGCTCATCTAGCGGTGAAAAAGGTTGCTAACTTGCTAGATCAGCCATAATTTAGAGCGCCAATTCAAAGATCATGGGGTCGCTTGATATGGTCGAGCTGCAGATTGAGTATGATAATGAAATAATGAAAATAACTGTGGAGAAAGTACTGCAGAACAATTAAATCATGGGGAGTTTGAATATTTTAATATAATGAGTAAATAATTGTAGGAACAAATTCGACGTTGTGGTTATAGGAGATGACCAAAAAGTTATTGAAAATATTCAATTCTATTGCCAAAGGGTGAAAACTTCGTAATCCTCTTCTGATCCACTGGAGGAGGAATCAGAAGAAATGCCTGCATTTAATACATTTGCAAATGCTGCAGCTCCCAATACGATTTGATCTTCCGCCATGACTTTGACAGCTAGTTGCAAAAGATGCTCGTGGTAGCTATAGCTGATCTAGCCGTGACGTATGCTGGGCCAAACTAGCGCTAGCAAAGCGCTTGATTCTGGCACGCCAATATAGTCTAAGATCATCCTGTAACAGATTCTGTGGGTCTACGCTGACATTGATCAGGCAATTAGCTACTACGCTATAAATATTTCTCAAATTTCACTGTTTTCAGTGCTAAAGTTTTTACAATTGAAGGGTACACGGGGATAACAATACAAGTCACATTTTGTAAAAAAAGTGAGTTAGATACGCCATCTAACAGTGTTTTTCACAAGCTTTCCGAATATGCATCGAGATTTGAGATAACAATGATACAAGTCCACGAAAAATGGTGTTGAAATATCGACCTCTATAGAAAAACCCTTGGTTTTGAACTTGGAATTGTATTTATCTCAGAACTCACAATGTGTGACTTGTATCATTATTTCCCTGTACCCTTCAATTGGAACTATTTTTGTATAGAAATATGTTGGAGTATCACTAAATCGCTGAAATGTTACCAAATAAATGTATTTAACACGGTAACGAGGCTTTTCAGTTGGGCAGAAAAGACAAAATCAACCACGTTGATAGGATTGAAGTCGGTCCATCTCATATAGACGTGTATCAATCTATTTTACAATTTTAGTTACTTTGAACGATGATTAAATC